>CM066163.1:109672857-110154727 GCA_033629205.1 Lithocarpus polystachyus | reverse complement strand
GTACTGTAAATATTGGGATTTAATAGGAGGGCAGGTTCATATTTTCTTGATCCTTGTAACTCTATTTTTTTGGGACCACAGGGTTTATCTTTGTAAGCACAAAAACTGTACACGCAACAACAATAATAACAACCAAGCCTTGGTCCCAAAATAGGAGGGAAAGAAATGATTGGTTATGTCATATAAGAAATGCTAGAGACTTCTAGCTTGTCAGTTTCTTATGCATGTTCTTAGTTACCATCTGTGAATTTGAGAATTAACTTCTGCTTCTTCGGGTAGTGTGACGGTAATTACATCACTGTCCTAGACCTTAAGCTCTATGATGTTTTGTTTCTTATGGATTTTTAATTTTGCATTATGTTGTGCACAAACAAATACACAAATGGTGCAGCTTTGATGCTTTATATAACAAAAATATGACCCCTTAACTTTTTAGGCTAAAAATGTATCTGTTCTGCTTGTGCCTATAGCTGATCACAGCTTTCAACTAGGATCTCTTTCAGGGTTTACTTTACCAGGTAGATGCTTTTGCAGCTTAACTGATTCTGTGTATGGTTCAATGATACATGTTAAACAGTATATTGTATGAATGTCGGGTTAGAGAGTCAGCTGAAACAGTACTGAGTGTTTGAACTTTGGACCTTTTATTTCACTTGCTGTTGTATACTTGTGTTTCTAGTCAGTTCGTGTTAGCAACAGGAACTTATAAAACCATATAGAACGCTATATTTGTTTCATTTTGATTTTTATTTTATTTGTGTGATGCTGATTTCCTGCATTATTTGCTGTAGTTTTATTTTTACTAGCATTTGTGATACCCCATATTGTGCAAATTTGATTAAATTTGATATCAGAGCAAACTTAATTTCTTTTTTTGTTGAAAAGCTACGTCCTTTTTCACCGAAGAGAAGAAACAATCTAATGTCCTTGATATCTTTGAAGAAAGTTAAAATGACGTAAAAGGCAGTTGTGCTAACGAAGGAACCTCTGTTATTGATGTGCTAGTTTCTTCAATCGCAACAATTGCTTGTTCTGAAATTTGACCATTTTGGGGTGATTCTTTAGCCATTTTTTGCATTTGTATTTGACTTTCTTCAGTTCGTTCCCCTGTTGTTCCGACTTTGTGCGTCATTCCTGCCCAATCTTTTATTTTTAATGCCACGTGCACTTTAAATATGCCACGTTTGAATGCGCTACCCATCTTCAAGCAGTCAGCAAATATTTAAAAAGTACATAGAGAAATGAGTGATAAGTTCAGGTGTTAGGTGAAGCTTAAATATGATTCTAACAAAGAAGCATAGCTGTGATTCTGTATATTATCTAACCTGGGTCACAAGAGCATACAAAGGCATGGTGCAGTAACTGCATAGCACTTGAACAATCACACTGCATAAGGAAAATATTAATTGAGCATGTGAATGATGGGAGGCACACAGGCTCGCTAAGATAATATGTTCCATATTCTCTCCCCTAAGTATTACCCCATAACAAGTCTTGTGATAATAAATCCTGGTTTCTCCATGATGCATGAATTGAATCCATATGTGCACTGCATAGTAGTATATATGATTACGTAAGAATACGGTTGCATTTATGCTTTTGAATTGATTATGTACCATTTAGCTAACTCACCAAGATCCAGAAGAAGAATGCAATCTCAAATGAATTCTGAAACAAAATAAAGTGAATTGAGTCGAGAACAAGGGCAGGATTACTAAACCAAAAGTGTTTATCTGAAGGCTTCACTCTAGCTTCTTCATGGTCTTTTGCGTTATTCTCCACAACATTATGCACTTCATGATCAGTTACCTGTTCCTGTTGTGCTGGTGCTTCATGAGCCAAACGGGTGATTATGTGTTCTAACTTAGCACCCACAAAAAGTAGCTGCTGTCACTCCAACCAACTCAAGAATAAGTCCAACAATGTCATTCCATAAACAAAGACAATTAATTTTCACTTGGAATCAACAAAGCCACTTACAATCACTGGCAAAAAGGACAACCAAAAATACGAGTGCCACCCTGCATGTTCATTTTAGACGCAAGTAAGATATGAAATTCCAATTATGAAATGAGGTGAATCAATCAAGATTTGGAAATTACCCGCCACATTCAGTAGCAAGAAAACCACAACAAACAGCCATAGGTACCAGCTACAGTTGACAACGTTTATCTAAAAAGTCAAATTGAATCTTGGAAAATAATTCAATAATTAAATTTAAACCTCTCTTTGAGTTTTACCTTATGCCAACAACTTTTTTGTAGTCAACTTCCAAGTGTCCGCACCATGTATTTGTGAAAATCAAATTTTGAATTTCGTGGGCAGTGCTCCTGCAAGGAGAAAACTAGGGTAAATGGCATATGAAACAAAATAGATGCGCATAATTTGGTACATAGAAATGATTCAAACCTAACCTTGATGAATCCTAGTCGCAGTGCAGTGTAGTCTGACTTGGTAACAGAACCATGAAACTGTTTGAAGAATGATATCTACCAATAAATATAAAAATCTGGGTGTCACCACATTGGATATAAGCCTTCATACCAGGAAAACATATAGGAAAAAATGTTTTCAACCATTTTATAAACACACATAATTGCATGCAAAGTCATAGAGCAGTACTTTAAACTCAAGCAAAAACAATACACTGCTATGTGCAATATGATGGATTTATTATGAATAATTAAATAATTGGAATTGCCCTTGTTTCATTATGTGTAGTTGAGCCCTATTGTTTACAAAGACATGCACAAAATCTAGTTGAGTTGGTCTTCATTATGCACAACATTGTCCTTTTTTCTTTTTTCTTTTTTAATGTCTTTTTATGCATTTTTTCCATACATGTAGAGAAAATTTATCTATAATTCTCTTTACAACATTGCTCATTGTGTGTGCATCAGCTTAAAGTACTGCTCTATGACTTTGCATGCAATTATGTGTGTTTATAAAATGGTTGAAAACATTCTCCCTCTAAAATTTACATAGTTATCAATTGTGAATGAAGTAAATCCGTTAATTTTTCACTGCGTATGTTTTGTATGTGATACAAACATATATTTTTCCAACAGCTACTACATCTGGATCTCATGGGTCCAACTAGAACTGAGTCTCTTGGAGGAAAGAGATACATCATGGTTGTGGTAAATGATTTCACCAGATATACTTGGGTCTTTCTTCTAAAATCCAACTCAGATGCTTCTAAGCACATTGAAGCCTTCTATACAAGATTGCAAAATGAGAAGAACTTGAAGATTGATCGAATTCGTAGTGATCATGGTAAAGAATTCAAGAACTCATACATGGAATCTTTTTGCACCAGATCTAGTATATCTCAAGAATTCTCTGCTCCTAGTACTCCTCAATAAAATGGTGTAGTAGAAAGAAAGAACAGAGGCATTCAGGAAATGGCTAGAGCCATGTTACGTAACAAGGATGTGGCTAGAAATTTATGGGGAGAAGTAGTCAACACCGCATGTCATACAGTTAACAGGGTATATTTCAGACCCGGTACAAAGAAGACTTCCTATTAATTGTGGAAAGGAAGAAAGCCAAATGTGAAGTATTTCAGAATTTTTGGAAGTACTTATTTCATTCTCAAGGATAGAGAGAATGTGGGAAAGTTTGATTCCTGAAGCAATGAAGGAATATTTTTAGGTTACTCCTCCACAAGTAAAGCTTAACGAGTGTACAACAAAAGAACCAAAAAGGTAATAGAAACTATCAATGTTGTTATCGATGAAGTTTCAGATTTTGGTTCTGAGAAAAGCAATGAGAAAATACCTAAGGAAATTCTTTCTTCAGAGCCTAAGGCTATTCAAGAAGAAGTTGCTCAAGAGCTTGTCACTCCAAGCACTCCAAGTGTTGTAGAAGTCTCAGCAAATATTCCTATATCACCTGAGTCTAGTCTCATGAAGAAAAAGGACATTCCTCAAGGATCAAGCTGAATCACCTTCATGACATTATTGTGGGAAATATGAATGAACTTACATTAAGAAAACGTACAGTTGATACATGTGTTGCTAACTTTGTATCTTATTCTTGCTATTTGTCATAGGTTGAACCCACCAAGGTTGAGGATGCTCTCTAGGATGAAAGCTGGGTTAAGGCCATGCATGATGAACTGCTCCAATTTAAAAGGAATGATGTTTGGACCCCAGTCCTTAGACTAGAAGGAGAGCACATCATTTGCGCAAAGCGGATATTCCGCAATTAAAATGATGAAAAGGGAATTGTGATCCAAAACAAGGCTCATCTGGTGGCCCAAGGATACTCTCAAGTGGAAGGAGTAGATTTTGATGAAACATTTGCTCTTGTAGCTTGTATGTAATCCATTCAAGTTTTCCTAGCCCTGGCTTGTCACTTGAAGTTCAAGCTTTACCAAATAGATGTTAAGACTGCATTCTTGAATGGGTTCCTTAAAGAAGATGTCTATGTGGCTCAGCCTAAAGGATTCATTGATCCACACTTTCCCGATCATGTGTTGTACCTTAAGAAGGCACTTTATTAACTAAAGCAAGAACCCAGAGCTTGGTATGACCAGCTTACACAATACCTGGTCTCACATGGTTTCACAAGAGGACAAGCTGATCAAACTCTCTTTATCAAAAGGGAGAATGGTGAGCTAATAGTTGCTCAAGTCTACATTGATGATATCATCTTCAGGTCTATAAAGGATGAACTTGCTCATAACTTTTCAAAGCTTATGCAAGCCGAGTTTAAGATCAGCATGATTGGAAAGTTGAATCATTTTCTTGGATTGCAGATTCGTCAGCAAGAGACAAGTATATTCATATCTGAATCTAAATATGCTAAAAATCTTATGAAAAAGTTTGGATTGGAATCTGCTAGTTCTGTTAGCATCTCCATGAGCCCAAATGTTAAACTCACTATTGATTTGTTAGGAAAAAGTGTTGATCCTTCTTTATATAGAAGCATGATAGGTAATCTCCTTTACCATACTGCTAGTAAACTTGACATTAGTTACAGTATAGGAGTTTGTGCTAGCTATTAGGCTAATCTCAAAGAGTCTCATATGATTGCTTTAAAAAAGAATCATAAAATATGTCAAATCCCCTACCAATTTTAAAGTGTGGTATAGTAAGGAAACCAATGATGTCTTTGTTGGGTAATCTGATGCAGACTGGGCTGGGAATACTGATGATAGAAAAAGTACTTCGGGGGGTTGTTTTTATGTGGGTAATAGTCTTGTCTCCTGGACGAGTAAAAAGAAGAATTTCATCTCATTATCCACTGCTGATGCTGAATACATTGTTGCCGGTAGCTGTTGCACCCAACTTCTATGAATGCAAAAACTCCTCTTTGATTATGGTATTCGTCAAGAATATCTCACCATCTGTTATGACAATACCAGTGCCATTAACATCTCTAAAAACCTTGTTCAACACTCTCAAACAAAACATATAGAGATTCGCCACCACTTCATTCAGAAACTTGTCGAAGATGGCACACTCACTCTTGAGTTCATTCACATTGATGATTAAAAGGCCTACTTGTTCACTAAGCCTCTTGATAGCAAGAGCTTTGAATTCCTACGCCAAAACATTGGTGTTATCTCTATGCAGTGATCTTTCCTCTTTCTCCTCTTCCCTCATGCATTTGCATTTAGTTTTATACTTTATTTAACATGTTTTTGTTTGTTTGTTTTTAGTTTTGTTTATTTTTTTCATTAAAATAAAAAAATTGAGAAATCAGAAAAATACATAAACATTATGTGTTTTGGGTACATTGGTACTTGTGTACCTTCGATGGCTATTGAAACAAAGTTTTCTTAACTTTGTATCTTTTGTAGTTTAGATGAGCATTATAATGTACAACTAAGTAAGTGAGATTTGTGGCTTGTGTTTGTGATAAGTATGATTAAATAATCTCTTATACTTAACACCCATATCACTCTTTTTAACAGGAATGACTAGAAAATCCTAAGAGAAAGGCATAAATAACCATCTCACCACTAAAGCCCGTCAATCATGTATAATATTTGTGTGCTTCGGCATAGCAAAATTGTGATGTTTTGACTTAACATAATTGGGTAATTCTTTTCTCTCTTTTATATGCCTATGCATGATATGTTCAAAAAGAAAAACAAAAGCAAAAAGAATCAAAATACTTTAAATATGGTTGCAAGCTTGTTTCTAGGAGATGTGGGAGTTATAGGATGTACCTTAAAGGTGATAGTCCCCATCAAGCAGTTATGATTGTGTACAAGTGAAATTGATTTTTTCATATCATAATCATCATAATATGAGACACTTATGCACTTTTGCTATGTTTTCACACATAACACGTAAAAAAATTTTGCTACTTTTAATACATGTGCAGGTACAATGTGATTTGGCCATTACAAAGAATACATGTGTTAATGTATACTCACTAAACTTTCTTGACTTGTTTTTGAAATATATAATTGGCTAGACTTGTTGTGTGTGTGTGTGTGTTTTGGATCATGAATGCTGTGCATTTTCTTGTTGAGAGATTTTTTGAAAGCTTAACATGTTGATTGGATCTATGGTTAAGTAGCTTGCTTGTTTGCATTCATCTTTATGTGTTTTTCCTCTCTTTGAAAAACTGTTTTTTATCAAGCTCAACAGCTTCTCTATAGATCCTTGACAGCTTCCTATCTATCGAGCCCCTTGGACTTCTTTTCTCAACAAATCTTATTGCATATTCGATCCATTGAGCTATCTAGAATTTGTCTTAATAACTTCTTGATAGCTTCTCGATATATCGAGAAAGTTTCTGTTTTGGCCGATAGATTCTCGAAAGAACCTCAATCCATCGAGGTGATTTTGCCATCGACAGATTCTCGACAACACCTCAACAGATGAATATCTGTCGAGATTTAATGCTCGATAGATCTCGACAGACCCTCAATCCATCGAGCTGCGATTTCTATAAATAGGTTCAGCATGAAATCAGATTTCATTTCTCTCTTTCTCTGTCGATAGATTTTCTCTCTCTTCTTCCAAACACTCTTCCCTCACTTCAATCACCTTAGCCACTTGGATTTTGGCCTAGATCCTGCTTTTCTTCTCTGGTAAAGGTCCTTAATCCTTCATTCTTCATGCATCTCACGCATTAGACCTAGGTTTTTGGGGTTTTGTGAAATTTTTGGGGTTTTTAAAAACTTTTGAGTTTTTTTAAAATTTTTGGGTGGGTGTTGCTTATTTGATGCTATATGATCATGCATTGCATTCCATTTTCACAATGTTTCATTCATTTAGATGTGTGTTTGTTTGTTGACAATTGTGTGCTGATAGGTTTAGATTGGGTTGAACCCATGATGCAATTTCTTTTTGCACGTCACATGTTCATGCATTTTTCATTAGCGCGGCGTTTGTTCAACAGAGTAAGGCCCAACTTCGACCGAAGCGGCTGCGGATGAAGACAACTAATCCTGCAGCTTTTGCTATTCCCACTACCTCTGCTCCTTCTTCCTTAACTGGTAGTGTGACTCTTGAGGCGATCATGGCGTAGCTTCAGCGCATGGATGCTCGCCTTGACACTCTCTCTGATGAGTTGTGTCAGGTGACCACTCATGTCAGTCGTATTACACGACAACAGGCTCACCTTAATGGCTTCGTCACTTCTCCATCTCCCTCTCTAGAGGCTTCATCAAATGCAAATGGTAGTGATGAGGATGCTAGCTCTTCCGATGATGTATGAGATGATGACCTCTCAATGACCTACCCTTTGTCATTCGTGACAAAGAAGGGGAATAGTTTTGGATGATGAGAGTAGTCTTGTTTTTAGGGGGAGAGTTAGTATAGGACATTTTTGTTATGGGGAGTGTCTATACATTTTGAGGGATGTAGAAAGGATTTTATGTACTTTTCTTTTCTTTCTTTTAGTTACATTATCCTCTTGTACACCGATCTTGTGACCATTTATTGATAACATACACATATGATGATGTATGTTGTTATCCACCTATCTCTCCATATGTTATTTCTTTTTTCTCTTTATACATATGTATCTTTATGTATGCAATCTTTATTTCTATTTTACACTAAGATGCCTTGATGAGTTTTGTTTAAAGTATTTCAAAAAGACAGGTTATGAAAATCTGTCATGCCATGAACTCTCTTCTTGCAAAGTTTTTCAAGAGTTTGTGTTAGGATTAGATTTTATTGTATTCAACAAGTGGTTATGAGTTTAATGATTTAAGACATCTCTCATAATTCATTTGTTTGTTATGGTTTTATCATGGATTGCCAAAGGGGGAGATTGTTAGGACATATATGGAACTTGTTAGAACATATGTTATGTAAATTGTCTAATCCTTTGACAAAATGCATTTTACTTGTAATTAGGTAGATCTAGGATAAGTTTAGTACTTCAAGGAACAGGAGTTCAAGTTCAGTATTAAAGTCATGCAAATCTGTTCAAGAAACTAGTGAAGAAGTGTTGTTCATTAAAGCTCTACAGATTCATATCTATCAAGGTTTAATACTGATGCGCAACAGATGCTCGACAAAAACAGTATCTATCGAGAATTACAAAATTTAGATTTTTAGATCTGATTTCACACATATCCAAGTATATTTATGTAAGGTTTCTTTTATCACAGCTCTAGACATATATAAGGATTATTTTAAGGGCAGTCTCAAGTGATGCAAAGTGATTATTCATGCATATTATGACCAGAGACAATTTGCCCTAGTTCATCTTTTCTTTGGAAAAGCTACTGCGTCTTTGCACCAAGGGTTTTATAACTAAGGAGTTTTTTGATCTTCATTGTTGGATGAACTAAAGAACTTTGCAGCCAACATCTTCCTCAAGTTAGTTTGTTAGTCACATACTTGGATCCGTGCATCGATTGGTTAGTCATGTACTAGAAGCTGTACATTGAAAGGAGAGATTGTCACTACATTACAAGTCTAATTGGGTATTGAGGTAAGGGTTCAACTGTAGATTGGTATAAGGTATTGGGATTCCTTTACTTATAACCGCTTGTTTTGATAATAGTAAATTCTCGGGAGTAGTGACCTTAAATTCACCCAGTGGAGTTTTGCCTCGATGGTTTTCCTCATTCGTAAACAAATCACCCGTGTCAAATTTACTTTTAGTTGCATTTAACTTAGTTGGTGATTTGTTTGTGCTATCACGCTTATTGCATGTAATTGAATCTAATTAATTCACTTGGTTAATTAATTGATTAATTTTAGCAAATGGGTCAAAACTTTCTTGGCCTATAGCAATCTTATAAACTTAAGCTAGATAAACATGTTAAAGCATTTTATAACAAGAAAACCAGATAAATAGAAAGATTCAAGCATAGAAAATAAAGGAAAGGAAAAGAAAAGTTTAAAACTAATACCTCAAAGAAAGCTCTTCAAGCTTTATTTTTTACCGTTCCCCTCAATCTAATCTATTCATAGACCAATAAGAAAGTAATTAGTAATATTAAACTCAAAGATCAACTAGAAAAAGCCCTAATCAAAAGAAAATTGACTTGAGGATGGTTTGTGAAAAACTCCCTCTTTGATTCACTATTTCTTGAGAATCTTAGTGTTTTCCCATGGGATTTCTATGTGTTTTGAAAATATACCATATAAGGCTCTTTATAGTATGAAAAAAGGGGTTTGGAACGACTCCCAAACGATGTGGGATTCGTTCTAAACTTGAACATTAATGCAGAAAACTAGCATTGCATAGTTTTTGGAAATCGTTATGTGTGTGAAAAATCGGGCCTGCGAACACATGTAGAAAGGTGCATGTGCAGGCTGATTCTTGTATGCGTACGCATAGCGAGAATTTTTTTTTTTTTTTTTTTTTTTTTGCCTTATTTTTCAAAAACAGATTTTTTTGCTCATCAAAATTTGTATTTTTCATTTTAACACTTCTCAAGTCAATTTAACTTCTGATTAGGCCCTAAACCAACATTGGATCTTTGAATTTAGTATCATTAGGGAACGGGGGCCCGAGTCGTAAGGGGTACAAAATGCAGTGTCTGTAGCACCAAGCATGCCAGTGCGTGTCGCATACATAGGGAAACCAATGTCACTTGGTGACATGATCAATACAATCACACCGCAATGATTGTGCCCACAATATAGCATGAATATGCACCTACAACAATCGCCTTGAACATGTACCCACACTACAAGTTCAGGAGCTCTCATGACTAGAGAGGGTCACTCACGTAACTACGAGAGTCCATCACACAAAGTGCATAACCATCCATATACAAGCAGATATAGATATACATACATCATGCATAATGCTATCACATAGAGCGGGAAAGTAAAGCAAACTTTGCCAACGTTCCAAGGGTATGGTCCAACAAGATACAGGAAATGTAAAATAAGCATTGTCATACCCAGGGAACGTGGCCCAAGCAAGGAACAGGAAAAGTAAAAGGGGGTACATGGAAGGAAAACCTTAATACATGCTCTAGAGAAGAGGCTTAAAGATTGAGAAAGAGAAGGCCACTCTGGAGGGGCTAGGTCCCTTAATCTACTGAACATTGCCCTTTGTGGGCTTGCATCCTCTTGCTTGCATCTTTGCCCTTTTTGCTTCTGCTTAGAAGGTCACACCCTTGCTCCAAGCATTGTCACTCCATGTGTGTACATGCAAAGACAAAAGAAACAAGCTAGCAAACAAGCAAAGAAACAAATGGAAGGAAAAGCATGAGCATGCTAAAAACAAGGTAGGAAAAAAAGCCAAAGGGGGGGCAAATAAACATGTGAAGCACATGAAGAGGCATATAAACATGTTATCAAACAAAAGAGAGTGTCCTAGAAGGACAAATGTAGGTTTGGATCGAGTGTCCATAGTTCTATTGGATTGGAGTACAGACAACACAGACTCATGCATGAACATGTAGTCAAGCGTGCAAAGATGCAAAGAAGCAAAGAAAGCCAAACGGGTGGCACAAAGCAAGCAAGGCAAGTATATCAACATTACACGGAGCAAAGAAAGGTGTGATCAAGCACACCAACACTACGGGGTGTATCTCACAAGTGGTTACACCCAATTAATCCCTAGGAGGGACAAATGAGACCATAAAAGCACAAGCCCACAGAGGGGCACAAAGCATGGCAAAGCCTAAATCTAGGGCACAAAGCATGGCAAAGCATAAAAAAACATATATCAAGGGAAAAAAAGGGCTAAAGTAGCACATGACATAACAACTAACATACATCAGAGCACACAAGTATGGCACGAAGCACATGAACACATAAATCTAAGCAAAGAGACATAGATTTAAGCACTAACATGTGGATTTAAGCAAAAACATGGCAAAGAACACATAGGCATACGGGTCTAAGCATAAATATGGCAAGGAGCCTAAAATCAAATGAATCTAAGCACAAACATTAAATTTAGACATATCCTAGCCCAAAAAGGCTAAGTCAACAACATCAAAGCAATAAATCATGGCATAAGCAAGGAAACATAGGAAAACTATAAAGACATGCTTAGAAGCAAGAACGTGCTAGGAAAAGCAATAAAAGCAATTTGATAAGCAAAATAATCCTAGGAAAAGCTATAAAGAGAAAAGGGGTGTGGTTTGTAGCTAAAAAGCTACATCCACACCCCTAAACCTCAAATAGATATGAAACCAAGGAGAGGAAGATTGGGTGCAAGAACACTACCTTAAAGATTGAAGAAAAAAGATGAGAATCTAAGGTGTTTGAGGGTGTTTTGATGGGTTTGGATGTGTTTGAGAGAGAGAGAGAGAGAGAGAGAGAGAGAGAATTTTCCCAAAACAACCCAGAAGTTTTGTTTGTGGCAAAATGACACATCTAGGGTCATTTATATTCAAAAAATGACCCTTTGGCTTCCAGCACACCATAAAGGGCCACTAACCACCTTGCTGATGTTAGCAATTCTGGCCTTTTCCCAGTACAAATTTTGACACATATTTGAAGGCATTTTTGGACTCGAATTGAGCTGATCTTGGTATCTTGGGAAAGCTCTAGATATCTAGTTTCTAGAACACTAAAGAGATTGAAAATCCAACGGTCGGATCAAAAGTTATGACCTTAGGAAGTGTGTTAACGTGCTTTTCATGGTTTTCTAGATATCTCAACCATTTTAACTCTGATTTTGACCCATGAATAGTCGTTGGAAAGGGAATTTGATAATCCTCACAACGGCACTAGTCCCAACCCATTTTATTGGTCGGATCAAAATTAAGGTTTCTAGTGCCCCCAAGAGTCAACCTTAGGTCAAACTTGGTCAAAGTTGACAAAAATCACTGAGTAGCTCGGGTTTGATGTAGAAGCATGAAAAACGTTATTTTGGGATGATTTTGATTTTCGGTCAACCCAAGGTTAACCAGGGGCATTTCGGTCAATTTGACCTAAAATGGCACTTTGAGTGCTTTGATGCCTGAACGAGTTGCACCTGTGAACTAATGGAGTTGCCAGCTAGATTAGGTCTAGGAATCATATTAGGTCTTTTGGGCCAATTACTTACATACATGAATCCATGTACCAGATTATGGATCCAAAGTTTGCATACAACTTGAGAAGGTGTTAGGCACCCAAGACCACCCAGCTTATGACTGGCCTCCATTATGCATTGCTAGGCTATATTTTATTAAAGAGTTTATTAAAAGAGTCATAATACGTAACCCAAACATACATCATGCACTTTAAATAAAAATAACACATACAACATGTTAAAAACATATCACAGTATAAAAGGAAATAAATAAAAAAACAATCAAACAAAATAAATTAAATATGGCAAGTTGACAATTAAATGAAACACACAAGGAAATAATATCAAATAAACTAAATATGGCAAAAATACTAAAACAAACATGGAAAATAATTAAACACAACATATTAACCTAAACGGAGCTAAACAGAACCAAAAATTATGTAAAAAAGCGGTTAAAACAAATAAAAACATGATTTTACCCTAATCTAGATTTGGGGCGCGTTCGTATACTCAACTATGCATACGCATGGTTGAACATACTCGATGATGTGCACGCATCTTTTAACACAGATTCGAAAAATTACATTTTTAGAGATTTAATCAAACAAAGATATAATATGTGAGATCAAACAAGCATGTTAGAAACCCTAAAAACTAAACTAACGTAAAACAAAAACACAAAGCATCAACATAAACAAATAAACATGAAACAAAACAAATAATTCAACTAAACTACATAAAATAAACATACATGTTACACTTTACACGAAACCAAAATAACAAACCAAGGACAACAAGAATAAATTATAAACAACCTAAAATCATATTAGAACATATCAAACATAATTAAAACATCAAACACTGACAGGCTAAGAATGTATTGACCCATTGTGATGAATTAATTGATTAATTAGCCAAGTTTATTAATTAATCAAATTAACAGGCAAGATGCGTGGCAGCACAAAAAAATCACCAATTAAACTAAGTATGCAACGAAAAATAAATTGACACAATGATTTATTTATGAATGGGGAAAACCTATACGGCAAAAACTCCATAAGGTTATTTTAAGGTCGCCACTCCCGAGAATCCACTATTATCAAAACAAGCGGTTACAAGTAAAGGAATCTCAGTACCTTATACCAACCTACAATTGAACCCTTACCTTGTTCTGTAGTGACAATCTCCCATTTTCAATGCACGGCTCCCAGTACGATACTAACCAATTGTGCGGATCCCAGTACGCAACTTGATCACCAACTTGAGAAGGATGTTGGTTACATAGTTCTTCAGTTCATCACACAATAAAGATCATGAAGTTGCTTGATCATGAAACCCTACGGTGTACAAACACAGCAGCTTCAGAAGAAAGATGAACTAGGGCAAATTTTTTCCACGGTCACAATTTGCATGAACTTTGGCAAGTGTGTCACCTGTGACGGCCCTTAAAACAATCCTTATATATGCCTAGGGTTGTGAGAAAAGAAAACCCAAACATATACCCACGGATTGAATTGAAATTAGCTCTGAAAAACTGAATTTTATAAACCTCGATAGATAGCCATATATCGAGCTAGCTGTCGAGCCACGGATTTCAGCAGCTTTTAAACCTCGATAGATGCCAGCTGTCGAGCTTTAAAATGTAGCACTTTCTCACTTGTTTCTTGGACTGACTTGCATGGCTTTAACACTGGACTTGAAACCTTGTTTCTTGAAGCATTAAATACATCCTAGATCTACCCAATTACAAGTAAAGTGTGTTTTGTCAAAGGATTAGCCAATTACATAAAATATTGACATATGTTCCTAACATCAAATCACATATGTCCTAACAAATACATCAAATAAAACAAATATAAAAATTATGTTAAGAAACTCATGTGAATCTTATTAAACAAAGGAAGAGTTCATGGAAAGAACACTCACCTTGTTTTAGAATATGAGTTTAGAGTTTGTTTAACCAACCCCTCAGTGCCCACAACACAAAGATTAGATTGATAGGACAAGAATAATCAAAAGAACACAATAGTTTGTTAGTAATCACAACTCAAGAACAAAAGGTTTTTAGAAAATAATTTTTAAAAACAAATTTTCTAACTTAGAGCTAACTAAAGAGAGATTTTTTGATGATTAAAAAACGTACTAAGGGGCTGCTCTCCAGTTTTGAAAAGAGAAAAAAATGTTTTAGAGAAAATAGAGGCCAAAAAATCATTCTCTCTAGCTAGGTTTTAATTGGAGGCATAAGATGAGTATTTAGAAGTTAAAATTAGGGTTTTGGGGGCTTTTTAATTGTCTTTAGACATTCCAAGGTTCTATTGGCCGGCCCACATCAAATAATGATGTTTTGGGCCCTTAAAATTAAGTTTTGAAACCCAGAAAATCATATTACCCAGTTAGTGCAAACTCAAATGGTCATAACTTACTCAATATAAGTCCAAATTAGGCAAAATTTGTGTTCAAATTGAATCCCAGGGTGTCAACTTTCCAATGTGATAGGCTAAAAACATATTGACTCCTTGTGATGAATTAATTGATTAATTAGCCAAGTTTATTAGTTAATCAAATTAATATGCAAACACGTGGTATCACAAACAAATCACCAATTAAACTAAGTATGTAGCGGAAAATAAATGACACGATGATTTGTATACGAATGGGGAAACCAACACGGCAAAAACCCCACCGGGTGATTTTAAGGTCACCACTCTCGAGAATCCACTATTATCACAATAAGCGATTACAAGTAAAGGAATCTCAGTACCTTATACCAACCTACAGTCAAACCCTTACCCTAATACCCAATTGGACTTGTTCTATAGTGACAATCTCTCATTTGTATTGCATGGCTCTTAGTACGTGACTAACCAATTGCGCGGATCCTAGTACGCAACTTGATTCACCAACTAGAGAAAGTTGTTGGCTGCAAAGTTCTTCAGTTCATCACACGATGAAGATCCAGAAATTGCTTGGTCACAAAACCATACAGTGTACAAACACATCAACTTCTTCACAAGAGAGATGAACTAGGGCAAAACTTTGTCTCCGGTCACAATTTACTTGAACAGACTTTGCTCTATGCTTGTGCAACTTGTGTCCTTTATGACAGCTCTTAAAATAATCATTTTATATGTCTAGGATTGTGAGAAAAGAAAACCCAAAGACATATTCACGAATTGGAAGAAAACAAATCAAAAATTCTGTTTTTCTTAAACCTCGACAGATAGCATTTGTCGAGAAGCTGTCAAGCAACTATCGAGCCATAAGGCTGGAACAGCTTCTTAAGCTCGATAGATACTAGCTGTCGCGCTTTAATGACAGGCACTTTTTTAGCTTGTTTCTTGGATAGACTTGCATGACATTAACACTTGATCTTGAAACCTTGTTTCTTGAAGTATTAAAAACATCCTAGATCTACCTAAATATAAGTAAAGTGCGTTTTGTCAAAGGATTAGCCAATTAGATAAAATAATGACATATGTTCCTAAGTGAAACACATATGTCCTAACACAATGAAACAAATGTCATTGAAAAATTATTTGTGGATTAAAAGTTATGGTTAAAATAGTAAGCAAAGGTCATTTTTCAGTATCGATTTCAAAGTAATTTGAGCACTTTTGAGTTGTGATTACTTCCAAACTATTATGAACTCTTTAATTACTCTTAGTTGACATATGTAAAGCTTATCATCAAGGCAAGGATCAAAATTTATTAACAAGTACAAAATGCAGTGTCTATAGCACCATGTCACTCTAGATGCTTTTGCAACCCCGTGGAGAAAAGATAATTTTTGGAATTTTTGGGGTCCGGCATGCAAATCGAGGGAAGAAAAAATATGGTGTCTACATAGGGTACCCCAAGAGATCATTTTCGATAATGGCTCCCACTTCGACGGGGAGGTTAGAAGGATTATGGAGTTATACAACATTGAGCATCATAAGTCTTAACCAAATCGACCGCAGACTAATGGGACCGCAGGAGTAGCCAATAAGATCATTAAGAACATCCTAGCCAAAATGGTAGTGACATACAAGGTTTGGGCCGAGAAACTTCCATTTGCTTTATGGGGTTACAAAACTTCTATCCATGCATCAACTGGGGCAACACCTTACTCTTTGTTCTATGGGAGTGAAGCGGTGCTTCCAATTGAGGTAGACATACAATCTTTAAGAGTGCTAGTAGAAATCAAAGTCTTAGAAGAGGACTAGTTTGGTAAATGAGAAGAGAGTTAGGGCACAATACTGTGCACAGAAAAACCAAAAGAGGATTGCTAGAGCATTTAATAAAAAAGTGAAACCTAGAAACCTTAAAGAATGGGACTTGGTCCTAAAAGTGCTTAGAGATGAAACTTTCGATCCGAGAGGAAAGATGAGGCCAAGATGGTCTGGACCTTTCATTATCAAGAAGATTATGTCAGGAGGTTCTACAAGAATTACAGATTTGGATGGGAAAGAGATGCTTCGCCCAATCAACATGGACAACTTCGGAAATAAAATGTTCGAAAAAAAAAAAAAGCTTACTAGGTTGAAAACCAGAGAGGGCGGCCTAGAAAAAAGTAAAGGCAAAAGGACCTCACTAAGTTGAAAACTCAAAAGGGCAATCTAGGCAAAAAATAGAGGAAAGACCGTGGTCATGGTGAAAATTCCTTCAAGGACGTCATAGCTAAATATTACATGGCATGGAAAAAAGAAAAGAAAAAGAAAAAAGAAAGAAAATAAAGACAATAAGAAAAGATAATAAAAGATAATAAATAAATGATTCTCTTATTACTCAAATTAAAAGATGATAAATTTTTTCCATAGGGGATTTGGAACATTCCAATCCTTTATTAAATTCAAAAGAAAAGACATGAGAATCATAAAGTGCATAAAAGTAAAATTTGGGTTATATCAAGATTGTCATTCAGCTCTCTTCCTTTTACTAGACTTCTTATAAGCTTTTTCATCTATGAGGACCCACTTCATGTCATCTTGCAACCACTTCTGGTACCCCAAAGTAGTGAAGGAATTGAGGAGGACAAATGTTCCTAGTCACCCTCCGTCCTGGCAAAGCCTCATGGATCCTGCTCAAAGTCCTACCAGTAAACTCCAAGGTATGAAAAAAGCCATCATCACTAGGAACTCCTTGGCAGTCACCAAATTGGCTGGCAATGTGACATGTGGAGTAGTAAGAGCAATAGCGAAGTCCCACCAAAGGAACACAGTTGTCCTTAAGGCTACAGCGAACCATGCTTGAAATGTGCCACCACTCCACCACCCATTAGATGTCTGTGGCATCAATGTGCTCCATAAGCTCAGTAAACTCTTCAAAGCTCATTTTAACACGCTTAGGCCTATGGTCACGATAATGCTTGGGTAGGTACTGGCTAGGAGGAACAATAGGGGGTTGAAGCAAGCGGAGCAACAAAGATAGCCATATCTGCAAAAGAAGAGAAAGAAAGAGAAAAAAAATAGAGAGCATGAGTGAAAAAATAATAAATAAGGAAGAAAGATAGAAAAGGCGATATAAGGTGCCTCGATGGTTGAAAACTGAAAGGCAATCTATGCAAAAATAGAGGAATCCCGCTAGGTTGGAAACCTAGACAAGAATTAAGGATCATACCTAAAGAAGGAAAGGGCTCCCTGCAAAGAAGTTTGCTTCCTTCCTATGAAATGCATCCAAGCCATAAAGGGTTTTAGCCAAGATCATGCCTGCAAGGTTTCTATTCTTCAAGTCAGCAACCACCAAGCACATCCTATGATCCACACAATAGGTCTCATGGACCAAGAAGTATCTTACAAGTATACATAAACAGAAGGCATTGAGAAACCGAGAGCGTGGTATCTCAGTCGTTAGGATAGCTAACCAAGAGAAGTATGCAAAGATGTGATGAACATTCAACTTGCCAAAAACACACCATTGCTTTGCCTTTTCAAGAGAAACACCAAACAAAGCTTGAATCAAGGTGGGAAGGTCACCACCTATGGTAGGAAAGACAAGATCGTTCACCGAAGGTTCACCCATAATTGCACTAAACTCCTCAAGAGTAGGGCATGTCTCTACACTGTTGAATTGAAAAACATTTCGAGTAGGGATCCAATAGTTGGCAGTAGCATAAAGAAGAGGTTCATTCACCTTGATTTGATGGTATGGAAAAATGCAAGAGAGACCATAAGGAATGATAGCCTCTTTGAAACTAGGGCCAAGCTCCCTACCAGCTCATTGCTAGTCTCTAGCAATTTAAGCAACTCGAGACAAAGACACAAAATAACAAAAAAGTATTACTTTAGTAGAAATAGTTAATCAAAGGTCAAAACACTAACAACCACCAAAGATATTCCACATGCCATCAATACTCATTGTGTGAATAGTTTAACTCAAAGATATTACAACCTTAGTCTTATGATAAAATATGTCTTGAATTTCTATTCAAAGTTATACTTCAACTCAAATCTCAGAGTTATTAACACTCAAATCCTAAAAGGGTGTAACACTCTCAGAGTTATTACACCACACACATTGATTAGTCATGTCAAGATCCAAACCATACATTCCTTAAGATCAAATAGGACTTTCATTGGGACGTAATGTAGGGTAAAGAGGGGGAATTTAGCACAAAGGGTATAGGTAAAAACAAAGTGTTCCCAAGAATAATTAGAAAGACAACTTCTTTTGAGTATATGACAATTGATTTATCCTCTCAAGTTTCTTGAATATAGCATTTTCACTTACTTTCTTTTTTTTCTTCAAAACTTCGTCAACAAATTCATTCTCTATTGCTTCCTTTTTCACATTCCTTTTTTTTTTCAACATTTTTCCTTTTCATTTTATGACTTTTTTTTTTTTTTTTTTGAGTGAGTCCTCCTTTTCATCCAACTATTTCACCACAAATTTACCTCAACAAGACAATTTGATTGCATTCATTCTTGGAACACTTTAGGAAAGGGTTTAAGAAAGAAAGGCTATAATGATAGGCTTAAATGGGTGATAGCGGTAATGTATCAAGAAGAAAATAATAAAGGCTCAAAATTAACAAAGATGGCCTAAAATCATCTCTTAAGGATTGGGATAGTTCTTCAAAATCCATGACTTCAACATTCAAGTGTGGCATAAAATTGATGAATTCTTAGCATTCAACCAAATTAAAGAATAATGAGACTAAGCAACAACAAAGTTATGTGCTTCCAAATGAAAAATGAGATCAAAAGAAAATAACCCTCTAAAAAAAATGAATGGCTCAAGAACTCACTTGGATTATAGTCTCTACATTTTATTTTCAAGATTTTCAAAGTCATCTCTATCTCTCAACCAAGAAACATGTTCATGTGGCTAAAGTGCATGTGCATAATAGTTGAACATGAAAAACAATGGAATTCTTTAGATAGAAGTAGCATATGAAACTTTGACTTAAAACTCTTGCTAAAGCAACACTTCCTTCTTCTTCTTCTTTGAAAATTGGACTAAAAACAAAAAAAAAAATCCCTAAAAACAACCCCAAAAAAATTAACATAAAATAAAACCAAATGCAAATCATCTCAAGTTCCTCCCCCCAACCTAAGACTTACATTGTCCTCAATGATAACAAGGAAAAACAATAAAGAGTAAAAATTACAGAGAGTACCTTAAACAGATGAACATAAATGAACAAAAAAAAAAAACTTTAACACTTGCAAAAGGGGTTAGAAAACAAAATAACAAGAAGAAAAAAAAATCTAAAATGTGACACAAACACAAATGCTAATTGCTTGGCAAGTCTTGATAAATGGGATCCTCCAAATTAAAGGATTCCTCCTCTTGTGAAAAAATTCTCAAGAAATGGCTTAAAACATTGTCCATTCACTTTAAATATGTTACCATTCTTAGGATTTTCAATTTCTATGGCACTATGGGAGAAAACATTTTTTAAAAATAAAAGGTCCAATCCATCTAAATCTCAATTTCTGGAGAACAAACTAACCTAGAATTATACAAAAGAACTTTTTGAGATGATTCAAAATATTTTCTTAAAATTTGTTTGTCATGAAAAACCTTCATTCTTTCTTTAAAAATCCAAGAATTCTCATATGCATCATGCCGAATTTCTTCCAACTCATTCAATTGCAATTTTCTCAATGAACTAATCTTGTCTAAGTTAAAGTTAAACATCTTTATTGCCCAATATGATTTATGTTCCAATTTTACAGGCAAAATGACAAGCTTTACCATAAACAAGTCTATATGGAGACATACCAAGAATATTTTTATAGGCAGTGTAGTATGCCCAAATTGCACCATTCAACCTCAAAGACCAATCTTTATGATTTGGGTTAACCGTCTTTTTCAAAATTTGTTTAGTCTCCCTAGATGGTTTTTCATTGTCCTTTAAATAAATCCTACGAGTACAAACCAATGGACTAAGTCCTTTTGTGTAGCCATGTTCCTTCCTATGACAACCTTATGTTTACTCATAACATTTACTAACTTAAATTCTTGCAAGGATTCAAGTTTAGAAAATATTACCATAGGAAAAGTCTTATCGGTTCCTAGAAAAGCATACTTGAGATCATTTGGCCAGGGCTTCAACTCCCATTTAGGTACTTGCTCACTAGATGGCAACAACTCTAACCCACAAGGTGGCAACTCCTCATATTTCAATTTCCAATTGCTTGCTTCCAATTCCTGTGCAAATTCCAAGAGATAATGAATGTATGCAATTTTGGAATTCTCATCAAAGTTAAAATCCCATGAATTGACTAAACAAGTTTCTAATGATTGGTCTTGAACAATTTTTTCAATCAAGTTAACTTCATGCACATCCTCTTCATCCCTAGTTTGCTTATAAGTATTAAAAATATTAAGCTCACGAGTCATATTGCCAAAAGATAATTTTAAGACCCCATTTCTACAACTTATCAATGCATTAGAAGTTGCAAGAAATGGGCGACCTAAAATCATAGTTATTTGAGAATTAGCATAAGAAATAGGATGCATGTCCAAAATAATAAAGTCAATAGGAAAACAAAATTTGTCCACTTGAACCAAAACATTCTTAACAACACCCTTTGGAACAATCATAGATCAATCGGCAAATTGTAAAATTATGGAAGTGGGTTTTAAGTCACCTAGACCTAATTGCTCATACATTGAATACGGTAAAAGATTCACTTTTGCTCCAAGATCAAGCAAAGCTATCTCTATTTTAGAATTACCAATCACACATGAAATTACGGGACAACCTGGATCTTTAAACTTTAGAGGTCTATTGTTTTGAATGATTGCACTAACTTGTTTAATCAAAAATGCCTTTTTTATGTACATTAAGCTTACGCTTAACAGTACACAAATCTTTCAAAAATTTAGCATATGATAGAATTTGCTTTATGGCATCCAAAAGAGGAATGTTCACTTTAACTTGCTTAAGCACTTCAAGGATTTCAAAATTTTGATTCTCTTTTTGAGGGAGAATCAACCTTTGGGGAAAAGGAGTAGGGATAGGACACATTTCAATTTCATAAAAGTAAGCTCAAAGACCTCATCTCTACTCTTTATTTTGGAAGATTCTTCATGTTTATTGCTTTTAGGAATATTTTTTCAGTGATTTTTCCACTACAAAATTGACGTTAGGGGTTTGGTTGTGGTTGAAATGGAAACTTACCCTTTTCTATTGTGCTCATGGATGTGGTAAATTTAGTGAGAGTGCTCCTAATGTCATTTATGACTTGTGAGTTCTGATTGTTAATGGTGGATTGAGTCTACATGAATTGTTGCAAAGTGTCCTCGAGACTCTTCTTTGGAAGGGGATTATAGGGAACAAAATTTAAAGAACCATGTATAGGAGGTGCAACCACATTATCATTCCTCCAACTAAAATTTGGGTGATTCCTCCACCCTAAATTGTATGTCTCTAAATAGGAGGAAGGGTATGATTTTTTCACCATGTTCATAGCATTTGCTAGATCATGCAACACCTCTTTAAAAGCTGGAATTGTAGGCCATTCATTGGTAGGGTGTTCCATGGTCTCAAAAATTCTACAAATCTCATCAATTTTAGGCATAGTATTGACTCCTTTGACTTTCCTTAATTCTGTGGCTTCAAGCTTCCTAGTTATACTAGCCACCTTAGCAGTAAGGTCATCATCTTCCCTAAGTTGGTACTTACCACACGCAAAGGGGTTCATGAATGCTCTAGACCTATCTGAGGTATCAGTGATATTCCAAGATTAGGCATTCTTAGCTAAGAGATCAAAATAATCAAAAGCCTCATCGGGATCTTTATTCAAAGACTCTTTGGAGTTAAACTTGGCGCATCTTTGGAGTTAAATTTCATAGAAAAAACTAATTATATGCCAAGTTCCATAGCCATGATGTGGACTGTTGGAAAAAAATCTTGGTTTTACATCTCATACAAAACACACAGCAAAAGCAACAATCACAGATCTACTTCATTCATGAGAGATAACATGTAACCTTGAATTATAGAACAAAGAATAGAAAGTGTACCTTGGTATAGTGAAATTCAAAACTCAAAGATCAAAAGTTCTTAGGAACACTTTTAATCTTCACTCCAATTCCATTTAATGCCCAAGAAGTGTGGTCTCTCAATCAATTTCCAAGGAGAGAATAGGAGAGTGTCCAACACTCACATACAAACCATTTCATTTCTTGTATGATCTTAATGAAAGACCCTTATGAAAAGTCTTATGAAATTCTGTATGTTTCTCCCCTTATATATAACCGATTATCTAATTGGGCTAGCTTTTTGGCCATTCTAATTGGGCTCTAATGTGTGGCTTGGAGTGGGACCAAAAGGAAACAAATAAAACTCTAGCTCCAATGGGTCTTGGGCTTTTCTATCAACTCTTAACAAGTCCAAAGTTACCATTAATTATATTCAATACCACTATAAGAATATAATTGCACTCTAGGCCTTATTAATAAATTATATCCCAAGACTTTATTATACATGCAACCCCTTCATTAAAATATTCGTAGTAATACAAAGTCATGAATATAAACTGCCACTTTGAAGATTATTACACCTTAATCCTTAAGTACCCGGTTTAATCATTTATGTTATTCATCATATATTTATGAAATCCAATTCCATAAATATATAATTTAGTAACTCCTTACTAAATTGGTTGGGCCCAACACTCTGAATAACCAAACCCATTAAACTTATCTTAAGTGAATATTTTATATCTTCGTTAAGAGATTATGAATTCCATCTTGAGAATATATGTTCCATCAACACTAAATGTGACTGCCCAACATATTGAGGTTTTCACATAAATCATATACTATGCATCTCATGGACTAAGATAATGTCTCATTAGTTCATTTATAGATAGTCTCATATAATTAAACAATTTAATTATTTATGACATGTCAATAAATTGGATTTTAGGGCATAAACCCCAACAGTGGACAAGCATTAAGCAAATCTTTAAATCTTTCCCAACATTGATAATATGTCTCATTATCTTTTTGTGAAAAAATCATTATTTGTCTTTTAAGTGTGTTAGTCCCATGAATTGAAAAAAATTTCTTTAAAAACTCAGTTTGTATCTCTTGCCAAGTACCAATTAACCTAGGTCTCACAGAATTAAGCCAAGTTTTTGCCTTGTCTTTAGGAGAAAAAGGAACTTCAACCTAATGGTCTCTTCATTACATGATTGGTCATGGAAGGTAGAACATACATCCTCAAATTCCTTAAAGTGTAGGTAAGGATTTTCAAAATCTAAGACATGGAATTTAGGAAAAATATGAAATCATACCGGGCTTAAAATTAAAATTATTTGCATTAGTTGGAAAAATGATGCATGATGGTGCACTATTCCTAGTAGGTCACAAATAATCCCTGAGAGTTCTAATGGGTTGATGAGCATGAAATTTTTCATTATTTAAATTATTCTTATCACCATGATTACTCTCTAAGTCCACCATGATATCAAGTGTGTGAGAATATGTGAAAGAATCAGATAAATTACCAAACAAATTATTAGACTCAAACACGCATGCAATAGTAAAGTAAGAAAGAAAAAGAAAAGAAAAGAAATACCTTTAACAAAAAAAAAAAAAAAAAAAAACTCTAAGGAAAACTAAACTACTTAAAAAGAAAAGAGTTTGAGAGATATTACCAAATATGTGAAGAAATTTAATGCCGAAAACCTCTCCAAATGAAGTGGAACGCTTTTCTAATCGCCTAATTCCCGACAACGGCACCAAAAACTTGCTACGACTTAAATAATACTCTCAAGTGCAGGATTGTCACAAAATAATAACTCGGTAAGTCCGAGGTCAAATCCACAGGGAAAAGGGAATTGATTAGCAAACCACAAAAGAATAAAACTAAAATAATGAAGTTTAATTGAAGAGATTTTTGATGGTTTAGTAAAGTTAATTTCAATTGAGAGAAAATAACAATATATTAAGGCGCTAAGGTTTAGAATCCACACACAACACATCTATTGATAATCTTAACAATATTTATTTTATAACTTAACTAAAATTCATATGAAGCTTTGACATCACAAAGTCTAGAGAAGAAGAAAGTGATTGCAAGAATGTAAAGTTGACACAAGATGTATGTGGAAAACCCTAAGAAAGGGATGATAAACCACGGTTTGAGCAAGAAAGAATTATTCTTGTTTTCTAACTTTCTACCTTTCTATTTTGTCAACTTTCTACTCTCTTCTCAAAAGATCTACTTAGGTTCTTACCCTAAAAGTCTAGCTACATGTTCGTCTTATAATCTGAGGAATATGGCTGAGTACAAAGACAGGTGTCAAGTCATCATTTTCCTATTTTGGACCTTACCACAACTAGGGTACTATTTGGTGACTAGAGGAGAAAGAGTACACCAACATCAGCACTGTGGCAGCGGGTAGGTGACTTTGTCACTGCCTGGGGAACAAATCTTGGGCAATGAGAGGGACATAAGGAGTACTGTTGGAGATACATGTATCCCTGAAGTGGTCCAACTTGCACTCAGCCAATAAGGGGTGTTTCTACAGTTGTTGACCTTGGAAGGTCGTGAGTGCTTGAGTACTATGTTAGAGGCATATCTTACTTCCTTCCCAAGGCAGTCACACGTTTGGCATGGGCTAAGGATAGAACTTTGCAGCCAATGTTTTCTCTTCCTTTGCTCACAACCACTCCACATGTAAGGTCCGAATCCAACCACATAGACATTCTCCCATGCCTTAGTTGGTGTACTATACAACATCTTTTCCATTATTCTCATCCACGTCTTCAACCAGTAATAATAAAAAGTTGCGTACTTTTTTAAGAATTGAAAGTTCTATACTTAAACTTAAAACTAGAAATTAATCAAGCTTAGGGGAAAAACTTATTTATATTCGTTTGTTTAATAAACAAGTCAAACTCAAGCTCAAGTTTAGGCTTGACTATTAAACGAGCCAACCTCAAACATAATAATGCGTTCGTGAATATGATACTCGATTACTATATATATATATATATATAATTTCATATTTTATATGTATACTTGTCTAAAAATATACTTTTATTGACATGGTTATTAGATTTTGACAATTTTTATATAGGTTTATATGATATTAACTTATTTTTTGTATTCATTGATAATATCAACATTTGATTTGTAGTAAAAATTCATAAATTTGTGAATGAATAAAAAAAATTTAGTCATGGTTTTATTATATATAGGAAAAAGAATAAGTTAATTAAGTAATTCATGAACATACTCGAGATTATTCGATAAGAAAATATACCAAGAACATATAATCTTTTTTGGTAAGCTCGACTTGGGTTCAAAATATAAGTTAATGAACAAATTAAAACTTTTAATATTCCGCTGACTGACTTCGTTTATAACCATGCTTAAACCTATGGAAAATAAAAAGATTTGTTTCTCATCACCGGGTGACGAGTAGGTTGTAGACTACAAGTGCCATAGATTTATTGTACGCGCATGAATATTGTGATAGATATTTTTTTGTAAACGCATCAAAATCGCTTTAGGAATTCAATACGGTGTCTAAAGGCAGCTCGCGGCATTGTTGTTTGAATTTGTTACTAAATCATCTCTTTGAATTAAAAAATAAAAAATAAGAAAGAAAGAACAATTACTTTAACCAAAATGGGATATATTCCTTTTGGCAAAAAGTTCCAGCAAAATACCCTATTTTTTAAACTATTGTGCGTTTGGATTGCTCACCAGCCGCGTTTGTGTTTTCCTTTTTTTTCTTTTTTCTTTTTTTCTTTTTCTTTTTTTTGATGCACGCATTTTAGCCTTTTAGGAGACATAGAGCACTGTTCAGTGGGTCCCATGCATTATTCATGAGACCCACAAATACTTTATTAAAAAAAACATTAAAAATATGTCTCACGGTACTATTCACACATTTAAAAATTATTTTGCTACATTTTTTGGCAAAATAAACTATATCCAAACGGACCCATCGGATCTAGCGATATGCCCCTGTTTTGAAACTCAATTTTTAGAAAATCAAGTTATGGGCAAATTAAACTAAAAAAAAAAAATTTGTGGAACTCGAGAGTTCCACTTGAAAATTTTCAAAAAAATCGAGTTTTACACTGAAATCGAGTTTCAAAACAGAGGTGTGGGGGATTTTTCCTGGACCACATTAGAGCATTTGCAATAGAGGAGCTAAAAAGCTATAAAGCTATTTTAGCTCCACACAAACTCAAAAAATGGCCACACAGCAGTGAAGGTAAAGCTAAAAATTTTTAGCTCCAGCCTTCCGTATGGAGCTATATTTAGCTCCATACCGTACTGAAGCTAAAACTCAAAAATTAATATTTTATTTAACTTTTATTAAAATAACATTTTTTTTATTCTTTTTCTTTTTGCACTGGCGATATCCTCTCATTCTCATCCTCTCTGTTTTCAGATCACAAAATCCTCTCTCAAACTCTCAGTCTCACAGCTGCGAAGCTCAACGTTGCCGGCCTAGTCCAAGCTCAACGCCGCCGGCCTAGTCCAAGCTCAACACCGCCGCCCGAGTCCAAGCTCAACGCCGCCGCCGGAGTTGAAGCTCGATCCGATCCACGCCCCCGTTGAAGCCGATCCGATCCGATCCTTGCCTCCAACCCACGCCAACCCGAGTCGCCTCCAGCCCACGCCAACCTGACTCGCCTCCGACTCGCCTCTCCTCTCTTAAATCTGACCCACCAGCTTCTCCTCTCTTAACTCGCCTCCGACTCGCCTCTGTATGTTGATTTTATTTTGTTAAATTTGTTGTTTTCTTTATCAGTGGGATATTCATGTTCTATTGTTATACTTTTTTAAGTTTTGATATAAATGTTAGATTGGGAATTTTCTGTTTGCAGGGGAATTTACATTTTTTTTTTTCTGTTTTTTCTTCTTGTTAATTTTCTGTTTGTTGATTTTATTTTGTTGAATTTGTTGTTTTCTTTATCAGTGGGATAATCATGTTCTATTGTTATACTTTTTTAAAGCTTTGATATAAATGTTAGTTTGGAAATTTTCTGTTTGCAGGGAGTTTACATTTTTTCTTTTCTAATTTATACCGTATTGGTTTTTACTTTCAGTTTGCTTGGAAGTATATTGCTGTTTCTAATTTTATGGAGTCACATAGAGATGTAACATACACGGGTCTCATGAATGGAGACATAGAAATTGACTCACAATTTTTGGGAACATCTCAAAATATTCCTATGGCAGTTTTTGATTCCCCACCTCAAGTTGAAACTACCTCTTCTACAAAAGGAAAACGGGGCTCTAACTTTAGTGTAGAGGAAGATCAACTCCTAGTGTCAGCATGGCTCAATACTAGTATTGATGCCATACAAAGTAATGAACAAACACAAAATACATTTCGTAAAAAAATTTGGGAATTCTTCACGCAGCACAATACATCCGGTACCACACGTACTGCTATCTCCTTGGCAAGTCGTTGGGGAACGATTAGTGAAAAGACAAATAAGTTTTGTGGGTGCATGGCTAAAGTTAACGCACGTTATCAAAGTGGTATAACCGAACAAGATAAGGTATAAATTATATTGTAATAGTGTTAACATACCCATTCACCAATAGTTTGAAGATGCTAATCATGTTATATTTCTTTTAAATTTTTTAGATTACCAATGCGAAGGCTTTGTATAAAGAGACCTTCAAGAAACCTTTTCTTCTTGAACATTGTTGGCTCATGATGAAGGACCAACCAAAGTGGGCAATGGTAACGGAAGTAAGATCGAGAGCATCCGTGCCTCCAATTCCGGAGTCAACATCTATTGGCTTAGAGGATTGTGGGTCTGGACTTGGTGACACTTCCAATTTTGAGAGGCCAATTGGTAAGAAGGCCGAAAAAGCCAACCGGAAGAATAAAGCCACCGGAAAAGATGTAGGGGAATTTTTGACCAAGAAATTGAAATTTATTGAGGAATCACAAGAACATGACAAAGAAAGTCTCCGTATCAAAGCAGAGAAGTTGCGCTTGGGAGAGTTGCGGGATAACGAAAAAATACTTATTGAGAGGGAAAGACTTAGGATTGAGAAGGAAAGTGTTGAAGAAAAACTTAAGATTGAGAAGGAAAGAATCACGATTGAGAGGAAAAAATTTGAGATGCAATATATGTTAGAGGAGGAGAGAATCATGATGAAAGATACAAGTGCCTTGACCGGAGCACAAAAAACTTTTTATGAACAACTCCAAGAGGAAATCATGGCAAGACGAAGTTCACGTAATTAGGTCTTTATGTATTTTGTAATGTTAGGAAAAAGTTGGCTTATGGCACTTGACTTTAACTTTTAAATGTAGGCATTTTGTAATGTAGGTCTTTATGTATTTTGGTAGTAACTTAGTAGCGGCTTCTGTCTATTGACTTTAATCTTTACTAGATGTATGCATATGACTTATGTCACTTGACTTTAACCTTTAAATTTATTGTTCATCTTGTTTGTGTTGTGACTTGTGCGTGTGTGCTTGTGGGTATAATAATTGCATCTATAGTAATATTTGCTTTCCAATTGTCTTGAAGGTTGTATCCATGAATCGCTCTTTGTTTCGCAAGTTGCTTCTTGATGACTCAGATGAGGATGAGATAATCGAAGAACTTGTTATGGTAACATACACCCACTTTATTTCGTAGGAGATTTCGAATGAAGCGTTCTCTTTTTCTCCATATTCAATCTAAGGTAGAAGCTTATGACTCTTACTTTGTTCAAAAAAGAAATAGTGCCAACAAACTTGGTTTATCTTCATTACAAAAGATAACTGCTGCATTTAGAATGCTTGCGTATGGAGTATCGGGTGATTTGATAGATGAATATGTGCGGATTGGAGAAACTACTGCATTAGAAAGTTTGAAAAAATTTGTTACTGCGGTAATTGATGTTTTCTCTGAAGAATACTTGAGAAAACCAAACAATGAAGACATTGCTAGACTGTTAGCTCATGGCGAACGTCGAGGTTTTCCAGGTATGTTAGGTTCAATTGATTGCATGCATTGGAAGTGGAAAAATTGTCCATCTGCATGGAAAGGTTAATATTGTGGTCATATTCGTGAGCCTACTATTATTTTGGAGGCAGTAGCATCATATGATCTTTGGATATGACATGCATTTTTTGGGTTACCTGGGTCAAATAATGACATTAATGTGTTAGAGCGATCTCATGTATTTAATGAACTTGCTGAAGGACGTGCTCCTGCAGTACATTATTCAATCAATGGTCATGACTACACAATGGGATATTATCTTGCTGATGGCATATATCCAAAGTGGGCAACATTTGTGAAAACAATCCCAGCTCCACAAGGACAGAAGTATAAATTATTTGCAGCAGCCCAAGAGGCGTGTAGGAAGGATGTTGAGCGTGCATTTGGAGTGCTTCAAGCACGTTTCGCAATTGTTCGTGGACTTGCACGATTTTTCCATCTTGAAACACTCCAAAAGATCATGAAAGCGTGCATAATTCTCCATAACATGATTGTTGAAGATGAGCGGGACGATAATGAAGTGGTAGACTTGGATTATGAACAAATTGATGGAGTGGATAATCCTCCTCTGCAAGTGTTACGTGAACAAAGTGATGAATTTTTGACTTACATTGAGAGGCATGGACGCATTAGAGACCAACAAATTCATTTTCAACTCCAGTCAGATCTCATTGAACATTTATGGCAATTGCAAGGCGAGTCGTAGGAACTTTCTTTTTTGTACGTTAAGAAGCATAAGTCATAAGAACTTGTGTGAGTGTGTGAGTTTTATTGTAATTTGATTTGAGTTATGTATGTGAGTAATCTATGGACTACATTGTTCTTGCTATAATATGTGTTTTATTTTATATGTTTTTTTATAAAGTTCTTCAATTTCATAGTTCACATTGTTTCAAGATTGCTTCCGGACAATTGAGACGATAATAGGCTATCATGATAATTGAGAAATTGTTTTAGTAAAAAAAAAAATGTATAAGTATAATTTGGAGTCAAAAAAATCATTTGTTAACACTAGACGATTATTTGTTATCATGCGGCGGCGGCGGCGGTGGAAGAGTCAGAGTCGCCGGTGGCGGCGGTGGTGGTGGTAGTGGCGTTGACGGCGGTGGTGGCGGCGGCAGCGGCGGCGGCGGCAGCGGTGGCGGCGGCAGCGGTGGCGGCGGCAGTGGCGGTGGCTGCGGTAACGGTGGCGGTTGCAGGTGGTTGTGATTGTTGTTTATTGTGATGGAGATATTATTTTATTGTAGTGGATATATTATTTTATTGTGATGTTTATATTATTTTATTGTGTTGAAAGCTAAAATAGATCCACTGCTGCAGCATGTGTGTAGGTAAAATAGATAAAGTAACTTTTGGTGGAGCTAAAAAGCTAAATTTTTAGCTCCACTACTGTGGATGCTCTTAGCAGTTTTTGTCCGTTTTGGGGAGCCAGACCCTCACGGTTTTTTGCTGAAGGGGTGAGAGTCGTTGGCAGTTTTTTGGACTTGCTCCAACTATCCCACATCGCCTAAAGCACACCCCCACTCATGGTTTATATGCCTCTGGGGCTACCATGGTTTATATCCAACTAATGGTACACTTATGGTAGCCTCAGAGGCATATAAACCATGAGTGGGGGTGTGCTTTAGGCGATGTGGGATAGTTGGAGCAAGTCCAAAAAATTGCCAACGACTCCCACCCCTTCAGCAAAAAACCGTGAGGGTCTGGCTCCCCAAAGCGGACAAAAAATGCTAATATGGTCCAGGAAAAATCCCCCACAAGAGGCATGTCCCTAAATAGTTTCAAAAAGAAGACATTTTGCTAAAACTTTTCGCTGAAAGGGTATGTCCTCATTTTGTCCTTAAATTCTTTAATGTGTGGTTTGTTTTAACGCTTGTTTATAGAAATTTATAGGTCAAACTTCTAGATTGATTCCTACCCTTACACTAATAAAAGAGTCGTGCCCTGAAATGAAATATCAACTTACACAAATTGACAGACAATTGTGCAGAATTTTAATCGAATTTCAAAAGGTATTTGGCCAATATATAAAAATATAATTTAGAAAGACGAGTAATCAAAGCTTTAGAAATTTTTACAAACAACAAATGTCATCACAAAGTTCAAACATAGAGTATTAATTAAAGTAGATTTTAATTTAGCTCAATTAATAAGGTATCTTATTTTAAAATAAAATATTTTTTATTCAAAGGATTGTACCCCAAATATCAATAGATGTCTTTTTCTCAACAAAAATATATATATTATATATATATCAATAGATGTCTTGTTTTGTTTTTTTGAGAAGGATATTTTCTCTTGTTTTGTTAATAAAGTGCAATTATCATAAAAATTATTGTCATAAGTTTGAAATACTACTATATCTAAATTTAAAAAAAAAATTAATTTTAAAAGGAAGGGAATATTGTCTCATTAAGCCAACTAAATATACAATTTTTTTTTTGAGGAAATTAAATATACAAAAATTGATCATAGTTTTTGTGGAAAAAAAAATAATTGGGGAGAAGTGGATACTAATTTGACCAAAACAAGACAACAATATAAAAGATTAGAAGGGCAATTATATTGTATCAAAAAAAAAAAAAAAAAAAAAACTTTAATTCAGTTGTGTGTGTGAGTTTAAAGCATTGCTTAAGCCTTCAAGAGTTATGCCCTTTTGAAAGTCTAAGTATTGTAAGTTTTTCCAAACAAAAACACAAATGGCTATAATTTAGCTAGTGGTGATTTAATCAAGGGCCCCCTTGTGGGGCTCTTGTCCCACATCGTTTAGTTTCAATTGTGTGTGTGAGTTTAAAAGCCTTACTTAAGCCTTCAAGAGTTAGGCCCTATTAAAAGTTTAAGTATTGTAAGTCTTTCCAAACAAAAAATGAAAGAAAAAAGACAATTATACTATTAAAACTTTAATTAATAGTATTTTTGGGATTCTTTTTTTTTTTGGGGTTGGGGAAATAATTTGGGGGTAAACGCTTAAGCCTTAAAAAAACCTTTAAGTCTAATACATATATATGACAAGACTTAAGTATAGTACTTAGATATTGTTACTTATATTTATATTCAACTATATGTATTTTTTCTCATGAGATAGAAGTGTATTTTTTTAATTAAGTAATTACATGGCTGAATTTAAAAGAAAAATCTAAAAAACAACACCCAAAATACTGTATCTAAGTTTTGTCCATAATAATAATAATAATAATAATAATAATAATAATAACAAAAAAGAGAGAAACGTGAGTTTTTGTTAGGTAAGGGTAAAGTTTTTTATTTATGAAAAAAAAAAAAAAAAGTTGGAGTTCCAATTCCGCGTATTCGAGAAACTAATAAAATTCAAATGATATTTAAAAATAAATAAATAATAAATGTTAATGTTACTATAAACTAAATAAAAATAAAAAGAGAAAAAAGTGAAAAAGTCAGGTTGGGTGGGCGTGTGGGCACGCGGAGAAGGAAACGGGCAGGGAGGGAGGGACAAAAGAGAAACAGAAAAAAAGGAAAGGAAAGGAAAGGAAAGAAAAGAAATTGGTTATCGGTTGGTTTGGTTTTGGTTGTTGAAGTTTGATTCAAAGTTCTGTTCGCAAATTGCAAGGCAACACAACCACCTGTTCTACTTCTACACCCCCTAATACTCCTCATACTCAACTCAATTTGGTGGCGGAACCCCAGCGGCAGACCTCTTCCTCCACCAACTCCTCTTTCTCCGTTGGGAATCCTATTTCCAAGGTAAAATTAATTATTTTTTAGATTTTGGGTCACCTAGTATTTGTTAATCTTGTTTCTATTCTTAGCAGCAACAAAACACATAACACTAATCTATAAATAAATTAAATACTTGGAGTTCAAGTTCGTTCATTCCTTCCTTCAATAAAACAACCCACCCAATATTACTTACTTGTTATCATTTGGAACACAACACTACTCTGGCCGTTCGGAGGATTAGGATTTTAGGATAAAATTCATTACTTTTTTGCATTATAATCACCACCACTATACTGCAGCTGTCTCTTTCTAATGCAATAATTTTAGATCTTTCATTCAAAATATGTTTTTATGATTTTTTTTGTTTTCCCTCTCTCCTTTTCCCCCTTCAATTATCAAAATGCTTACAAATTACCCTAAATGACGCACCCACAACCCTCTTTTCCCCTTCAATTCTCTCTTCTTTTCCAATGAATTCATTTTATATTCATAATTTTTTTGCCAATTACTGTATTGTCTATCATCATCACCATGCCCTTCTTACACTCCCAAACCTAACCTGCATCTATCTACTTTGTTTGTTGTTCCGAGGAATAGTGTTTTAATTTTAATTAATCATATAGGTACAACACTCCCTTTTAGGCAAATACTACTTACTGTCTTACCTGTGGCTGTCACTCAGACTGCTTTATTTTTAGTCATACAGTGCTACCTGATCTTATCTTCTCTATGGATTTAATTAAACCTTCAATTACTACTATCTTACCTTTGACCTTTTCATCAGTACTACATCTACATGTTGAATTGAGATAATAAGCTTGCTCTTGTCTCTGTGTTTTTTCATTTACTTTACTGGTAATTAGATTGCGACCAATTGAGTAATCGATTACTTTCCTACCAGATCCTTCACATATATTATGTATTCACACTTTGCCACCACCTATCACATAAACAGTGATATGAAAAGTATAGTTCAAAGCTGGAAACAAAGACTTGTCTGTTTAAAAATAATCTAACATTGCGTGTGATGTGATGTGAAATGGTGTTACTTACATATAGTTTTCAACACGATGGTGTTTGATTATTCCACTTTCCACATTCCCTGACATGAATCATTCAGGATTCTTAACCCCTTGCGAAACTTTTGTGCTTTTTACATGACTAATTTGCAAGGACTTTCATTTGTTTATTATGAGTTATGCTTTCCCCTTATTTATTTATTATTATTATTATTATTTTTTTTAATTTCATAGCCTTCTGAGTTCTTGATAAAGATGACAAGCTCGTCTGTTGAGTTAGCAAAACATGCAAACTCTGGGCATCATGTGAGAGAGAACAGTGAATATGCAAGACTGGTCATAACAAATGAACTGCATTCAGTGGAAACTGATATCTTACAACCTCAAGCTGAAGCTAGGACTAAATCTTTCATGTGGTGGATCAAAGCCTTTTTATGGTGCATGGTAGTGATAATATTTCTTTTCATTTTCTTGAAATGGGGAGTTCCATTCATTTTCCAGAAGGTACTTCCTATTCTCAATTTTATTTTTTTATTTAAATTTTTTTGTACTGCAACTGCTTTAATCTATATTTTTTTAATGCTATTTCATTGGGTGAGAGCGGCCACAGGGGTCAAGTGGGGGGGGGGGGGGGGGGGGGGGAGTTGATACTGATAATACATACCTGTGCTGACACTCCAATTCAGCAAATATCTCTTGAGGCATTTTTTGATAAAAGTGATAGTTTAATTTTGATTTTCTTCGAAGAATTTTGACAACTGCACAGTATTCTGATAATCTCACTGCTCTGATGTTGTTAACAACTGGCAATAATATTTATGACTAAGACAGCATAATGTACCATGTTAAATTCAATGCAGTGAAAAATCTCAATGGGAATGACCTAATGTTTGATCTCATCACTTTGTGCCCATGGTCATCACTCATCACTATGTTGTTTTTTAAAAAAATAAAAAATTAATATAAATTTTAATTAAAACTCAAAAATCAAATTTATCTGTAAATATAGTTTTCAAAATTTGCAACAGAATTTATTTTTTTTTAAATAAATTAAAAAAAAAAAAGTGCAAAATATAGCTTTGTCAAAGTACACTAGGTGTATACCAAAGCATGGCAACAAAAACAAAAGGGACCAAAGAAAGAAGAGATTAAGATCTAAAAAAAGAGAAGTGCTATATCCACAACATTTTTTACAACATTTTCATAACAAATCATAATGGTTAGTTGTTATTTATTTATTTTTGAACCTAACACTAAGATTACTTTTTTGCCCCAACAATAACCAGTAACAACCTGCCACTTAGGATTTGTTGTAAAAATGTTGTAAAAAATGTTGTGCACATATCATTTCTCCTAAAAAAAACAAGTCATCTACAAAGTCCAAAAAGCTAATTGTGAAAAATTGAAGGAATTGGAAATCCTCTCTTATAATGTCTTGAGAATAGATAACACTTTTCTTTTGGGACTATGTATTCTACTCTTTCCAAGTATACCACACAAGACATGACAGAGCTATCATCCAAATTCTCCATTATTGAGCTTGCCCAAATTCCCTTTTCAAGAAGCCAACATATCAATTACTGAATTGGACATGACCCAAGTGACACCAAATTAACATGATAGTAAGCTCCACAACTCCCTAGCAATAGGACAATGAAGAAGAAGATGAATTAAGGACTCCCCATTGAATTTACACATATAGCACCAATTTGTAGCTATTGTCTCCTTTTTTTTTTCAAATTTTACATTGTCACACACACACACACACAAACACACACACACACACACACACACACATATATTTATATATATATATGCGTATGTATGTATATATTTTACCTAGTTCTGCAGTCCATGTAAAGAAAGTGACTCTAGGTAGAACTCTAACTTTCCAAATGCTCCCCCAAGAAAAAGGGGTAGCTCCCTCACCCCTATCCTTTGAACTCTATAATAACTTTTAACTTGAAATCCATGCTTCGGTGCTGGTAGCCACACCCATCCTGGTCAATCTTAACTACATATAATTCATCTTAAAATAATATTCTGTAAATAGACTTGCAGAAAGAAACAATGCAGAGGGATAAATTTAAAACAGGCATTGAAAGGATCTCTACTCTTGCATAAGTTTTGAGCAGTTGAGCTGATATTTTAGCATTGAGACATCACCATAATCTGCAAATTTACTATATACTGATTTAGCTTCCATGAAAATTTTCAGATGCCCTGTTTCTAGTTTTAACCTTGCCATGTAGGCAAGTATCTTTTGTCGATCATGCTCTGTTCTATATAACTTAACAAGAGAGGATATATTTAAAAAATAACAAAACCTTACCCCTTATGAAGTACTTTTGCTATGTGGAGACTCTACATTTTGCTTAATTTTTATTCTAAAGATTTATCATTTTCATTGTAGGTTCTCATCCCTCTCATGCAGTGGGAAGCCACTGCCTTTGGCCGTCCAGTTCTTGCCCTCGTGCTTGTTGCTTCTCTGGCTTTTTTCCCTGTGTTCTTAATCCCTTCTGGCCCTTCAATGTGGTTATCTGGAATGATTTTTGGATATGGCCTTGGATTTGTTATAATCATGGTTGGAACAACCATTGGGATGATCCTTCCCTATTTGATTGGACTATTATTCCGTGATCACATTCATGTAAGTTTCTTACTTGGTTTTAGCTTATGATGATGAAGTGGGCAATTGTTTTTAGGCTAAAATGCATTTTAGCCTAAATTGGGGTTGTTTCTAAATTGGTCCCTCAAATTTCAAAAACTGCAATTGTACCCTATAACAATGATGTCAATATGCCCCTTATGGTTTGTCACATTTTTGCCATCGACTTGCTTAAAAAATGGCTTTTTTTTTTTCTTTTTCTTTTTTTGGGTGGGATAATGGCAAAATTCTAGCAGATGTTGATGGAAGGGCACATGAACATTGTTGTAATAATTGAGTTTAAATTGTAAGTTTTCATAACTAAATTATTGATCTAGGAGCGATCCCAAACAAAGAGGGTTTAAAAGAAAATTGCATTTTAGCCTTATTTTATTTATTTGTCCTTCATATTTTCTTCTTACTTGTGCAGCAATGGTTAAAGAGATGGCCCAATAAAGCTGAAATGATTAGACTTGCTGGAGAAGGAAGCTGGTTCCATCAATTCAAAGTGGTAGCTCTCTTTAGGGTTTCACCTTTTCCCTACACAATTTTCAACTATGCCATTGTGGTAACAAGTATGAGGTTTTGGCCCTACTTATGTGGATCAGTTGCTGGAATGGTCCCTGAAGCTTTCCTTTATATCTACAGGTTTGTGCTCTATATTCCTAATATGATTATTTTGCTGTGATCATTGCTCTAAGAAAATAAAATATGAAAACAGAATAGATTTTCCTCTTCCCGTCATTCAGTTGATGGATGAAGCTGTAATAAAAAAGAAGACTGTCTTTGGATTGGTAATTAAATTATGTTGGCTGTACTTATGTGCAGTGGTCGGTTAATAAGGACATTTGCAGATGCAAATTATGGAAGCCTGCACCTGACTACAGTGGAAATCATATACAACATTATCTCCTTCATTATTGCTGTCATTACCACAATTGCATTCACTGTGTACGCAAAAAGAGCTTTAGATGATATTAAAAAGGCTGAGACTAGTGGGGTAGATGCCTCTCCGTCTGACCTTGGAAATCTTGAGATGGGGAAGCTCCCTCTTGAAAGACCTAAGTAGCTTTATTTCTCATTGGTTTCTTTATAGCCTGGATTCTTTACGAATAGAATAGTACTGTAAATATTGGGATTTACTAGGAGGGCAGGTTCAGATTTTCTTGATCCTTGTAACTCTATTTTTTTGGGACCACATGGTTTATCTTTGTAAGCACAAAAACTGTACACGCAACAACAATAATAACAACCAAGCCTTGGTCCCAAAATAGGAGGGAAAGAAATGATTGGTTATGTCATATAAGAAATGCTAGAGACTTCTAGCTTGTCAGTTTCTTATGCATGTTCTTAGTTACCATCTGTGAATTTGAGAATTAACTTCTGCTTCTTCAGGTAGTTTGACGGTAATTACATCACTGTCCTAGACCTTAAGCTCTATGATGTTTTGTTTCTTATGGATTTTTAATTTTGCATTATGTTGTGCACAAACAAATACACAAATGGTGCAGCTTTGATGCTTTATATAACAAAAATATGACCCCTCTAACTTTTTAGGCTAAAAATGTATCTGTTCTGCTTGTGCCTACAGCTGATCACAGCTTTCAACTAGGATCCATTTCAGGGTTTACTTTACCAGGTAGATGCTTTTGCGGCTTAACTGATTCTTTGTATGGTTCAATGATACATGTTAAACAGTATATTGTATGAATGTCGGGTTAGAGAGTCAGCTGAAACAGTACTGAGTGTTTGAACTTTGGACCTTTTATTTCACTTGCTGTTGTATACTTGTGTTTCTAGTCAGTTCGTGTTAGCAACAGGAACTTATAAAACCATATAGAACGTTATATTTGTTTCATTTTGATTTTTATTTTATTTGTGTGATGCTGATTTCCTGCATTATTTGCTGTAGTTTTATTTTTACTAGCATTTGTGATACCCCAAATTATGCAAATTTGATTAAATTTGATATCAGAGCAAACTTAATTTCTTTTATTGTTGAGAAGCTACTTCCTTTTTCACGGAAGAGAAGAAACAATCTAATGTCCTTGATATCTTTGAAGAAAGTTAAAATGATGTAAAAGGCAGTTGTGCTAACGAAGGAACCTCTGTTATTGATGTGCTAGTTTCTTCAATCACACAACAATTGCTTGTTCTGAAATTTGACCATTTTGGGGTGATTCTTTAGCCATTTTTTGCATTTGTATTTGACTTTCTTCAGTTCGTTTCCCTGTTGTTCCGACTTTGTGCGTCATTTCTGCCCAATCTTTTATTTTTAATGCCACGTGCTCTTTAAATATGCCACGTTTGAATGCGCTACCCATCTTCAAGCAGTCAGCAAATATTTAAAAAGGACATAGAGAAATGAGTGATAAGTTCAGGTGTTAGGTGAAGCTTAAATATGATTCTAACAAAGAAGCATAGCTGTGATTCTGTATATTATCTAACCTGGGTCACAAGAGCATACAAAGGCATGGTGCAGTAACTGCATAGCACTTGAACAATCACACTGCATAAGGAAAATATTAATTGAGCATGTGAATGATGGGAGGCACACAGGCTCGCTAAGATAATATGTTCCATATTCTCTCCCCTAAGTATTACCCCATAACAAGTCTTGTGATAATAAATCCTGGTTTCTCCATGATGCATGAATTGAATCCATATGTGCACTGCATAGTAGTATATATGATTACGTAAGAATACGGTTGCATTTATGCTTTTGAATTGATTATGTACCATTTAGCTAACTCACCAAGATCCAGAAGAAGAATGCAATCTCAAATGAATTCTGAAACAAAATGAAGTGAATTAAGTCGAGAACAAGGGCAGGCCTACTAAACCAAAAGTGTTTATCTGAAGGCTTCACTCTAGCTTCTTCATGGTCTTTTGCGTTATTCTCCACAACATTATGTACTTCATGATCTGTTACCTGTTCCTGTTGTGCTGGTGCTTCATGAGCCAAACGGGTGATTATGTGTTCTAACTTAGCACCCACAAAAAGTAGCAGCTGTCACTCCAACCAACTCAAGAATAAGTCCAACAATGTCATTCCATAAACAAAGACAATTAATTTTCACTTGGAATCAACAAAGCCACTTACAATCACGGGCAAAAAGGACAACCAAAAATACGAGTGCCACCCTGCATGTTCATTTTAGACGCAAGTAAGATATGAAATTCCAATTATGAAATGAGGTGAATCAATCAAGATTTGGAAATTACCTGCCACATTCAGTAGCAAGAAAACCACAACAAACAGCCATAGGTACCAGCTACAGTTGACAACGTTTATCTAAAAAGTCAAATTGAATCTTGGAAAATAATTCAATAATTAAATTTAAACCTCTCTTTGAGTTTTACCTTATGCCAACAACTTTTTTGAAGTCAACTTCAAGTGTCCGCACCATGTCTTTGTGAAAATCAAATTTTGAATTTCCTGGGCAGTGCTCCTGCAAGGAGAAAACTAGGGTAAATGGCAAATGAAACAAAATAGATGCGCATAATTTGGTACATAGAAATGATGCAAACCTAACCTTGATGAATCCTAGTCGCAGTGCAGTGTAGTCTGACTTGGTAACAGAACCATGAAACTGTTTGAAGAATGATATCTACCAATAAATATAAAAATCTGGGTGTCACCACATTGGATATAAGCCTTCATACCAGGAAAACATATAGGAAAAAATGTTTTCAACCATTTTATAAACACACATAATTGCATGCAAAGTCATAGAGCAGTACTTTAAACTCAAGCAGAAACAATACACTGCTATGTGCAATATGATGGATTTATTATGAATAATTAAATAATTGGAATTGCCCTTGTTTCATTATGTGTAGTCGAGCCCTATTGTTTACAAAGACATGCACAAAATCTAGTTGAGTTGGTCTTCATTATGCACAACATTGTCCTTCTTTCTTTTTTCTTTTTTCTTTTTTAATGTCTTTTTATGCATTTTTTCCATACATGTAGAGAAAATTTATCTGTAATTCTCTTTACAACATTGCTCAATGTGCGTGCATCAGCTTGTTGCTTGTTGCCTGCCTTTGTGTGCATTTGAAAGGTACCTTTGTGTTTAATTATGTAATAGAAATGTTACTGTAATTCATGAAGAATAACAATCCATGATGTTTTGGCACCAGATATTTCTGTTTTGGTTTGTGACTGCATGAATCGTGAAGCTAGACTAGACCATCCATCGACATCACTTAAACCGTGAAGCTAACAGATGTGTAGATAGATTGACAAAGAGAGGAAGAGAGTAATCAAGCAACATGGAAGAATTACCCCTAAGGAATGCCCCATGGTCTGCTAAATTTGTACAAACGCTCCTATAGATATTAATAAAACTCCCTCTTCTTTAAAAAAAAAAAAAAAAAAAAACTGTAACTTTTTGCATAAATGGAGATATTTATGACTAATTTAGGGATATTTTGAAGTGCATGAGATAAGCTTTGAGTTCATCCACTTAATGAAAGGAAAAAAATTACAGTTACCTTAAGACTGATAATTTGAGAATTTAATTATTGCATAGATAGGTTCAAACTCACCATCCAACTTACAACTGCCGCCTTTCTCCAATGTCCTTGTGCGCGTTGTTTCAAGAACTCATTGTGATCATGAGCAAGAGGATCTGCAGATTCTGCACAAAATATTAAGAATTCATACATGCATCCTAAACAAACCAAAAACGTCAAAGACCATTCAGGGACTTTTTAAAAATTCTTGTTCATGTTACCCCTTTCTGAAATTTCTTGCCTAATTGAATCCTCCCAGACCTTCCATTGGCGTATCTACATATGTAGAAGAAAAACTATATAAATTATGAAACACTTATTTATCCAATTTCCATCAACAAAAGCATAAAAGGTGTAAAAAACTTCTTAACTGAAAATCTAACCCAAAACATATATACATTTTCAATGGAATCAACAGTTAGAGGCATCAATATATTACCCTAACTCCTCCAAGGAACATTGTAGAGACACAGAAGATCACATGAACAAGTGCCAATACAAAGATGAAAATGTGTAGCTGATGTAATGCTTCCAATGATAACAATGGAACCTTCCCCTGAGAGAGAGAGAGAGAAAGAGCCAATTATGTAACAATAAATCAATTGAATATCATCTTCAGTAGATAGCATATACAAAAGTTTGTTTGGGGTGGAAGATCCCATACCTGTTTCCATCTATAAGTATCATTTTCCCTTCCTTTTATTTGTTAGCTACCTATCCATATATCTTTACTGTATTTATTAGGTGGAGTAATCCGAAATTTTCCCAGACCCCCATTGTATGGCTACACCTGTAATCATGTGTACTTGCAGCGAAGGGGTACATATTCTTTATTTTTTTTTTTATTATATGTCTGTATGTATGTATCACATTTTCATTACTTGTTCATTTATGTATAGGGCAGCAATTTAATTACAATAAGTCTAAGAAGTGATAATAATAATAATAATAATAATAATAATAATAATAATAATAAAAGGCTATTGTATAAAAAATCAGTTAAAATTACAGGACTATGATATACCTCATGGCAGTGCCCTGAATTAGTATCTTCAGACAAAAGCTGTCGCCCGATTGTTAGTAGCTATGTTAGAGTAATGTTCAGAACCATTGGAGAGGAAACAGTGCCCCTCTTGCATGGAAGCATGGTAGATGAAAGATGAGTTGTATGCATATGCGACTTATGAAACCTTGAAAGACCGTTAATAGAAGGGAAATGAACCCTAAAAGCATCAGTTCTGCAGCAACAACAACAACAACAAAATCAGTAGCACATTGATTAGACTTTGCAAATAATGTAAAAATTTAGGCATGTGTGAATTTGCAAGGCAAAATTAATCATAAAGTGAAAGATGACTAGGATTGCAAACTTGGCTTTAATTACTCTTAGGGTCTATTTGGATTGAGATGGAAGGAGGGAGTAGAGTATAATTGGCCTAAAATTAGCTTATTTTCAGCCAACTCTGCTCTACCCTCCTCCACTCTCCCTTTCTTCCCCCTCAATTCAATCAGGCCATTAATAAAGTGAGAGAGAGAGGGAATGAGGAGCAAACCTTCCTTTAATTTTGTTAACGCTTCATATAGTTTATCTTGACCTTTACGCTCCAATAACTAAAATGCAAACCAATGCAACAAGCAGCAAAATACTTAAAAAGACTCCCCACTATGCATCAAAAAATATTCATTATAAAATCATTCAATAAAATAAAGTTCATTTCCATAATCAGAGCAAAAATGTTAAAAGGGCCAGTGCAGTTGTTGTGTTTTAAATGGAAATGTTCTTGAGAACCTGTTTTTTGGAACAAGCACACAGCAATTTTTCCCTGTAAAGTTATCATTAAGAGGTGCAGTGCTTAATACCAGATTTAAATATATATATATATATATTATATAAGTATTTAAAAAAATCTTGATTTTGTCAAAAAGACCATCTCATCTTATGCTTATTTAGTTTAGAACTAAGAATAAAACTTATGTTTGATAAAAATCTCAATGAGGGCTGTCAATGTAAAGTCAAAACTGGATCAGTGAAGCAGTTGAATTTCTAACTTCAATAGTGAATCAAAAGCTAAATCTGGAGAACAAGAAGAAGAAAGGAATACAGAAACAACTTTCTTGGGTCAGAATGCAACCAACAATTTTAGTAGAATTTGAGCAAGTTCAATCAAATTTGACATGAATAAAGCAAGTCAGACTAGAATTCCAAAGCCTAGAAATGAGAGAGAAATTTGGCCAAGTATTTTCCAGCCAAAAGCCAAAGAAAGATCAATCCACGAATATAGAGAAGGCCAGCAAATTAAAGAGGTACTACATTACTATATATGCATTATAATAATGATGTTACTAGGTTGTGACAGAAGAGTTTGAATACCTTTCCAAGTCGATGAAGGCCACGCTCAGCACATAAAGATATTAAAACAATGACGGAGCAGACAATGGCAACTATCCATGTGGGTGTATACTCTAAGGAGCTGTTGAATTCCGCTTCCATATCTTGGTAATGCAGTTGACAACGTGATATTGCAGTGAAGTTGTATATGTAAGACAGATCAAAGATGGCTGTGGTGTGGGGGTAAAGAATAGAATATGTAATGGAGAAGACAGATGATGACAAAATCAGATTATTTAATGGTGAACATTTTTAAGTAACGCACAGAATCTACCATGCATGGGAAAGAGGACAAGTAGCAATGAGGTTCTTGCCTCAAATTCTTAACTTCTATCCTTCCTACTAAAAGCGAAGAGAGTCAGCTGAACAACGTAGAATAACAATTTTCTGAAAAGAATTACTTGAGATGTTCATCTAACAGCACTGACGAATCTATCCTGTTATTGTCAGCCAGCATGTGGCAAAGCTAAGAACTTTATAGTACTGTTGACCTAAAGCTCTACAACTATCCAATCCCAGTTTTGGGAAATATGTACATCTATCGCCAGTGAAAACACAGGCAAACTAGGATGACAATTTCTCCACAAAAAAATAAAATAAAATAAAATAAAAATCACCAAAAGAAAATCTATAAGCTAGAATGCTGGGAAAATGACTGGCTAGCATAATCACCACTGCAGGCGGATTGCTCCAAGACTTCCTTGCTGCCCAGGATCCGGCCCCAGCTGCACCTCCACACACGTTCCAGTACCAATGGCGACCCCCTGACTCTCAAAACTACAAGGCCAACTTTGACGCGGCAGTCTTTAAGGCCACAAATTCTGCAGGTATTGGTGTAATTATCAAAGATTGCGATGGTGAGGTTTTTGGAGCTTTATCTCTTCCAATCCCTCTTTCTCAGTCAGTAGATGAGTTGGAAGCACTGGCTTGCAGACGGGCAGTCCGGTTTGCTTGGGAAATTGGCTTAAGTAGAGTTACTTTCAAAGGTGATTCAGCAACAGTCATTCAAGCTATTACTCGCAGCGATTCCGACTTCCTGCCGTTTGGAAACATCATTGATGATATTCAACATCTAGTTTCTGCTTTCCAATTTTCAGATTTTTGTCATGTTAATCGTAGTTGTAACATTGTGGCTGATGCGCTAGCTAAAAGGGCTAAACTTTGTGAGGGGATGCAGGTGTGGTTAGAATGCCTACCTGAAGATATTTCCCCCATAGTCTTCTTTTGATGTACCTTGAGTTTTCTGATGAATAAAGCCCAGGCTGGCTGTACCCGGTCTGGTTTCTCAAAAAAAAAAAAAAAAAAAAACCTATGGCCGTTGTCAAACTTTTGACCTTGTCTTCCCCCCACCAACACCCCCCCCCCCCCCCCCCCCCCCCACCCCCCAAATCTAATCGGAGCATTGTTGAAGCCAAGCTTGGTGTTTAACAAGGCAAAATTTGCTAAATGGACTGATTTTAGGAAATTGTAAGGTGAATAGGACGCGCATGAAACTATTTTGTTATGTAGACTGATTTTAGAACTCGAGTTTGACAAACTTGAGTTTTAGCGCAAAATTCATTGGAACTCGAGTTTGCTAAACTCGAGTTCCATGTGATTTTTTTACTTTTATTTTTTTTTAATTCCAACTCATATTATTTCTGAGTTGAAACTCGAGTTTGGCAAACTCGAGTTTCAAAATCAGTCTAACTAACAAAATAGTTTTACGCGTATACTATTCCCCGAACTCTTTCCTAAAATCAGTCTATTTAGCAACTTTTTCCTGTTTAACAAAGTACCAAGGTTTCAAAACTACAGTAATGCAAGCAAGTCCAATTGAATCCATCCATACAGTTACAGTATACAGAGAAATGAATTCACCACCTTTAGAATGGCTTTTCAGTTGCTAATGGTTATTCTAGTATATTGTTTAAGTGTTGTAAAATTACATGTACGTGAAAAAGTGGTGTGAAAATACATATTGTGATGTTTAAACAATAAAAACTGTTGTTTAAACAACACAACCAAACACCCCCTAAATTCACATGCACCATGCAACAACACAACATAGAAAGAATACAACATGGAAAATTTCAAAAATAAATCCGAAAAAACAATAAAAAAGAAGAGAGCTACAAGGTAATCGTGGGACTTCCCAAGTGAAAATTTATTTGTCAACAAATCTCAAACTGTCAACTTCTTGTGTTTAAAGAATACATGATGGTTTCATACATATATACTACATATATCACAACCCAAAACAAAGACATTCCCAAACATTAGTGATCAATTCTTAATGCCGGTCTTTAGTCCCCCATCCAGGCCTCAGTCCATTTTTAGGAAGTCTGTCCTTTGCTTTCTTTCTTATGCGCAGAGCCTTCCTCATCTTTGCATTTACTTTTTACCTTGAAGGTGACACAAATTCCAAAAAAATACTTCACAAAAAAGATGAGCACCAACACAGCCTCTCATGGTTTCCAAGGTGCTGGAGGTGGTGGTGGAGTTGGAAACATAGGAGGACCGAAGAGAAAATGGTGTTCTTATCAATCCCAGTAGTCCTGTCACCTGACAAAGCCACCAGTGCAGCAACTAAACCAGCATTTCCAGCAAGGGTTGGTTCTGTGTAATTGTAGTTTGTACGCACATCATGGAAACCGTCACGCTTGTCAGGGCCAGCAGCCATAGCTCCAACAAGTGTATTTGGGTTTGGCTTTGAAGTGTCCCTCCATTTCCATCCTCCTTTACAGTTATACTTGATCTTATTCTTAGGGATAGATGCACCTCTATGGTGGACGTGTTTTGGATAATGATTACCGAAACCCACAATGTAGCTCATCTTCCGAGGATTTTTGCCGAGGATGTAATCAATCTGCCAGAACATCACAGTAAAAGATGGAGTTATTTGCCATCATGTATCGGCGGTAATGTATTATCAAGTGAGCAGACTCAAGTCCCCTAGACTGCCGTGCTGAAGGGATTACAACATCACATACCTGTGTTTTGGCAAAATCACGCAAGACCTCAGTTGAATAGAAATTGGGTCCACAGTACCATCCAGGTGTATCTGCAGCCTCAAGATAATCGCTGTACAGCGTAGCTAAAAAGGCTGCATTGACTACATACTGAAGAGGTTGAGGCCTTCCGTGGGTTCAATTGAATCAAGCCTCCTGCAAGAGGTCACCGAAATCAGAGCGACATCCCCATACGTACATTAAACTAGATATGGAACAAAATAAGGCCAATAGAGTCCACTACCCAGATGTAAGATCAAGGAAGTATGAGCAGATTACGATGCATACCTTTGGTTCTATTGAAGCTAGTGAAAACTGGAAGGTATGAGCACATTACAATGCTAGTCTGATTGTGGAATGTTCTTAAAATTTCCTCATATGGATAGCCAGGGCTTAAGAACAACCGCAAACGGCTTAGAAGCACCTAACACAAGATAACAAGCTTATGTCAGAAATGATCCACATACGGCTAGCAAAATCAAAAGTAACTAAGGTTGTAAAGTTTTTAATCCAATGTGCTTATACATCACTGAGTGTCCACAATCAGTGCAACAATATCATTGCAATTTCAAAACCAAAAACTAGTCAAGCTGGTTTTCAAAACATACAAATAAAATTATCATAATCAGAAACATTATCAGCATAACATCATGTAGAAGTACCTCTTCAGAGAAATTTGAGATAATGAAGATTTAAAATTCATCTTTAGAATGTATATATATATATATATATATATATATGTATATACATTTTAAAATCCAGTTTATGTGTACTGAAAGGTCTGCAGTTAGGGAAAACAACAATGTGGCCAGTGTTCACATACAAAACCAAACATGTATGGATTAGTATCTTTGATAAAAACACAGTTATAAGCTGTAGAAACAAACAAGAAATCAAGAAACAAATATGTATACACATAAACATATACATTACGCAAGAAACATGGTTAAAGTACATATATGGGATATACAACCAGAAAAGCTTTATAGCACTAAAAACATGGGCCAATACTCGAGCACTAAGTACTAGGGCTTAATAATAGCTTAATTAGCATAAACACTTAATCAGTACCATTTGAAGATAGTACAACGAAACCAATTATGGATATTCCCTCTGACAACCAAACACATCTACAATTAAAAATTACCTGAGCCCCAGCAAGCTTGTTGTCCCAGCTAAGCACACCATAATCAGGGCCTCCCCAAAAAGCTCCCAGCATGTCTGGCAAGACCAGGTGTAGTGGCAAGCTGAAGATAGGAAGAATTCCCAGTTGCATAGTACAACCAAGCTCCACCCCATACAAACTCATCCCAGTAACTAGTGGAATTGTAGAATGTAGCAGCTTCAGAACCACCAGCGCTGTATCTGCCCCTCTGCTCTCTTGAAAACTTAAAGAGGGTTCTGGCTCCATGGACAAGTTTCTGCGAGTAGGCCTTGTTCTCCTTGAAAACAATAGATGCAGCAGCGAGAGCAGCAGCCATTTCTGCACCAAGATCTGAGCAGCTGGAACATGTCATTACAGGTCGTTTGTAATCAATGTCCTCAGGACGCATCCAGCAATAATGATCATTAGAAGTTGTACTCCCTCCAGAAGTATCCCCTGACCCGACCTATCAAAAAAGGGGACAAATTAATACATTTAATTGCATACTTCACAAGAGATCCAAAGACAAACTTTAACGATAGTTTGATAACTTATCACATGGCTTAATCATGGCACCTGGCAAAAAAAAACATCTAGAGAGTAATATACAAGTTCCTAAATGCTTTGAAAAAGTAGAGTAAAGTCAATAATGGTGGGATCTAACCCATAATATGGAGAAAAAAAAAAAAAAAACACCCTGGTTCCTCCTAGATACACAGAAATGTAGAAGTAGCAGGTTCAGACAAAGCATAAGGCATAATAAGCAGTAATTATATAGTTAAATGCAATGAGCAAAGAATTGATAACATAGTGTAGTATACTATATACCTGGTAAACAAGGGTATTAATGGTATCTGCAGTACTATTGAATGTCTTGAGAAAATAATCAGTTCCCCACTTAATAATTTCTTTAACATGGGTGAGCTCTCCAGCATCTTCATACTTTTGTCTGTATTCAATAACACTCCAGCTCAACATGGTGATGGCAAAGGATTGAGGGAAGTTGAACTTGATAGCATCTCCAGCGTCATAATAGCCACCCACTAGATCCTTGTAAAATGCTCCGGATTCGCCTTTGCCATCATTTAGACAGGAATTACCTCTCCATGATACATTATTATGCTTTGGGAGTTTCCCAGCTGCAAATATCAAGTTAAAACCCTTAAGAAATGAAGGATCTTTGCATTGGGATCACTAAAGGGGACAGTAATAAAAATTCTCTAATAAGGATTTGAGGTTTTTTTACTTTCGATTTTTTTACCATTGTTGCTACTTAAATCTTAAAAATACATATATAACTGCTAACAGAACATATTTGGTATACAGATTTGATTGGGCTATGCGAAAGAAACAAAATTATTGCTTTGTGTGTGTGTTTTTAATTAATGGGGCATGTGAAGGAAAGACTTAATCAAAGTCAGTTTTTTTCTTTGATTAATGTATATAAAAATACAGTAAGTGAATAATTTGAATTAATAAATATAGTATGTATCTATGTCTGATGTCTGATGTCTGATGTAATTGTATAGTGAAGGTTGATAATTAAAAAAGGGAAAGGGGTCGGGGTCAGAGTCAGAGGGAAGCAAAGAAAAGAAGAGTGAAGAAAGAGAGTGTTGAGTGGTTTGAGTAGTAGAAGAAAGGCCAGTTGTAGGGAGAGATTAGAGACAAAGGGGAGGGGGAGGGGGGGCTTACATTTTTGAGCATTGAAGAACATGAGAGCCTTATGAAGAGCAAGGGTATAGTTGTCAGGAGGAGGATGGGCGTGTCGGTGGCGTGGGACAGTCTTGACGATGAGGGTGATGAAACCGGCCAAGAAGGCGGAGACGACAAGGGTACCGACAGTCCAGACGAAGATCTTGCGGCTAACAATGATACAGCCGAGATCGACGTACTTCTTCTTCTTCTGCTCGCCGGGGCCAAGTAGCCAGCTCTGCTGGGTCTCGTCGAGAGGGCGAGAGAGAGCAGCCCTATCGAAGTCCTGAAGGTTTCGGCTGCGGTCATCGTCGGTGGCAGAGTCAGCAGCGTTAATCTCAAGGGGGCCACCCCATGGATCCCTTCCGTACATGCTCATATCCTTTTGAGATCGAGATCGAGATCGAGATCAGGATCTTATCTTCAATCAGTCAGCTTCTCCACCCAAAGAGATGGGTAGATCTGAGAGTGAGACTGCGTAATTGCAGATAGATAGAAGGAAATAGGTGCAGTACTATAGAGAGAGAGAGAGAGAGAGAGAGAGAAATGTGGAAAAGAAGAGGAGAGAGAGAGAAGCAAAAAGTAAAGGAAAAAATAAAACAAGTATATGACTATATATCATGCTAAATAAAACCGGAACTGTTTGAGTCTCTTAGAAGGAAGGAACCCAACAGTACACAACACAACAGTGTGTGTATTGTATCCGTAGCGTGTGTTTGCGGGAAAGTACTGCCTACTGGGAATGGGAAGGTGAGAGGTCATGCAAATAATAATGTTGTAATGGTTGAGTTTAGCTGCGAGAAATACAGGTATACAATATTTTTATTGTTATTATTGGGACAAAAAAATAATCATAGTGTTAGATTCAAATTTAAACTAATAACAACTAACCACCTATGATTTGTTATGAAGATATTATAAAAAATATTGTGAACATAACACCTCTTTCTGGGTATTTACTTTTTTTTTTTTTTTTTTGAGAATCTATTTACTTAGAATTTTAATAGTATAATATAGAAAGAATATTATTATTAGCAGGACTAGTAGTCGTAATCGTAAATTTTCAGGTGGGGTGGGTGGGTGACGGTGGTAGTCAATAATTATGTCATTCTTATTATTGTATGATTCTGATTCATATATCATGTGATTTTAGGGTTGCTTTTGATTAAATTTAGATGGTTCGATGACACTGACCACTCCACTAATCGACAACGACACTCTGTCTAACTCTTTAACATCTTAACCTCTCTCTATTCTCATCTTTACTGGTTACAACACATGAACAATGCGCAAACAAGAAATAATAAAAATATAAAAATCCTGTTTAACTCTCAATCCATTGTTTAACTACAACTACTACTATTACTAGTAGTTTTGATTTTAAAGCAAAGCCCAATACTAGAAGAATGAAAGTAACTCTTTTTTTTCTGCTTAAAAGAACCCCAACCTCTCTCTCTAGACTCTAGTCTATCCTCCTCCATAATTTTACTAATTTCTCTAATTATCCACAACCTACGACCCTCTTTTCAATTTTTTATTTTTGTTTTTCTTCTTCGTGATTTTACATATATACCCCCAACCCTTCTCTTTCAAATTTTCTACCTAAATGCTTTGCCGACACTTAAAGACACACCCACACCGACTAATCTAATTGCTTGCTTGCTGCTGTCCGCTTTTTATTTTGAATTTTTTTTTTTTTAATCTCAGCTGTCTCTTAGTTGTATATGCTGGGGTCCATTTCTAGCCTTTTCCTTTTTTATTTCCATTTTGGCCTTTATATGTAACCAGTCGCACACCCACATATTGGGTGGAAATAAAAAAAAAATATATATATATATATATATATATCAAATTATTTCTAGACATGATATAGCCATTATAAAGGCTATAATCTATATATATATATATATATATATATATATAATTGAAACCTCTAAAATTCCCACAAATTTTCACATCATTATTTTAATTTTTAATTTTTTTAATTTTTAAAACTAAATAGTGAGAGAGTTCTAACACGAGTCTCTCTCTCTTTTTTTCTCATCATTTTAATTTATAAAAAAATTTAATTTTTTAAATTAAATAGTGAGAGAGTCCTAATAGGAGTCTCTCTCTCTTTTTTCCTTAATCCTAAAGTTTTTTTTTTTTATGTGAGTCTTTTTTTTTTTATTTGAAATCTAAAGTGAGTCCTTTTAAAAAAAAATTCTAATGTGAGGTCTAATTAAAAAAAAATTTTAATCCTAATTCTAACGTAAGTCTTTCAAAAAATTAAAATTTTCGGTTTTACATTATATATAGATAATAATAATGATGTGGCAAGTTCTAAGAATATGAGAATGCAATTGTAGATCTACTATCAAGATAATATAAATTAGATTGGTAGTGGATAGTAGATTTAATTGCAGTTGAGTATTATGTGAAGTTATCACCATAGAATAGCCCATGTCGGAATGTGTTATGTAAAACTAATGACATGAAAGAAAAAGAGTTTTTCTAAATCATTATATTGATCAAATTAGTTATTTTCATTCATTTTCAAATTATACATTTTTAAAATTTTAAGTCATATACCTTTAAGTAAAATAAATACTTTTATTTTTTATTTAATATATATAAAACCGAAGCCTCTGAAGCTCCCACAAATTTCCACATCATCATTTTACTTTATAATTTTTTTAATTTTTAAAACTAAATAGTGAGAGAGTCCTAACACGAGTCTCTCTCTTTCTCTCTTTTTCTCATCATTTTAATTTATAAAAAAATTTAATTTTTTAAACTAAATAGTGAGAGAGTCATAATAAGAGTCTCTCTCTCTCTTTTCCTTAATCCTAAAGTTTTTTTTTTTTTACGTGAATCCTTTTTTTTTTTTTAGAAACCTAAAGTGAGTCCTTTAAAAAAAAATTCTAATGTGAGGTCTAATTAAAAAAAAAATTAATCCTAATTCTAACGTAAGTCTTTCAAAAAGTTAAAATTTTCGGTTTTACATTATATATAAATAATAATAATGATGTGGCAAACTCTAAGAATATGAAAATACAATTGTAGATTTACTATCAAGATAACATAAATTAGATTGGTAGTGGATAGTAGATTTAATTGCAATTGAGTATTATGTGAAGTTATTACCATAGAATAGCCCACGTCGGAATGTGTTATGTGAAACCAATAACATGAAAGAAAAAGAGTTTTTCTAAATCATTATATTTAACAAATTAGTTATTTTCATTCATTTTCAAATTATACATTTTTAAAATTTTAAGTCATATACCTTTAAGTAAAATAAGTATTTTTAATTTTTATTTAACTATCCCGTGCATTGCACGGGTTAGCGACTAGTTAATGATATAGCCTTTATATATTATTGTTCTCTTTAAAAATTAAACAATTTTTAAAAGTAATTTTTATTTCTTTTTTTTATAAATATATAATTTTAACTTTTTTTTTATTGATATTATTCTTTTTTGAGGTGGTTCCATTTTTCTAACAATTTATTATGCATTATATTTTTTTAATTTATTTTGGTACAACTTAAATTTTTAAGTTTCAAATTTTTCATTCTCTTAAAAAGGTTATTATGTTAAATAAAACTTATCATATAATAGTAATTGTTATCACTCAAATAATTAATAGTACTCTCAGCCCAAACATGTATTTTTCCCATTCTTAAGTAAGTACACCAATTGGACCAAAATAACCAAATTGGACTAACATAGACCAAATGAACTAAACTAGACCAAATTGGACTAAAGTGACCAATGTCAAACCATAATTAGTAAAAACAAGTTAAAAAATTAATAATAATAATTATCTATATATAAAAAGAGGGCAAAAATGGGCTTTTGTCCCCTTCACACAAAAAATCCAGCATTTTACCCTCTTTCTCAAACTAATTCGGAAGATACTAATGTTTTGAAACTCGATTTTTGGACAATCAAGTTATAGCAAACTGAAAAATTTTAAAAAAAAAAATTTGGAACTCGAGTTCCATGAACTCGAGTACTTCACATAGTACTTGAATTCCAAAAAAAAAAATTTGTAAGTCCACGTTCGCTATAACTCGTTGTTCCAAAAAACGAGTTTTACATTTGGAACTCGATTTTTAGAAAATCAAGTGTCAAAATATGAATATTTTCCTAATTAGTTTAAGAAAAAGGACAAAATACTGAGTTTTTTCGGTGAAATGGGCATTTGCCCATTTTGGTCATAAAAAGAGCCAATGAGTTAGTGCTACAGAATTATCGCTACAGTACTTGGGTTTTTTCAAAAAAAAAATTTTTAAATGGTACTTGCTATACAATACTTTGGTTTGTTACTATTGCCCCTGTTGAACTTGCTTATATAATAATAAAATATTAACGTAACAAATTGCCACAATATTTTCACAATTGTTGAAATATTAATTCCTATAAAATAATAAAATATTATCCAGAAACCAACCACAACTAGAAAAAAAGTTATTGTTAAGAAAAAAAAGTGTTACATTCACAACATTTTTATAACAAATCTTAAGTGGTAAATTATTATTCTAATTAAAACTTACTAATAAAATTACTTTTTTGCCCACTAATAACCACCCATAACAACTTATTGCTTATGATTTGAAATGAAAATGTTGTGAACAGAGCATTTCTCTTGTGAAAATATTAAGACATCTTGTTGTCGTCACAATATTTTCACAACTGCTGAGATGTCAATTTTTTACAAGCCAAAGTACAATATAACAAAGTTGTAAAGGTATTATAAAAATGTTGTGTCATTCTTTGTGTTTCTAGAAATTTTTTTTTATTGGTCAATTTTTGTTGAGCCAAAATTCATTATTTTATATACAATTTTCTTAGGTTGAATTTTTGTATTTTTTTTCTTTATGCACCATTTTAAGTAAAAACACATAGTTTTACACACACAAAAACAAAAAAAATAAAAACAAAAACAAAAACAAAAACTTAGGATTAAAATACTTTTCATTGTTTATGTTTGGGGTAGTTCACAATTCCTCCTTAAACTTTAAAATCAAGCAATTTCTTCCTTAATATTTTGGAAAAGAGCAAATATTTCATATTATTATTCTCTCGATTAAACCTTAATGAAAACTTATGATTTTTAAAATATTCCATTATATAGTGGCTAAAATACTCTCTTTACATTTTAACATCTCAAAAAATTTATACATGTATTTTGAGTTTTAAATGATATTAATGGTTAGAAAATTCGAATGGTAATATAAGGTGTTTTATTTGTTATCTAAAGAACATTGATTTTCTAGGTGTAAATCTTCGAAACTTATAATTTATCTAATGAAAAATTCGATGATATATAAATTTTGTTATCTTTTTTTTTTTCCTTGCCTAAAATGGGTGTTCATAAAAACTAATTAAGCTAAAGATTGCACATAGACTCATGTAAAATGATAAAGAAGAAAGTATGAATGACAAAATTTTCGTTGTATATGGTTGAAGGTATTTGATGAATAGTTTTAATTGTAGCATGTAACATTTAAATATTGTGATAAGGTTTTAGCAAAATTCAGTTGCTTATTTTTAGAAAATGATGATATTCGTTATCATTCTTAAAAGTTTTTAATGAGTGGATATTGTCTTTGGCTAATAGGTATCAAAATTCAAATACAAATGAGATTAACTTTGTATGACATACATTTCTTATGTATATACTTTTTTATGTATCTTCGTTTTCTTATTCAAGAGGTAGCACGTGACTTGGTACACATGTCTGTATTATACACATTAATATTATACATGGTAATATTTTCAATTATTAAATTATTAATGTATTATACACGTGTCTGTGATTCTATATGCGTGTTAAAGGTTTTATTCAAGTTGAACTCGGAACCATGTAGAGAAAGTTCATATACCACAAAAAAGTATATTTGGAAAACTACTTGCATATAATATTTAATACAAAAAGAAAAAGAGGGGGGGGGGGGGGGGGGGGGGGGGACCCCTTGTTAAGAGCTTATTTAGGACTTATAATAACATCAACAATCAAACAATGAGATCTTGCTATTTTTTCACAATTTGTATGCAAACTCTCTATGACAGTCTAGAGGATTTTTATATTGACAAATAATTGCCAATATGCCATCAAAGTGCAAGATTAACGTCTATTAACTAGTAAAGTTTTTTTTGTTATCGAATAAGATATTTGTAGTTTAAACCTTGCTGACACCAAAAAAATGATTGATGTCTTGACTTGATGATAAATCGTCATGAAACAGATGTTATAAGCTACAATTCTATTCTATATAAAAATAAAAAATGCCTTACATAAGTTTTTTTTTTTTTAAAGAGAGAGAGAGAGTTTTAACTTACAGTATCCACTACTAATAAGTGTTTTTTATCATCAAACTAAGATACCAATTGGTTTTTGGTGTAGACAATAATTGAACTTTAGATCTCTTATTCGAGAATAAGAAACTTTACTAGTTGAGCTAACTAGAACTTTACCTTATCAGTGGCGGCTCCACATGCAAGTCAAGGTGGTCCTGACTTGCAAAACAATGTATATATACATGTAAGGACCCAGATTTGAACCATTAGCCCAAATGATGAATGAACCAGCCCAAAAGACCCAAAACAATAAATTTGTAGAAAGTAGGTTGAGAAAACTAGGACGAGTTTGACAAAGGACAGGATAGGTTCAGATGATAAGAAAAAGAAAACAGACAAGTTCAACTTCTAAAAATCGTCCTCGGCCAATATCCGAGGAGATTAGTTCTTATATATATTCTTCCAAGTTCAATTAAACATTTGGTTCTCAGTGGCTACAGTGTTTTTCTCATAATTTCTCGATCCCCTTCCTTTTGGGTATCTTCTTCCATTTATACTCCTCTCTCATCTCCTCTTTGCCTTCCACGTGCAGATTAGGTGGTTGGTGTTGATACTTGTCTTATCCACCTTTTTTAGAAGTCTTTGTGTAGTAGCTGTAAAGCTGAAAATCACTATTCAGATATCATTTCCACATTAATGCGGTCAGAAGGTTAGCTGCAGAGTATTCAATGCAATGGTAGCAATTTTCTCCCTTGATATTTTAGGATCTTCCATTGCTATACGTTTCTACAATACTTACTCATTCCAACAAAGCTTTCCGGAGTGTTTTCTTGAATAGCAGACCACAAAAGGGACCTCAACCTTGGTTATCCGAGGTGATACTCACCCTCGACACCACCTCCTAGGTCACTAAGCTCACAATTAACCTCCTTGTCTTCCAACACAAGTTTTCTTGACAGAGTTTAACTGTCCTTGGACAAATATAGTCCTCGGCTCGAGCTCTAGGCCCAAAATGTATGTGGATAAGGAATTCCTGACCCAATGCTCCTATAATACACTTGCCAAAAAAAATTATATGTTAAATTATCCTATTGTGACTACATTAATAAAAATCTTGAACGCCCTGACTTAAGAATTACAAAAATTTAAGTTCAACAAAAACAATAGTAACACTACGTTCATAATATTTTCACAATAATTTCATAATAAATCAAATGTGGTAAGTTGTTACTGATTTTAATTTGAACCCAATACTGATTTTTTTTTTTAAATCTACTAATAACAACTTTTTGCATAATTTTTGTTGTAAAAATATTGTGGGTATAGCATTTCTCCAAAATTAATTATGTACCTTAAACATAATCCTTAATCCTTTAAAAAAAAGACTTAAATAACAGTAATAAATATTATCCCAAATAACAACAAATATAAACCTAACAAAAACAAGACAAGACCAAACAACAAGATACTAATTAGTTTTTGGTGTAGACAAGGATTGAACTTCAGATTTCTTATTCAAGAACAAGAGACTTTACTAGTTGAGCTAACTAGAACTTTACCTTACCCGTGGCGGCTCCACATGCAAGACAGGGTGGTCCTGACTTGAAAAACAATGTATATATACACTTGCCAAAAAAAAAAAAAAAATTATATGCAAAATTATCCTATTGTGACCACCCTAATAAAAATCTTGAACACCCTGACTTGAGAATTACAAAAATTTGAGTTCAACAAAAATAAGAATAATACTATGTTCACAATATTTTCACAATAATTAAATATCAAATCCAATGTGGTAAGTTGTTACTGATTTTAATTTGGATTCAATACTGATATTAGTTTTTTTTTTTTTAATCTACCAATAATAGCTTTTTGTATAAGATTTATTGTAAAAATATTGTAAGTCATTACTCCAAAATTAATTATGTACCTCAAACATAATCCTTAATCCCTTAAAAAAAGACTTAAATAAAAAAAAAAATATATTATCCCAAATAACAACAAATATAAACCTAGCAAAAACAATACAAGACCAAACAACAAGTAAACAAATTATTCAACAAAAAGCCTATTATAAAACAAAAAGATTAAAACCGCTAATTTTTCAAATTTGTAGCTCGTTCAACCTATTCAATAAAAATAATCTTTAATTTCTTTTTTCTTAAAAAATGGTACCAAAAAAAATATTGTGGTTATGAGTTCTATTTGACGGTGATGACAATTATACTCTTTTTGGCTTTACAGTAACAACAATTTTACTTTTCATAGCTCAACTCGTAGTTATAACAAATATTCAAGTTATCACTTTATTAGATTTTTTTATAATTTAAATTTCTTAATAACCACTATACCTTACAAATGTTTATGAATTTTTCCTAAATATATTTATCATGATTATTTGATTTTTTTTTTTTTTAGGACAGACAATTTAGTTGAGATTAAGGGTATTATTTTTACACCAAATTGAACATGCATCTTTCATATGCACACCCTGAAGCCGATGGGTAAAGAATAAACCTCAAGCCAAATCTCATGCCTAAGCATGAGTTCTTTCTTTGACAACATATACATTTATTACTAATTTTACATAATTAAAAAAAATTATAAACTGACGTGTCAATAAATATGATTTTATATGATAATAACTTAATAAATAATTTATAAATTACTCTTTTGTATTGTATTTAAAAGTTGACCCCTTAATTTATAATATTTTATAGTAAAATTCATAACATCTATATAATTACTAATTTAGCAGCATTTTCAAGACTATATTTCTGGTTGAACTTGAAATCCATAGGTTTTGGCCACTCTTAGGATTAGGGTCCCCAACTTCCAGCCTACAATACATCATGACAACAAGATAATTTGGAAAAGATCAAGCATGTGCATGCATTGATTTTTAGTTTTTTTTTTTTTTTTTTAGTAGTTTTTTTAGTTTTTTTTTTTCACCTTATTTATAACTATAACAAACTATTGAGTCTAGGATCAATTTTTTCTGATAAAGTTTCAACCTATAATGTCCACTTCTGATAATTGTATTCTTCATCATCAGATCAAGACATTAATCGGTTTTTTGTGTAAACGAAAATTGAACCTCATATCTCTTATTCAACTATAAAAAACTACCAGTTGAGCTAACTAGAATCCATAATCTCAGACCAAGAAATCATTTCAATTCAAGCATGGTATCCTAAACACGGGAAATTGTTCCACGTATGGCAAGTGTGAATGAGAGTTTGGTACATTATGTTCACCAACAGATAGCCAAATACAAACCATTTGGGTTATACAAGTTGAAATTTTTTTTAAGCCTAATAGTACAAAGGGCACTTAATAATAACCCTACAAATTAAAACTGTGGCTGTTGAAATGGAATATAGGGTGACTGCTTCTTCTCTTCAAACTTTGTGATCTACACTCTTTAGCAACACTTGATTGAAGAGTTGGAGGACCACACACAATGACACCCACATCAGCATGGCCCCAACGATCTGATATTGATCCAAAAATTTCTGCAACAAACATAAACAAAAATGGAGTCAAGCACAGGTGCCTTGTCTTGTAAAATTGATGGCAATCCCTAGAGGGTACAGTATCAGAAACTAAAATTTCAAACTTGATGATCGGGTTTTGATGTAAAACCAGATTGTATATATCGAAGGGTATATTTAGACTAAATCTTAATCCTGTTGATCAATCAGATTACTAGGTTATCCCATGATGGCCTATCCAATAAACCATCATGAGAACAGGACAAAATGATTAACTAAAGATGATTTCCATTAATGAGGGGGAGCAAAAACAAAATTATGCATTAGCACGGATATGGACACGGGTACGGATACAAACATGAGTACGACATGGTAACACAAGCAATTTCTAAAAAATTATAACAAAAAACGGCCGATACGACACTGGTATAACATTAGTACGGCATCCTAAATGAAGTGTTCGTGCGCCCATAGCTCACACAACACATCAAATTTAAGAATCCTGTTCAAGAAATTATTGGCCCAATATGGAACATTTTGCAACAAACGGACTAGAATCATGTTGTAGCAATCCAGTCTTTGTTGAGACCTCACATATTGACTCATTCTCTTTAAAGTGGTTTTCAATTCAACTATATCAATAATATAGTATAAGAAAAAAAAAAAAGCAATAATAAACACCTGTCACTTATTTATTTACTTATAATATAAACACATGTCACTTGTATTGTGGCAGTTTACAATCTTAATTAGCGAAGCTCCGAGGAAATATCAGTTCCATGAGATTCATAATATATACATGAGAACATGTATGCTCTAGGCTGAGTAAATGTTAAGGGCATAGCCTTGTTTAGCAAGGATATCAACTATCTCCAACTGGAGTATCAAATACAGAACCTTACTTCAATGAACTAATAAGTCATCCTAATCTTCCTATCTAATTTTCATCTCCCCCTTACCTGAGTTTTCATGAGACTGACATTACCAGTGCTGTTCTATGGGGTGGCATTCTGATTTACCCATGAAAGCATCACAAAACTTAGCTTGTTCATTCATCTAAACTAATCCAATTTATTTTGTGATTATTGGTGCAATTAGCATTCCAGTCAATAATATATGCAATACTTACGGGTTCAAAACTTGAGAGGGACTGCTCCTACAAACAGAAACATATGGAGAATTTTACTTTCCAAGTTCATTAGCAGTACATACAATAAAATCTGAAGTTCTTTCTACAGAAACATGCAACAATATTATATGTAGTCAGTATTTTTGCTTCCCATTTATTAATTAGACTCTTCAAGAAGCATATTAGAAAGATATACAAAATATAACACATTGAACCTGTTTAATACTAAAACAATTACAATTTGTCATAATAAAAACAAATAAATGAAGACATACCTTTGAAGTCTGGTCTGCAACCATATTGTACAAAATATGAATGAGCAAAAGTTCCCAGGCTTAAGTCTTCATCTGTCACCCCTTCAATATGCTGCCTCATGTTAAACTTTTCCCCATCTTCATCACCTTCTCCCCTGGCTGAGGTTCTTTTTCCCCAAAGATGCCACAAACCAACCATAAGGCCCCCAAAGATGCAAATGCTTATAACCATGCATGCTAAAAGCAAAATCCCTCTGTACCACCAATATGATATACTAAAAGGGTTTAGATAACAGATGTTTAACAAACCCAAAGTGATAACAAACCCAACTGTAGATATGATAACAAAGCTTCCAGCCCATAACTTATTTCCAGTACCAATTAAAACTGATATGCCCCCTCCCTTGGAGATAGAAAAAGCAGAAGAGCTTGTAGCCTTGTGAACTAAATTTTCCTCCTGTGATTAGTAAGAGTCAGATGCAGCAAACCAAAGGGCTAAACTTTTATGTAAAAAATATAGAGAACAGATTATCTAGGAAAAGAAAGGCAATTGAACCTACCAATGAAGGCTCTGATTCTCGAGTGACATAAGTTTGAATTTCAATATTCAATTGATTAGAGAAAGATGGACAGATCGACTTCATGTCAGTTGTGGAAAAAAGAGAAAGCTCATTTGACCTTTTTACAGCCCAAACAAGTAAGACATGTCTTGGGACAGAAAGTTTTTTCTGCTTAGTACGATGGAGAATATCACTCAAGATAGCTAAAATTGGGGAAATCCCACTGCCTCCTGCAACCAATATAAGCTTTTCGTACCTAAAATAGCAAAATGTCAAATTAGCATATTAAAAAGACATTATACATAACAAAAAAAGGAACATTGCATTATTTAGCAAACTACAGATAAAACTTATTTTTCTGTCGTAGCAGTAAACTTTCCCAAATTCTAGATATGCTGCAAGTTGAAAATCAAATCAAATAACTTATACAGGTAAGATTTTAATTTGTCCATCCAAATTTGGTCATAAAAAAATGTGACCACATCCAGACAGAGAATCATTTTGTGGTTTTGTTTTGGCACCTCCTGCATCTCCTGAAGGGGAGCCCAGGATTTGAGGCTTGCTAGGGGCATGATCTGGGGAGTAGTTCTAGAGGCGCCAGCCTATGGGCTGCATGGGGATAAAAATTGTACACAAAAAAAGAAACCTTTTTTCCTTTCCCCAACCGCTCCTTCAAAAAAATTTATCTATCCAAATGCTAATTGAACATTTAAACCTACTATCATTCTTGCACACATGTATGTACATATATAAAAAGGACAGAGTATGTACATTAAGTGGTATGGTGATTCATGCCCGTAAGGCCCCTCTACAGAAGCCAAAATCTCGGAATGAGGTTGGAAAGGTAGCTCTATTTTAGATTCCTCTGAGACTTTCCCTCTTAGCTTTTCTGTCCAGTCCCCAACAGCCTTTATTAGGACGGAAAGATGATATTTACCATCTGAAGGACTTGATGAAACACTGAAAGGATGCCATTGCAGCCAGGATATTTCACGCATTCGGAGGAAGATGAAACTGAGGGCATTGTATTGCAAGTCTACATTGTCAAAGAGGAAGTTCTATAGTTTTTGGGTAAAGAAGAAACACAAGAAAACAATAAGTTTCTGAACTAATCTTACTTCCAGGTTTCGAAAGCACCAATTTCACTGTTCCACATGGATAGCATGTAGTTGAAATTACATTCACATTCTTTCGTGACTGCCAAAACCTTAGAAAGCGATCAAGCATGAACAGAAATATTCCTCCAGCAGCTTTGCTAAAGTAGGTATCACCAACATGCAAGGCAAAGAAGATGATAAACAGTACGTAGAGGTGATGTGTGTAGTAGAAAAGCTCAAAATATCGCTTCCTCACAGGAGGAAGTGTAGTCACCCATATCAACAGACCAAATACATAGCAGATCACCCCAGCAAAATTAGCACCGCCATCACTTTTCCACTCTATTATCTGCATGTAAAAAGAAGTTAGGAAAAAATATTTTTGTGGTTTATGGTATCTTTCTTTGTCCCTATGTCTTTTCCTTGAAACCCTTACAATGTAGAGATAGTTTACATATTTAACAATGGAAGAATAAGAAGATAAGTCAGAAAGGAGGACAAGAAACATGAGGATTTTGTTGAAGACGCCTCACTGTCAAATTTTCTTTTGTTTGTGTTTTGCAATGATTAAAGTCACCTTTTTTCATTCTCTTCTTAGATAGGGAGCCAAAGAGATGGTTCAGTCTTGCCTTCTATAGCATTATTTATAAATAAGTCAATAATGCAGTCAACCACATCTAGAATTTCAATTTTAAAAAATGAAAATAAAAAACCTTGAAGCTGTGAAGTATGTTGCACAAACTAGCCAAAACAGTCAAGTCAACTATACATTATATCTGTTAAAATTCATCATAGATCCACAGTTTTGAAACATTCCAAAGTTTACATCCATAACTATATGATTTTATCCAATCCAATATTGAACAACTGAAAGTATCAGGTGATGTTGGTGTCATAAATGGATATCCACAATGATAACTTGAGGAGTAAAAAGGTATCTAGAAAGCACATGACTGCAATTACATGGAAGTGGTGGGTTCTAGAAAAGAAGTATGAATTAGACGTATTGTTGCCAAATTAGTCAGAACCAGGAACAAATTCCAAAATTGATAATTTATTATTAAACATTCTTGCAGATTATGGCCACACAATATCTCCAATCAATAAGTTTCCTGCTACTACCAACCTTTCTTCTTTATAAAGAATTCTTTTAGCTTTTCATAAAAGCACCATAAAGCTGTCTCAATTATGTTCCACAAGGGGATTATATGTACACAAATTCAGTATGAGCACTCACTTCAGATGGTATGATGCCCCGGATTGCCCAAACAATCATATAGCAAAGTCCATGAAGAGTAAGGAGGAACATTGTGAGATTTCCCACCCACACATGATATCTGATGGCATGCTCAAAAGGTATATCAATAAGGCGGAGGAGAATCGATCCCCTTGCAACTGGGAGAAACAGAAAAGCCAAGCAAGTTAAGCCAATCAAACCAAAGGAATATGCTGACATTTGCAACATAAAAACCCTGAAAAGTGGAAAGAAGGAATCATATTAGTATGGAAACACTGCTGCTGAATTAAGAGTACCATTAAAGCATATTGTTTCTATTTAAAACCTATAAAAAATAAAAATAAAAATAAAAATAAAAAACCCAACAAAATATCGTACCGTACCTCTTTTCTTCGAGGGTCAAGTCATCACCATAGCTAGGTAAGATTTCAAAGTTCACTACAGTATAAGAATAAACAGCCCAGATAACAAACACGATAAAGAGGATTATGCCAATCAATTCAGCAGCGGAAACAACCCCAAGTGGTCCATCCACCAGAACGGGAAAAGTCCACAATCTGAATCTTGGAGTCTTCTTCCTGAAATAGATGGAGTTTTTATGTGACTCCAATTTAAGCAAATACATTATGGGCAATATTACATTCACTATGCACTTGCAGCTAGCTATCATAAATAGTAAAAACAGAATTAGAACATGTAAAAGTAGTGCATAGATTAAAAAGCACATACTCTTTTACTTGTAGTTGGTCTTCCCCAGAGAGGAGAAGATATGGAACAGCAAGAAAAGCAATAATGATAATTGGGCCGCTGTACAAGAGCAATACACTTCCTGCACAGATTTAAGGCAAAACTGATTTGAGACAAAGAATGAAGAATACGACAAATGAGTTTGAATTAAGAAGCATGTACCTGTCTCCCCAAAGAGGGTTCCACTGGTTGCATCAACCCAGTCATCATAGAGTCCAGTCCCAAAGTCTGTAGGAAAGAGAAATAAGAAACTAACCCATGCAAGGAATACAACCCACATGGTAACTTTGAGAACCCATTTAGCCAATGATACAAAGATGATGTTTTTATTGCTGTTATTGGTGTTGTGGGCATGAGCTCCATTGGAATGAAGAAGAGGGTGTTGAGAAGAGTGCAAAAAGTCATCGACGGCCATGAGGAGGAGGAGGAGGAAAAAGACACGGCAGCAGCAGGAAGAAGCAGGGTGATGTTGTTATTGGAGAGATGATGAAATCTAAAGGCCATTTTGATATGGAATGATTCTCACAACTAGTGTTCACCTGTATTTCAAAAACTCTACCTAATAAAATCATTCTCCTCCGATCCGAATACCCATCTAATTTTCTTTGTGGCAGGCAAAGGCAATCTTCTTTTTGTTTGAATGTGCTTATGTCTGAGGAAGTTGACCCTCAGATTAGATTGCCCCAGATACTATATATAAAAGGAGATGGGCAGCCTGGGCGTTTCACTTCTACTCTACACGTTTGGGTGTTGGAAGAAAATTAGTTGGTCAACAAAAGGTCTTTTTTTTTTTTTTTTTTAATAAATATTATTATTTTTATTTTTATTATTTTTTAAATTCTGTTCTTTTCTAAACGTTTATATTATTGTCCTTTCCATCTCAAATTGTTTCACTCTTTTGAAGGGCTACGCTAACAAATGAATGGGGTATATCAAAGAAAATTAGTTGGGGGCAATTCGGAGAACGCGAGAGTGATTCCTGTAGCCCTATGCTCTGACAGACTGCTACATGTTCTTGATGCAAGTACAAGTAGCAAATTGAAATTTCTATGATTCTGTTGCCAAAAATTGTTTGGATAACAGTTTTTATGGTTTAAATAATACAACAAGTATCTTTATAATATTTTATTACCCACATGTATTTTTACAGTACGTAAACAACGTTATTGAAATAACATTACTAAACAGACTCTATATTTTCTCGTGCACCAATAGCACCTCCCCCAACCTTTGCTTAGAGCCCATCTCCATCCTTTAGATCATTCAATGATCTCTGATAAAACACAAAATATGTTTTTAGCCTATCAAGTGGTATTAGAGGAGGCACACTCTGATTAGATTTAATCTTTGTTGTGTTGATCAATTGACCCCTGTTTGTCATGGATAGAGGACAGTCTCTTATCATACCTTCTTTATTTGATGACACTAGCTATGCATACTAGAAAATACGCATGAGAGCTTTCTTGCTGTCACTAGATGAGAAGGTGTGGTAAGCTGTAAAGATTGGCTAGATCAAGCCAAAGGAAGCGCCGGCCGATTGGGATGATGCAAAGATTAAGGCGGCAAACTTCAATAGTAGGGCATTAGATGCTCTATTCAGTGCGGTCACTAATGAGAAATTCAAGAAGATATCCTCTACTGAAACTGCTAAGGAGGCATGGACCATTCTCCAGACAACCTATGAGGGAACCAAGGCTGTCAAAGATTCAAAGCTTTAGAGGCTCACTACAAGCTTTGAAGAAATCAAGATGGAGGAGGATGAGTCGTTCGATGAGTTCTATGCCAAGCTCAAGGACATGGTGAACTCAACTTTCAATCTTGGGGAAACCATTCCTGAGCTCAAGATTGTGAGGAAAATGCTCAGATCTCTACCCGAGAGATTTCATGCCAAGATTACAGCGATCGAGGAATCAAAATATATTGACAAGATTCCTTTAACAGAGCTGGTTAGTAATTTGCAGACCTACGAGCTAGGGTTAACAAGAATTGGCAAGTCGGGTAAGGGCAAGAGCATGGCTTTGAAGGCCAAGAGCAGTGACACTGATGAGTCTTCAGATGATGAAGATTCTAAGATGAAGTCCTACATTACAAGGAAATTCAAGAAGTTCATGAAGAATGCCAATGGAAAGGGCTTCGATGAGGACCGTAGGCAATCCAGTTCTTCTCAGTTCAAGAGCCAAGACAAAGGAAGAAGGATGCTAGGGATGGCAGTCAGTACACTGTTCCCACAGGACCTAAGTGCTTTAGGTGTCAAGGGTTCGGTCACATGAAGCAGGAGTGTCCTACATATCTCAAGAGCATTGGGAAGAGCAAGGCACTTGTTGCTACCTTGAGTGACACCGAGTCTGAAGATGATTCTGACAATGAGGATGACGGAATCTTAAATGCATTCACTGCCACTATCAATCCTAATGAGGGGATTGTTGAAGATGTGGATAAAGAAGAAGAATTGGTGGAGTCCAAGTTTGAGAAGATGGATAAACAAGATGACATCCACACAGCCTATGCAAAGTTATACAAGGTCTCAGAAAAGCATGAGAAATTGTATAGGTTGATCACCAAGAAGCTCAGTGATGTGAAGCTTGAACATGAAGAGCTCTCCACAAAGTTTGATGAATCAAATATTAGAGTACTGCAGTTTGAGAACAACTTCTTGGTTGAGAAGATTAAGAAGCTTGAGGCAGAACTATTCCAAGTCAGAGCTCAGCTGGAAAGGACTTCAAGTGCGAAGCTTGACGAGATGCTCAGCATTCAGAAATCTGCTTCAGATCGAACTAGTTTAGAGTATGATTTCTCTTCTCCTATTATTGCTTCTACTAGTTCTATTGTTTTTGTTCCACTAGCTAATAATGTTAAAATTGAGAACATAAATGTTGAATATAAATTAGCTAGTGAGAACATAGACAAGGGTAAGTCTATCTTAGGAACACCCTCTAAAATTGCTAAGAATGAGACTAAAAACCCTAGGGCTAAAAATGCTAACTTTTAAAAGCCAAAACAAAAGAAGCAGCATCTCTGTCATTACTGTGGTGCAGTCGATCATACTCGACCAAATTGCTATAAGTGGTTAGCCACTCAACAAAGCAACGACATGATTGCATCGAGAACTCAGAATCAGTTTCCACCTTCTTTTGCTCCCCTTAGAGATCTTCTCAAAGCCCTCATGTTCTTTTCTAACTTGAACGGTTTTAATTCTTCCTCCTCACCTCTGGTTCAAGGTTTCACTTAAAGGAAAGGTTCCTCCAAGGTGTGGAAGGAAAAACAAACTAAGTGATTCTATCACTTTTTCTCTCTTTCTCCCCTTCTTCTTTTTGTTTGCATTACTTGTGTGTTTTGCTTTCGTGCTTTGAGTAAGTCTAGTTTTATGCATTGTTTTTATTTTGTTTCACATGTTTTTTTGTTTATTTTCAGTTTTGCTTTATTTTGTTTTTCATAAAATAAAAAAAAATTGAAAAAAAATACAAAAACAGTGTGTGTATGTGTACATTGGTACTTGTGTACCTTGGATGGCCATTAAAACAAAGTTTTCTAAACTCTGTACCCTTTGTAGTTTAGATGAACATCTCTTTGCACAACTAAGCTAGTGAGCTTTGTATTTCGTATTTGTGATGAGTAAGATTAAGTTATTTCTTGTACTTAACACTCGTATCACTCTTTTTGATTGGTAGGACTATAAAATCTTAAGAGAAAGGCATAAATAACCATATCACCATTGTTACCCGTCAATCATAAAATGACACCTGTATGATTTGGCATAGCAAAAGTGCAATGTCAATTATATCTGTATGCTTCGGCATAGCAAAAGTGCAATGTCAAAAGTTTAGCATCATTGGGTATTTCTTTTCTCTCTTATATATGCCTATGCATGGTTTGCTTAAAAGAAAAAAAAAATATATGCAAAGAAAATTAAAAAGCAAAAAGATAAAAAAATGCTTTTAAATATGATTGTAAGTGTGTATTTTAGGAGATGTGGGAGTTATAGGGTGTACCTCAAAGGTGCTAGTCCCTATCAAACAGTTATGATTGTGTGTGAGTTAAAGTGATTTTCTCATATCTCAAATCGTCATAACATGTATACACTTATGCAATCCTGTGATATTTTTCACACATAACACGCAATATTCTTTGCTACTCTTGATACATGTACAGGTACAATGTGATTTGGCCATCACAAGTTTTACATGTGTTAATATATGCTCACTAAACTGTCTTGACTTATTTTTGAAATATAAAAATGGTTAGACTTGTTTAGTGTGTGTGTGTGTGTGTGTGTGTTTTTTTTTTTGAGATCCATGTGTTTAAAATTATTGTTGAGAGTGATTTTGAGAGCTTAATATGCTGATTGGATCCTTGGTTGAGTTGCATACTTGATTGCATTCATGTTTGTGTTTTTCTCTTCTCAAAAAATTGTTTTAAGCAATCTCGACAGCTCCTCTACACCTCCTCAACACCTGGCTATCTGTCAAATTCTTAAGCTGTTTCTTATCGCAATTTCGACACCTGTCTTGACACCTGGTGGATCGATCGAGAAAGATCCTGACCTCTCGATAGCTTCTCGATAGCTGGTGGATCGATCGAGCTTCCTTTAGCCTTTTATTGTTTTATCGCTCGACAGATCCTCGACAGCTGCATCTGTCTACGTTTTGTTTTCTCGACACCTGGCTCGATAGATGTCTCAACACATCTTGACACCTCTATCTGTCGAGATTTACTGAAGTTCTATAAATAAGTTCTGTGCGATTTGGACTTCATTTCTCTAGATCTCTCCCTTGATACCTCTGTCTTTTCACCTCCCAAATCACTCTCTTTCATTCCAAACCTCAATTCCAAGTGATTTTCAAGTGTTTTCAAGAATTTTCTTCACTTGGTAAGCCTCTAATCTCTTTTCATTTACATGCACTTCATGTTTCAAAACCTAAATTTTGGGGTTTTTGAAAAATTTTGGGGTTTTCAAAATTGATGATTTTTTGTTGAAATTTTGGGATGGGTTTTTGCCTAAATGAGTTTAAGATCTCATGCATTGCATCACATAAGCATAATAACAGTATTATCATGCATTTAGATGTGTGCAACTTGATTGTGCGCTGTTAGGATTGGATTGGGCTGAGCCCATGATGCTTTTTTGTTGCATGTCACATGTTTATGCATTCCCATACATACGTTATTACTCTTCAATATATCTTGATATTTGAATTGTTTTTGGGACTTTTCTGATTGTCTTTGTCTCTGTCTCTGTCTCTTTTCGTTTCGTTAGTTGTGTCTATGACACCTAAATGTAAGTCTGTTCCGTCCCTAAACCCTCTTCGTTCTAAGGCCTTTTCGTTTTCTGATCCTACACCGTCCTTTGTTTGGTTCCGTGATGAGGATGCCCGAAAGGACTTCTAGGAGAACTTCTCTATACGAGGTGTTCATTTGGAATGCCGAGTTATTTTGGCAGACTTCGCGCGACACTGACCTACCTGATGTCATTCATAGTCGGGGTTGGGAGTCACTATGTGACGTCCCGGTCACATGTCCATCTGTGCTAATTCAAGAGTTTTACTCCAACATGCTTGGATTTGATTTTTCAATACCTCTCTTTCATATTCGCATTTGAGGTATGCGCATAGTGGTCACACCGGAGTTGGTATCCGATGTACTCCGTGTACCGAGGTTAGAGCATCCTAACTACCCGGTTGTGAGTATCTGAGGACTGTGTCCAAAGACGAGATGATCTCTACTTTCTATGAGCGCCCTTCTGATTGGGGTAAGCATCAGTTCACATCATGTTGGCCTTTTGCTAAAGGTCCTAAATTCTTGAACATGGTGATGACCTTTGTTTTGCACCCACTTTCTCACTACAACTTTATCACAGAGCCTTGTGCTCAATTTTTGTTGTCCCTTCTAGAGCACCTCACTATAAATTTTCCTTCACATTTGATTCTTTCTATCTTAGATGTCTATAGGGATACGGTTACTCATGATAAGCTCATTTTCCCTTTAGCTATCACGCAGATTTTGAGCCATTTTCCCATTCCTTTTCCCTCGTTCGACCACTTCACTGTCATGTGTGCCATAGATGCCGCTATCGTCAAACGTAGCGAGGTGCAGTTTCGGTCGCGACAGATTGGGTCAGCAGCTCCTCCCTCCCATTCGGCTCCATCCCGTTCTGCTCCATCCACATTCGCTCCCTCCTTTTCTATGGGTGACATTATGGTGCAGCTTTAGCGCATGGATGCTTGCCTTGATACACTCTCTACTGAGCTGTATTAGGTGAATGTTTGTGTCGGCCATATCGAACGGTGGCAAGCGGTCATGGGTGGCTTTGCTCTTAAGGCTTTTCCTCCACCTCTTTCAGTGGCTTCTGATTCTGATGCTTCTGATGTTGATGGAGATGCTAGCTTTATCAGTGAGATGTCTATTTGACACTCTTGCCTTTGTCACTCGTGACAAAAAGGGAAAGTAATTTTGTTCTATAAGAGTAGTCATACTTAGGGGGAGAGTTAGTATAGGAGATTTTTGTCAGGGGGAGTGTGTATATTGAAGGGTGTAGTGAGGATTACTTGTATTTTTTTTTTCTTTCTTTTAGAGATACATTGCTCATGTATCTTAGGTCTTGTGACCATTATTGACATACATTGAATTTATTTTCTTTATATGATTGATGTATGTTTCTTTCACCTACCGCTACATGTGTTGTTTCTTTTCTCTCTTTATGTACATGCTTCTTATTACTTGTATGTAATTTATTATTTCTGTTTCACACTAAGATGCCTTGATGAGTTTTGTTTAAGTGTTTCAGAAATACAGGTTGTCAAAGTCTACTTGCCATTAACTCTCTTCTTGCAAAGTTTTTCAAAAGTTTGTGTTAGGATAGATTTTATTGTATTCAACAAGTGAGTATGAGTTGAGTGATTTATGACTTCTCTCATATGCTTATTTGTTTGTTGTGGTTTTGTTGCGGATTGCCAAAGGAGGAGATTGTTAGGACATATGTGTTTCACTTGTTAGGAACATATGTCATTATGTTATGTAATTGGCTAATCTTTTGACAAAACGCACTTTACTTGTAATTGGGTAGATCTAGGATGTGTTTAATACTTTAAGAAACCTTGTTTCAAGATCAAGTGTTAAAGTCATGCAAGTCTATCCAATAAACAAGCTGAAGAAGTACCTGTCATTAAAGCTCGACAGCTAGCTTCACAGCTAGCAACTATCGAGCTTAAGAAGTTGTTCCAGCCTCGTGGCTCGACAGCTGCTCGACAGCTTCTCAACAAATGCTATCTATCGAGGTTTAAGAAAAACAGATTTTCTGTTCTATTTTCTTTGGATTCGTGAATATGTCTTTGGGCTTTCTTTTTTCATAACCCTAGACATATAAAAGGATTATTTTAAGGGCCGTCAAAGTGGACACAAGTTGCACAAGTGTTGAGCAAAGTTTGTTCAAGCAAATTGTGACCGGAGATAAAGTTTTGCCCTAGTTCATCTTTCTTGTGAAGAAGTTGTTGTGTTTGTACACCGTAGGGTTTTGTGACCAAGCATCTTCTGAATCTTCATCGTGTGATGAACTGAAGAACTTTGCAGCCAACAACTCTCTCTAGTTGGTAATTGAAGTCGCGTACTGGGATCCGCACAATTGGTTAGTCACGTACTAGGAGCCGTGCATCAAAAGGAGAAATTATCACTATAGAACAAGTCCAATTGGATATTGGGATAAGGGTTCAACTGTAGGTTGGCATAAGGTACTGGGATTCCTTTACTTGTAACTGTTTGTTGTGAAAATAGTGGAATTTCGGGAGTGAAGACTTTAAAATCACCCGGTGGGGTTTTTGCCGTGTAGGTTTTCTCCATTCGTAAACAAATTACCGTGTCAATTTATTTTCCGTTGCATACTTAGTCTAATTGGTGATTTGTTTGTGCTACCACGTTCATTGCATGTAATTGAATCTAATTAATTCACTTGGTTAATTAATTGGTTAATTCATCACAAGGAGTTAATACGTTTTTGGCCTATCACTTTTCTACCTTGATCTTGAACTATTGCCTGCAAAAAGTCAAAATTTGGGATTAGACTTTAAATGATGAGTGCTTTGTTGTCCCATTGTTTTTTGCAATGTTGGATTTTCATTTGTTCCTTCTTGATTTGAAACTTGGAATTGAGAGTTTAAAACTTTTTCTCCTTAAAAAAATTGTATCTTTGTCTTTGATCATCTCCAAGAAAATTTTTCTTCAAAATCACACAAAATTTTTTCGAAATTGATATCATCTATTTTTTTTGAAACTTTGAAAAATTTTTACTCATCCTTCATGATTTTTTTTTTCTTAAAAGAAAGAAAAAAGAAAAAAAAAAGAATTTTTTTTGGAGTTGACTGAGTCAACTTAGTCAAACCTGAGTTGACTTAGCAACTCAGGTCACTAAAAGAGGAGAAAAGGGGGGGGGGGGGGGGGGAGCGAATTTTGGCCCCCATTTCCTTGTCTTTTTTTTTTTTTTTTTTTTGCTATTCTCTCTTGTTTCTAATTTCTTCCTCCATTATCACTATTCACTTCCTTCTTCCACTTGGATTCTCTCCTTCCCTACACCATTTCTTCTCTAAAAATACACTTTCCTAAGCTTCTTAACCTTCCTTCACTCATTTCCCTCAATATCTTTTCAAATCCTTGTGTTCTTGGTCATTTTTGCTTCATACCCATTTTGTGAAACCCATTTCCAAACTTCCTTTTTCTTTGCATAAATGGCATCCTCTTCCAATAGGCCTTCTTTTCTCACTTTTCAAGGAAAAAAAAAAAAAATACCACCCATCCCTTGAATGGAATTATGAAGAGGGGCTCCTTCAAGACCCCAAGACCCATGCTCCTCATTCCAACATGGACTTTAAGGTGAGCTTGTTTTGTTTTTTTGTTTTTTTTTTTTTTTGGTTGGGAAATTTGTTGATTTCATGTTTTATTGCAATTTTGGTATTGAGATATTGACATTTGATTGTTGTTTGCTTTTTTTGGAATTTTGGACATTGTGGAGTTTGGTTGGAAATTCTTGTGATCATGTTGTAATCTTGGCTTTAGGGACATTTTGAATTGTTGAGTTTTTTGTTTTGGCATTGTGTAACTTGGACAATGTTAATGGCTCATGAATTTTTGCAATGTATGTTAGGTGGTATTGTTGGATGCATTTAGACTTGAATTTTGGGGGCATTGAAATTATGGAAATTTGTTGTGTAGGCTTGGTTGAACAAGTTCATTTTTTATGCATGTAGAAATTTTGTTGGAATGTGTCAGTCTTGTTTAATGGTCATGGAAAATTTTTTCGGATATGGGTTTGTATTTTTTGTGTTGGACATGAAATTTTGGATGTTTGAAAATTTTTGTTGGATATGTAATTTTGTCATGGAAAATTTTTTGGACATGTGATTTTGGTTATGAAAAACTTTTGTTGAGTATGTAGCTATGGAATGGAGAGTTTTTGTTAGGTATGAGATTTTTGGTTGTGGGAAACTTTGTTAGGGCATGTAATTTTTGGTTGCGGAACATTTTTGTTGGACATATGATTTTGATCATGGAAAATTTTTGAACATGTGATTTTGGTCATAGGAAAATTTGAACATGTGATTTTGGTCATAAGTCTTTTTTGAACATGTGATTTTTTTGCATATGATTTTTGATCATACTGACGATGGACCAAACTTTGTTTTGCAGAACCTCAAGAGCCGAGGTAGCCTTGAAATGCAGAAAGGCATATGGGGGGATATTGTCTCATGATATTAGGACCATTATTAATGATGTGGGCTTTGATACTTTCTTCAAAGCTTTATTGAATTAGGAGACTCATAAGTATAAGGATCTCCATTTGCTCATTGCTATGTTAGAGCAATTTTGGGATACCATGTGCACATTCCATTTCCCAAGCATTGGTGAAGTGATGTTAACACCTTTCGACTTCTCTGTCATCACCGGTTTGAGATTGGGTGGTGAAAGAATCAAAGTCAATGATTTCCTTACCCCAAAGGAGATTAAAAGTCTTTTAGGTGTAGTGCCTTTGAAATTGAAGAGTGAAAATGTCTCTCTGATCGGACTTTATGAGAATATGGAAAGCTGTAAAATTGTGGCCATGGGTACATGTATGTTCATGCTCCTCTTCATTGGGACTTTCTTGTGTCCAGACTTGGGCAGTACTGTGAGCTTGCGCTATTTGTGGAGTTTGAGAGATATTGACCAGATCAAGAATTATGATTGGGGTGGCATGGCCTATGCAACCCTCTTGCATTTTATGACTTAACTTTCCAGGCATAGTCTCTCATGCTTAGGAGGTGTCCTGTTTGTTTGGCTGGTAAGGTTTGTAATTTTTGGCTATGTGTGGGTTTTGGAAAGTCATTTTGGCTAGGCTGTAATGGTGTGTGAAAATTTTTAGGTTTGGATGTATGAATATTTTGGGGTCGGTCCCCAAGTTCGGGAGGATGTTGATGGCATATATCCTAGATTTCTCTGTTGGTTGCTCAAATACCGTTTGTCTATGCCTTCCAAGCATTCTCTGGAAGTTTGGCATATGGTGATTGACAATTTAACTGTCGCTAATGTGAGTTTTTTTTTTTTTTTTTTGGTGTGGAATTTTGTGTTTAAGGGTTTTTATGGTTTGGTTATGGTTTGGTCTCCTTTTCATTCTGGGTTCTTTGTGATTTTCAGATGTCTTTGAATCTCGGCTTGGATGTCAGGAGTATGCTGAGTGTGAGTGGGTTCTAGAACTGAACAGTCACCAGGTTTTGTGTGAGTGTGGCCATGGGAGGTACTGGTATCTTGGTGATTGGGTGTTGGCTCAGGTTCAACATTTATATACTCCTACGACCATTCTAGTTCCTCCTTGTCCTTCTATTTGGTTGGCTGATTTGCTAACTAATGAAGAGATTGCTCGTGCTCGGATTGGCCATGTTGTTTCAAGGATACTAGGAAATTATTTGGATTTTATTCAAACTCAATTGCAAGGTTGTTTTGGCGGCATCCCTGTTGCCTTGGTATCTCTCTTTCCTTCTGAAGTCGAGTTGCATTTCTTCTTATATGTTCCTTTCCCATATTTCCTCTTTGTGACAATGTCTACATGTTGCACTTTCAGACTTCATCCTCTGAAGAAGAGGAAGTGGAAGAAGAGAATCCCCCTCCTAGTCATGCTAGCGGCTCTTCTAGTTCTTTCATGAAGAGCTATCCTTACTTTCCTGCATGGCAATATGAAGTGATGAATCCTGATGGGTCGTATAGCTCCATGACTTTAGACAGACCAGAACACACCCCAAACGTTCCTTGGCCTGATTCGCCGTGTTCTTGAATCTTTAGTTCCTTGTTCTCATTTCTTCTTGGCTTATTGAATTGCTCATGATCTAGTAAATTTGTCTTTTAGGTCGATGTTGATCTTGTGCAAGAAAGCATGTAGATGATCGGAGGTTTGCAACTGGTAGCATGCACTTAATCTTCCCGATATATGATCAATGAAGCGAGCTAGGCATAAGATGATGCTTTTTGAGTGTCTTTGCTTGGCCTTCTTGATGATTGATCTAACACTCGACTTTGTTGATTTTTCAGGTGAGTCGAATGGCATTGGTTGATGCTAACAGAAGATCTTTGGAGGAAAGAATCAGAAATCTTAAGCTTGAGAACCGGCAGCAAGAATCTTGATTCTATGCAAGTCAAGATAGAAACACTGAAGGTGGCTCCTCTAGAGGTGGGTCGAGGAGATCCTCGCGCAGGCGGACCTGGAGTCCCAATGATGCTTGATTTGTGTTTTTAACTTTTCTTGTAAAAACAAGAAGAAGCGTTTCTTAGACAAATTTGTATTAATTTCGGTTTTTCGCTCTTTGTGCTTTGAATTGCTTTTGATCTTGTTGGAACTATAAATGAGAAAAGTTTAGAATTCACCTGATGTGGTCTTGTAGTACCAATTTAAACTTATCTGACTAATGTTGATGGAATTTGCTCTTACTTGAATAAGGCACTGCTGAATGTCCCTAGTTTGAGATATGAATTCATGGTTTTGAAAAATCTCAATTTGATCAAAATTTTTTCTTTTCTTTTCTCTTTTTTTTTTCTTTGAAAGTAGTGATGCAAGTGATGATTTTTTTTTTTGAAAACAAAAGGGTAAGGCATGTCTAAATGCCCCAGTTTAACAAGAAAAATCTCTTTTGAGTGTTAGATAAGGTAAAAAACGGATCTAAAGAGTGCCCGAAAACGTAAAACAGAGTAAATGAGCCTTGGTGGAGTTGAGCTGAATGGCACTTTAATGCACCAACTAGCTTACGCCATGGTAGGCCAACTTCTCACGCCTTTTTAACATATGTTTTGCATTTTTGAGTTTTTTGAAAAATATTTTCTTCATTAATGACTGTGAAGCACTTTCCTAGTCAGCTATAAACTCTTGAAACTTATTTAAACCTGGTTAAAGATTGGAGTAGCTTATTTTGGCATCTGCAAACAAATCTATGCATCACGGTTAGTAAGACATAATAATCACAAGCAAACATCATCCATGGCTAACAAACAAAATTTTTCTCATTCAACAATTCATGATATCAACAGATGGGTCCGTAGCTTTGATTTTAGTACTAGGACCAATTTTACAGCTTATAAAATAGAAGGAATTAAGGCTTTGAGGAATGTCAAAATCAAGTGGGACTTTCTCCGTGATGTTGTGAAATTCTGGGATCCTGAAGATCATTTGTTCTGGTTTAAAACTGTTGAACTCTGCCCACAATTGAAGAATTTTCCGTTATTCTGGGTTATGATCCAAGCAAGAAATCCGTAGCAGTTTCTTATGATCCCAAGCATGGGGAATCTTTGCCTGATGCTCTAGGTCTCCCTTCTTCCATTACTAGTAGTATGATTGAAGGAAATATGGTGAGTCTTCATGCGATTCTTTCAAGACTGATTAACAAATGCATTTATAGAGTGACTGACAACATGCAGAGAAATTTTGGCTTGGCTTTCTGCTTTGTGGGAAAATTTTTGCTTTGTTCTGGAAGGCACGGTTTTGCGGATGCTCAAGCCATACGTGTTATGAGTCAAATTAAGGATTGTTAGGTTCTAAAGATTAGGAACTAATGTATTTAGAACTTCAATTTGTATGTTGGCAAACCATGATCAAAACAATGTTGAGTCGTGTGTTAGACTTGCTCAAAGTATGGGTTTAATTGTAAAGTTGGAATCGAGTTTTTATGCAGAAGTACTGTTCACTTTCTGTATGACTCGATCGATCGAAAATTAGACTCGATCGATCGAAAATCGTGCAGAACGTTTTTCTGCAGAAAATTCCAACTCAGCCCAAGCCCGTTTTAATGTATAGGGTTTTATGTTTGCCCTAAGTATAAAAGGGAAAACCCTAGCCACGTTTTTAGAGTTCTGTTTTGCTGTGTTTGTGAATCTTTCTTTGAGATCTAGAGGTGTTTACCTTCACATACACTTAGGGTTTACAAACTTGAGATTTATGTCAAGAGTTGTGTAGATCGTTACAGTTGCAGAATCAAGAGAACACAAAGATATACAAGCAGGTGCACTTGTGGATTTGTTGAAGAATTCCAGAAAGAAGGAGTCCGTGGATCTCGGAGCTATCATGGGGTCATGGTAGTAAGTTTCCTACACTCGGGTAGCAATATGACGTTAGTGGTCTAAGTCTATTGTGTAAACTTCGATTCTTTCATAGTGGATTCAGTTTACCTTGAGGATAGCTAGGTCAAATCCTCCCCAGGTTTTTACCGGTGTGGTTTCCTGGGTCATCAGATCTTTGTGTTGTTTATTTTTCCGCTGCTTTGTTATTTTTGCTTAATTGTGTTAACCTAGTTTTAATTAAATTACCTAAGTTAATAACTTGGCTAATTCTCTAGGTTAATCTGTTGGGTTTAAGGGGTCTAAACGAATTTACAATTGGTATCAGAGCGGGTAGCTTTTTTGTTTGATCCTTTGATCTTTGAGCTGATCCTTGACCCCTGTTGTCATGGAACACGGACACTCTCTTGTTGTTCCACCTCACTTTGATGGAAACAACTATGCTTATTGGAAAGTAAGGATGAAAGCCTTCCTGAAATCCATAGATGAGAGAGTTTGGAATTCCGTTGAATACGGATGGGAGAAGCCCACTACTCCTGTGAGTGAGTGGCAAACTTCTCAAAAGGAGGCAGCCGCTTTTAATAGCAAAGCCATGAATGCTATTTTTAATGCTGTTTCCATGGAGGAATTTAAGAGAATCTCTAATGTTGAGGTTGCTCATACTGCTTGGAAAATCCTCCAGACTGTGCATGAAGGCACGAAGGCAGTTAAAATTAATAAGTTGCAGCAATTAACTTCTAGATTTGAAAGCATAAGAATGAATGATGATGAATCTTTTGATGAGTTCTATGCTAAGTTGAATGATATTGTTAATTCTGCTTATAATTTGGGTGAAATCTATGATCAACCTAAAATTGTTAGGAAGATTCTTAGATCTTTGACTGAAGATTTTAGACCCAAAGTGACTGCCATCACTGAGAGTAAGGATGTGGACTCCATCCCTGTGGATGAGCTTGTAGGATCTCTTCAGTCCTATGAGTTAGACCTCCCCAAGACTAACAAATCCAAATCAATGGCTCTAAAGTCTGTTGATGATGTTGATGATGGTGGATTTGATGATGATCTCTCTGCTACAGAGATTGCCTATCTTGCCAAGAACTTTAGAAACTTTCTGAGAAATAGTAACAGAAGGGCAAGAGGCAAGAACAATGTTGAACCAAAAAATTTTAGGAAGAATGAACCCACTAAGGTTAATAACTTTGAGAAACCTAAGGAGAAAGTAGGTCAATCTTCTAATAATTCTTTGGGACAACAATGTTATGGTTGTCAAGGGTATGGTCATTTAAAGTCTGAATGTCCTACTTATTTGAGGTCTAAGGGTAAGGCTATGGCTGTAACCCTTAGTGATGACGAAGTTTCCGACAATGAATCCGCCAGTGATGAGGATGGAAACTTCATTGCTTTCACTGCTACCACTGTAGTCAATGAAAGCTTATCTGTTGAAGAGAACCCTTCTGATGGGGAACTCTCTGAGGATGTAGATTTACAGGAAGCCTACAATAAACTTTGCAAAGTTGCTGCAAAGGATGCCATGAATGTTGAGTTAGGCTTGAAGAAAATTGCATCTCTTGAACTTGAAAAGAAAAATTTACTTGTTAAATTGTTTGATGCAAATGAGCTTTTGAATAATGTGAAAACTGAAAACATGCTCTTACTTGATAAAGTCAAATGTTTGGAACTTGATTTATCTGTTGCTAAAGAACAAACTAATAGGTCTGCAAGCTCCAAACTTGATCACATGTTGAGTATTCAAAAGTCTCCTTCTGATAAAACTGGTTTAGGTTATGAGGAAAGTATTTCTGTGCTTAAACCTTCTTCCACTAAATTTGTTCCTTCTTCTGAACCCCCTAAGAGTGAGATTGTTAAACCCTCGGTGAGTGAACCTGTCAAACCTGTTAATGTTCCTCCACCTAGAAAGATTAGGGTTGATCTTCATGCTTCTCATTCTAGAGCGTCTACTTCGACTAAGGGCAAATTGCATGATAAGCCTGCATGGGTTTGTCATTTTTGTGGAAAACCTGGACACATACGTCCAAATTGTTTTAAGTTGCAAGCTGCGAAGCGAGCAAATAAAACTAAAGTACCTGTGCCTCAAGCACATGATCCTATGGTACTTATTGGTGAATTGGTAAAGGCGTTAAACCTTTATTCCAATCCTGGAGTTACTCAGAATTCTGATGTGAATCATAACTCCAATGCAAGAGTTGCATCTAAGAAGTCTTGGATGCAAAAGGCTCAATCTAATTGAGTCTGTCTGACATGGTCCTTGTGCTTCATTGTTCAATCTTTTGTGACCTTTGTTTCTAGGATTTGCATTGCATTACATTCATGCATTTCATTTTAGGATGTTTGTTTCTTTGTTTAATAAAAAAAATTTTTTTTGCAAATTGTGTTTTGCTATTTTTCCTTGAATTTGTAGACAAGGTTGGTCAATCAAAACTACATATCATATGTATGTACCTTGTTTAGCTTTGATGCACTTATTTTTATTGCACTTTACTAGCTAAAGTCTTGTTGTGCATATTGTGTGGGAAGATGCTATATTTGTTGATCACATGATCTTGATCTTGAAGTCTTATGTCTTTGATTGTTGGACTTGAACTTATTGAGAAAGGCATAAATAACCATCTCACCACTGTTTATTAGCCAATCATGAACACCTTAGTGCATATCATAAGATTTTGTGCTCGAGAAAGTGTAGCACATGCACAAAAAGAACATAAGGTGTAGCCTCTCATTAAAATTGGTGTGTACATTATTGGACTATAATAATATCACAAATTCAAATAAAATTGGTGTGTACATTATCCCGGCTTTTATTAAGTTTTCTAATCAATAAATTTGAATAATGAGGCAAATCAAGAAACTTACATGATTGCAAGCTCTTATTCTAGGAGATGTGAGAGTTATATGATGTAACTCTTTAAGGGATAGTCTCTTTCAAATTCATGTGATGGATTTTGTAGAAATTGTGATTGATCTCTATGTGTATATCACCTCACATGTTTCTCAAACTTATGCTAGTTGCACACACTACACAAGTTATTCTTTGCTAGAATTGCGTACATGATAATGTGTGTGTTTTTGGCCTGACCAACCATGTTTGAGAATTTAGGGAATTTGATGCAAAATATGTTTGCTTGTTTGTTTGTTGTTGGGTATAGTGAGAGAAAATTATGCTTTGGAAAATCTGGAATGAATACATGTGTTTTTGAAAAATTTCTCATCTCATACTCATGCATTTGATTTTTCAAATCTGTTGCTTTGAGGAGAGTTTTTGGTCTAAAACGTTTGGTTTTTCAAAAATATGTTTTTTTTTCAGAATTTCGATCGATCGAAACTGACTTTCGACCGATCGAAAATGTTTTAAATTACTCACAAATCTCTCTGGTTGGTTCGATCGATCCAAGCTGTTTTTGGATCAATCGAATAAGTTTTCGACCGATCGAATGTAATATTCGATCAATCGAAAATCGGTCCGGCTGTTTTTTAAAAGAAGTTTTTCAAGTGACTTTTCACTGTTTCAAAACTTTTCAAATTTTCTTTTGGTTTCCTACCAACCGGTCAAAGAGTTTTTGAGGATTTTTGTCGTTTTCCTCCGAATCTTTTGCAAAATCTCTCTCTCCCAAGTGTGGTAAGTCCCTTATACCCTTCCTTTTGCATTTATTTTCTATTTTCATGCATTTTTTCATGCATATTTGGGTAATTTTGGCATTTAGGAATTTTCTATTTTTGGGGTTGTTTTTGATTGTTTCTTTCTCAAAATCTTTATGGGTTTTTGTGGGGACACCTTGTCTAAACACATCATGTGGTTTAATTGGATTATTTTGGTGGTTTGAAGGAAATTTGAAATTCTAGGGCTTGAAATTGAGTAAATTTGGGGTTTTTGTTCAATTGGATTGAAATTGATGAAATTGGCTTGTTAGATTGATTAATTTGATCATTATATTGAGTTAATTGAATATTGTGTTGATCAATTTATCAATTTGCTGTGTTTTGAAAATTAGGGTTTTTCAAATTGGGTTTTTTTGATGAATATCGAATGCTCAAGCCATTTTTGTTAATTTGGATCAAAATTGAACATGTCACTGCATTAGTACATGCATCATGTTATGTTCATGCTCATGCATCATATAGAATTTTTATATTCTATTTTTTTGCTGTGCTAACTTGCAGTATGCCCTTGGTTTTGGTTTTTGCTCTTTTCTTTTTGTGTCTGTCTTTTCCTTAGCACTATGCCTAGGAAAACTAGAGCCCATAGGACTTCTGATCATTCTCCTTCCTTTGACACTGAGAGGTTCCCTAGTGAGTCAAACCAAGTCACTTATGAGACTTTGAACCTTAGGCGTCAGATTTGGGCTGAGCGTAGGGTTATCTTAGATGAGCTGGATCCTGAGGTGCGTCGTAATTTTGTGCGTCGGGGTTGGTTACCTTTGCTCGAGTATGAGCATTCTCCTCCTCCTGCCACCTTGATTAGAGAATTCTATTCGAATCTCTCTATTCATGTCTATGATAACGACACCTTGGTTAAGGTGTGGTTACGTGGTGTGGAGTATCGCATTACCCCTTCGGTAGTGTCTGATGCTCTTGGGGTGCCCATTGTGGACCATCCCGTTTTTCCTTACGAGGAGTCGCCTCCCCTTGATGACGTCTTGTCATACATCACTGGGTCTTCTATCCAGTGGGGTTCTGATCCTCGAATCACTTCTGCTGAGCTGTCTGAGCTGCACTATCTTTTCTTTAGGATAGCGTGTCATTCATTGTGGCCTATTTCGCATGTCCACACCATTCCTCTTGAGAGGTGTGTCTTTTTGTATGCTTTGGTCACTGATGCTCCTATCAGTTTTCCGCATCTGTTCCTTCGTTCTTTGAACGAGGTTCATCGATCTAGTTCTACGGCTCATGCTTTGTTTTTTCCTGTTTTTATTCATAGGATTCTCCTTTTTCTTGGTTTTGGTGAGTATCCTGCTTCTGAGCCTGTTCATGTTGTCGCTCCTATTGGTGCTACCTTTTTGAGGCAAAGGGCTGCTCAACTTCGAGCTAGCTCTAAGCGTCCTAGGGTAGAGCCTTCCGATGTCACTCCACCCCCTTCTTCTTCTACAGATACTCATGCAGCTGGGACTTCTTCTGATCCTGCTGTTGCTGCTGATGCTGCTGATGTTCCTCCACCGTTTGATGAGGTTTCTGACCTTCGTCGAACGCTTGACACTGTCGTGACCGTTCAGGCGGCTCATGGTCAGCTTTTGGTGGACATCCTTGATGAGCTACGTGCGTTGCGAGCGGATTTGGCGAGCTCTTGTCGATCTCCTCCTCCACCTTTTGATGATGAGTGAGTGCCCTTTGGCAATTCGTCACAAAAAGGGGGAGTACATAGTTCATTGTATCTAGGAGATTTTTTTGTGGAGATTTACATTTTAGGGGGAGTTTTTGTTTACTTGGTAGTGATACTGCGGAGCTTGTGGAGTTATTAGATTGTATCTAGATGCTTCACTGTGTATTCTCATTTTTAGCTCTTGTTTAGGAGATTTATTTTGTCCTGTTTTTTTTCCACACATGCGTTTATGTGTTTGTTAAGTGTTACAGGAATATACAGGTTGCTTTCAGTCGAGCTGCTGTCTACTTTGCAACTATTAGATAGTAGTTTAGGTTGAATTGTTGAGTGGCTATTTTATTGTAATGGGCTATTTCAATTTGTAACTTTGAGTTTTTTGTTAAGTCTGTGTTTTGTCACGGATTGCCAAAGGGGGAGTTTGTTAGGTTCTAAAGATTAGGAACTAATGTATTTAGAACTTCAATTTGTATGTTGGCAAACCATGATCAAAACAATGTTGAGTCGTGTGTTAGACTTGCTCAAAGTATGGGTTTAATTGTAAAGTTGGAATCGAGTTTTTATGCAGAAGTACTGTTCACTTTCTGTATGACTCGATCGATCGAAAATTAGACTCGATCGATCGAAAATCGTGCAGAACGTTTTTCTGCAGAAAATTCCAACTCAGCCCAAGCCCGTTTTAATGTATAGGGTTTTATGTTTGCCCTAAGTATAAAAGGGAAAACCCTAGCCACGTTTTTAGAGTTCTGTTTTGCTGTGTTTGTGAATCTTTCTTTGAGATCTAGAGGTGTTTACCTTCACATACACTTAGGGTTTACAAACTTGAGATTTATGTCAAGAGTTGTGTAGATCGTTACAGTTGCAGAATCAAGAGAAAACAAAGATATACAAGCAGGTGCGCTTGTGGATTTGTTGAAGAATTCCAGAAAGAAGGAGTCCGTGGATCTCGGAGCTATCATGGGGTCATGGTAGTAAGTTTCCTACACTCGGGTAGCAATATGACGTTAGTGGTCTAAGTCTATTGTGTAAATTTTGATTCTTTCATAGTGGATTCAGTTTACCTTGAGGATAGCTAGGTCAAATCCTCCCCAGGTTTTTACCGGTGTGGTTTCCTGGGTCATCAGATCTTTGTGTTGTTTATTTTTCCGCTGCTTTGTTATTTTTGCTTAATTGTGTTAACCTAGTTTTAATTAAATTACCTAAGTTAATAACTTGGCTAATTCTCTAGGTTAATCTGTTGGGTTTAAGGGGTCTAAACGAATTTACAAGGATGGTGATAATTCTGTTTCTCTGATCTTGGCAGAAACTCTTTTAGGACTGGATTTTGTATTTCATGGTGGAGTGTCTCAAAACTTTCTTGGGAGTCCCTTGACTTTGCAGATATGATTTATGGAAAGACTAGATAAGATTGTAGGCCTACAGTTGGTAATTATGGTCCTAGCAATTTTCTTAGTAGGACTGTCATCAAAACTGAGTGCCAAATTGAGAGCGACTGGGTGAAATTTATGAACAAGAAGTCCAGTGCCTTAATTCAATGGAATTGTTATTGGTGGAAGTGTCCACCTACTCTGCTACGGCCTTTAGATTCAGATCACATCTTCATAGTTGGATTAAGGAGGGCCACTTTTTGTAAGGCGGATAGACTCTTGAGGCAGTTCCAATATGAACAAGGAATGCCTGGTGGAAAAGGAAGAAAACCTTTCACTCCTATGGACACAAATCCTACTTCTATAAGGAACATGTTGTTGGGCTTGGAGATAGCTAACCGAGTGGATCAATCTCTTGTCAAGGTTCACTTTCACAAGATGACTACAGAATACTCTAACTGGTTAGTGGATAAGATTGCTGACAAGGGGGCTGACATGGTTGCTATGAAAAATAGTTTCTTAGAGACAATCGAGAAAGACATGATGATGACAACTATGAATTTAAAAGGCTGGACAAAGATGACAAGGTACCTAGCATAGAAGAAATCAATGATCAACCAAAAGAGAAAAGACTGAAGAAAAAGTGATCTTTTTATTTTTTGGCTTTGAACATGTTTATTTTAAAAAGTTGATGTGAAACTCTTATGTTTAGGAATTATTTAGGACTTTCAGGTTAAGGATTCTGTTTAAGGTTCAGGTTTTTGAGGTTTGGTTTTTTATGGCTTGGTTTAGGGTGTGGGTTCTTAGGGTTTGGTTTTTTTTAGGGTTTGGGTTTTTAGGGTTTGGTTTTTTGATTTCTATGTAATGGCATGATTTAATGGAGTGGTTAAATTTTGGAATTTTTGATTTTTTTTTTTACTTAATGGGTAAATGGTGGGTTTGGGGAAGTTATGACCGGACCAATGTAGGGTTGCCTATGTACCCCCTTTGTAGAAGAATCAGGTCATCATGTAGTTCATTTTTTATTTGCCTTAATTTTTGCCTAGGCTGCCCTTTCGGGTTTTGAACCTAGTAGGCTCTCTCACTCTTTTTTTTTTTTTACTCTCCTTTTACGTAGATCTCCCTTATGAGTTTTCAACCTACCCCCCCTTTTTTTTTAATCAAACCTAGGAAGGGAAATAACATAATTTACAACCATTTCAGATGTGGTTCTTTGAACCTACCACCTCAGATGTGGTATTTCTTCAATTGATCCATGTTGGTTGGCTCAATGAAAGGATTTGCATCTAAGTCCATCAACCTCATTGCTCCTCCAGAGTATATCTGTTTGATAATATATGGGCGTGCCCAATTTTGCTTGAACTTCCTCTTTGCATCTTGAATCGGGGCTTAGATCTCTTTTAGCACTAAATCTCCTAATTTCAAATCTCTAGTTCTTACTGTTTTGTCAAAAGCTTTCTTGAGCCACCCTAAATGTGGTACAAGGCCTTAAGTCTTTTCTCATCATCATGCATAGCTAGTCATATCTACTTTGCAACCAATCAACCTCAAGAATTTCACTCTCTAGTATTGTCCTCAATGAACGAACACCTATTTCGATGGGGAGGACTGCTTCCATCCCATACACCAAGGAATAAGGAGTGGCTCCTGTGGAAGATCGAATTGATGTCCTATACCCCCATAGTGCATTGGGTAATTGTAGGTGCCAGTCCTTGTAGTTCTTCATGTTCTTCTTCAAGATCCGCCCTATATTCTTGTTTGCAGCCTCAACTGCTTCATTAGTCTGAGGATGATAAGGTGAGGATTTGTGGTGCTGAATATTGAACTGTCGTAACAGCTTCTTTGTTTCTCCCTTGAAATGTAGCCCATTGTTTGAGATAATTTCATGTGGTACCCCATATCTGCAAATGATATTGGTCTGAATGAATTGAGCAACTTTCTTTGAATTCAAAACCTTGTACGAGCCAGCTTCTACCCATTTAGTTAAGTAATCAATGGCTATGAGTATGAATTCATGGCCATTGGATGTTGTTGGGTGAATTTTCCCGATAATATCTATCCCCTGTGTAGAGAAAGGCTAGGGTGATGTCATGGTATGTAATGGCATGGGTGGCATGTGCTTCTCCATGGACTTGAGATTAATGGCACTTTCGAAAATGAGCCGCATGGTTGGCTTCCATATTGGTCCAGTAATACCCTTGTCTCATTGTTTTTCGTGACAGCATGTGTGCATTCATATGTGGCCCATAAATTGACTCATGAACTTCTTTAATTATTTGCTGTGCTTCTTAGGTGGTTACACAAAGGAGATGAATTCTATCATATGATCTTCTACATAGCCTCTCCCTACAGATAATATAATTAGTGGACAACCTTCTAATGGCCAATTGGTTATTCTTATCTGCAGATGGTGGGTATGTCCCATCCTTTGAGGTATTGTAGGTTGTTAGAATACCATTCACCTTCTCCATTCTTTTCCTCATCCTCCTCTATTGACATGCAATATGCTGGCTCTTCTTTTTGTTCCACCATTATTGGTATTGTTTTGTCTTCCTTAGGTCCATCCATCATGGATGCCATTGTTGCTAAAGCATCTGTAATCTGATTCTGCATTCTTATCACATATTGATATTACACATACTGAATTTCGATGCCCACCTCTGAACACATTCATGATAAGGTATCAGCCTCTCTTCCTTGATCTTCCATCTATTCTAAATTTGAGAAATTATCAAAGCTGAATCACCATATACTTCTAAATCTTTCACTCCAAGACCTAGGGCTGCTCATAACCCCATAATGCAAGCTTCATATTCAGTGGCATTATTAGTTGTAAGAAAGTTGAGCCAAATAGAGAATGGGATGTGTGTTCTTTTTGGAGAAATTAGGAGGACTCCAATGCCTCTTCCATTTTGATTAGTTGCTTCATCGAAATACATCTTCCATGATTCTTCCTCAATCTCCATGATATCCTTATCTGGAAAATCTCCTTGGATTTCTTCAGCTTCTTCAGGTGAACAATGGGCTAAGTGATCAGCAATTGCTCTCCCCTTCACAGATTTCAGAGTCACATGTTTAATATCAAATTTTGACAGAAGCAAAACCCATTTAGCTGTCTTTCCATCTTGCAAAGGTTTTTCCATCAAATACTTCATAGGATCCATTCTTGCAATCAACAAGACCTTGAAAGCAAGAATATAATGTCTGAATTTGAGGGTTGCCCATACAAGTGCTACACATGTCTTCTCAACTGGTGAATACTTTTCTTCATAAGGTAACATCTTCTTGCTGATGTAGTAAATCGCATTCTCCTTCCTAGACTCTTCTAGGTATTGAGCAAGCAAAGCCCTCATTGCTGCATTCGTAGTTGTGAGATATAACAATAACGGCTTTTCAGGTACCGGTGGGACCAGTATTGGTGGCTTTATCAGATAATTCTTAATCTTCTCAAAAGCTTCTTGACATTGCTCATTCCATACTGCGGGAACTTCCTTCTTGAGCAGTCTGAAAATTGGTTCACATGTCATGGTGAGCTAGGCTATGAACCTGCAATGTACTATATCCTCCCTAGAAACCTTTAGATCTTCTTTTCAGTTCTTGGAGACTTCATCTCTACAATGGCCTTGATTTTGTCTAGATCGACTTCTATTCCCCTTTGGCTTACCATAAATCCCAATAGCTTTCTGGATGTTACACCAAAAGTGCACTTTTTTGGATTCAACCGCAGCTTGTAAAATTGGATTCTTTCGAAGAACTTCTGTAAGGCTGGTATGTGCCCCTTATGGTCTTTGGACTTCACTATCATGTCATCAACATAAACTTCTACTTCTTTGTGTATCAAATCATGTAACAAAGTAGTAGCTGCACGTTGGTAAGTAGCACCAACATTTTTAAGGCCAAACGGCATGACCTTGTAGCAATATGTCTCCCATGGAGTAATGAAGGAGGTTTTCTCTATATCTTCTGGGGTCATCTTTATCTGATTGTACCCTGAAAATCCATCCATAAATGACAGCGAAGCATGCCCTGCTGTATTATCAACCAAGATATCAATGTGAAGCAAAGGAAAATCATCTTTTGGGCTAGCCTTATTCAGGTCTCAGAAGTTTACACACATGCTTACTCTTCCATCTTTCTTTGGCATCGGAACCACATTAGCTAACCATTCTGGATAGTTGACTACCCTCAGGAATCCTGCATTGTACTTTTTCTCGACTCCTTTGATTAAGAGTCCACTCTAGCTTCATTCTTCTCAATTTCTGCTTGACTAACTTCATGGTTGTATCTATTGGAATGCAATGCTATACTATATCTGTATCAATCTCAGGCATGTCTTTATTGGACCATGCAAATACTTCCTTGAGATCTGTCAATAGGGCAACTAATGCTTCTTTCTCAAAGATGGTCAGGGTATTACCTATTTGTACCATTTTAGGTTCATTATTAGTTCCCAGGTTAATAGGTTGGGTTTCTTCTTTATAAGTTCTAAATGCCCTCGTTTTAATTCCTTACTATTAAGAGTTCTTAACAGACTCAATAGATTCAACAGAAACTGACTCTATAGGAATACTATCACAAATAGACTTAACAGAAATAGTAATACTAGCAGAAATAGACTCAATAGGAATAGAAACTATGTTTTAGGTAGGGGTGACTAGCTCAATGGTCTTGATCTTCCTCTTAGAGTCCTCCTTGGGGTGGGCGGCTCCCTCCCATGCCCAATTCTTCAACTCAGTTATGGCTTCAATGATGGCTGGCGTCTCCCAGTGAGTTCCTTCTTCCTCAGCATCATTACTGGGGGGTCTTCATCCATATAGTCCATGCCTTCATCATCAATCTCTATATTTGTGGGCTTGTCAGTCACATAAGCATCCAGACACTCTATGCTATCCATCCACTCACCAAACTGGTCTTGCTTTCCTTTGTTGCTCAGGTAGGTGTATTGAGGGAGGTATTCTGACTCATTCCCTTCCATCTTCTCATCATCACGTCTAGAATTCTCAAGTGTTAGGGTTCTGAGATTGTGGACCATTAGTTTTTGGCCTAGAACAACCAATCTAGCATCTATGTCGTCTTCTTCTTCAGTGTATGGGTTTAGTGAGCCAAGTTCTGAATTGTTGAATGACCCCAACTCAGTAATCTCTCTACCATTCTTGTCATATCGAGGACCGGACCTTGAACTAACATCAATAATACAACTCTCATCTGAGAGGCACCCATAGGGATAATCATCATAGTTTATATCATCGGCTTCTTCAATCTCCTCTCCTGTAGCCTCCAACACATTTACTAGCTTATATTGATCACTTCCGGTGTCACTTCCCATTTCTATGGGTTCAGCTTCAGTATCATCTTCTATATCTCCATCATAATAGTCTACATCATCATCATAGTCTTCGTAGTAAAGCCCCTCGTTTTCATATTCTCTATCACTAAGGGGTTCACCCGCATTATTGCCACTATATTGGCTATCATAGTCTTCACTATCGTTGCTGTCACTGTCACTATTGCTATCATCCTCACCATGTCCACTCTCACTACTGCTGCTATCATTGTTGGAAAAATGCATGTTTGTATCACATACAAAACATACGTAGCGGAAAGTTAACGGATCTACTTCATTTGCAATTGATAATATGTACTATGTAAGTTTCAGAATTTAAAAACAAGAAAATGTACCTTGGTGCGGTGAAATTCAAAACAAAAATTAGAAGCACTTGGGAACATTTTTAATCTTCACTCCAATTCCACTTAATGCCCAAGAAGTGTGGTCTCTCAATCAATTTAAAAGAAGAAAATAAGAGAGTGTTCAACACTCTCATACAAACCATTTCATGTTCTTATGTGATTATAATGAAAACCACTTCTTATGAAAAGACTTATGGAAAGCACTTATGAGATTCTGTATGTTTCTCTCCTTAAATATAACTGATTATCTAATTGGGCTAGCCTTTCGGGCCATTCCAATTGGGCTCTAGTATGTGGTTTGGAGTGTGACCAAAAGGGAACAAATAAGACTCTAGCTCCAATGGGCCTTGAGTTTTTTAGTCAACTCTTGACAAGTCTAAAGTTACTATTAATTATATTCAATACCACTATATGAATATAATTGCACTCTGAACCTTATTAATAGATTATATCCCAAGACTTTATTATACATGCAACCCCTTCATTAAAATATTCGTAGTAATATAAAGTCATGAATGTATACTGCCACTTTGAAGATTACTACATCTTAATTCTTGAGTACCCAGTTTAATCCTTTATGTTATTCATCATATATTTATGAAATCCAATTCCATAAATATATATTTTAGTAACTCCTTACTAAAGTGGTTGGGTCCAACACTCTGAATAACCAAACCCATTAAACTTATCTCAAGGGAATATTTTATGTCTCTGTTAAGAGATTATGAATTCCATCTTGAGAATATATGTTCCATCAACACTAAATGCCGCTGCCTAACATACTAAGGTTTTGATCGTGACTTATAGATCTCACTCCTAATATATCAAAACAACCTACACCTCATGATTAGGTCCATTATTCTCTCAGGATTTAGAGTTGATGTAAATAAAAGTCATGAGATTTATTATTCATTTAACTGTCGTTAGGAGAATAATAAATCTCATAGCAGTCCAGTTCAATATGTCTTAATTCTTAAAACATATCAACATATCAACTAGAAGTTTTCACTTCCATGATCATGACAAATTATCTTAGTTGATATGTTATAGTCTTCGCAGATAAAATGCCCCATTTCATTGCAGACTACGAACTAAAATTCTGAGTTTACAAAGAACTTGTGATTTATATCTTCTGTGACTTTTTACATAAATCACATACAATACATCTCATGGACTAAGATAATGTCTCATTAGTTCATTTATAAATCCCAAAAATCTTCTACTTGCCCTCAAAGATAATTTACCATCTATCCGACAATTATCTCCCTTTAGAGTAATTCATAGTCACTCTAAAGAGGGTTTGAAAACAAGTTTCAGCCAGATTTATTACATAAATTATCTTTTCTACTACTACTTTTAACATACTCATATCTCTCTAATGAGATAATACTTAAGCTTAATGTGTATCTTCACCACCTAAGATGAACACACATCTTGAAGTCCAACTTCATGAATCATAATCAAACTACAAGTCAGCATTTGTACATCTAGTAACCAACAAAATCTCACTTTTGTGGACAAGCATATTGTAAGAAATTTAGACCCCTTAAACCCAAACAGATTAACCTAGATATTTAGCCAAGTGATTAACTTAGGTAAATTAAGCAGATCTAGGTTAACACAAATATATCATATCATGCAAAGTGTGGAAAATAAAGAACACACGATATGATAACCTAAGAAAACTAAACCGGTAAAAAACCTGAGAAGGATTTAACCTAACTATCCTCAAGGTAAAACAGAATTCACTATGAAAGAATTGAAGTTTACACAATAGTGACTTAGACCACTAACATCCTATTGCTACCTCAAGTAGGAAACTTACTACCACGACCATGTGACAGCTCTGAGTCCATGGACTACTTCTTTCTTGAATTCACAGCAAGCACAAGCACTCCTGCTTGTATATCTTTAAGTTCTTGAATTTGCAACTGAATGATCACCAAGCTTTTGACATCAATCTTGAGTTTGGAAACCCTATGTGTATATGAAGGCAAACACCTCTAGATCTCACAAAAAGATTCACACACACAGCATTTAGAACTCTCAAAACGTGGCTAGGGTTTTCCCTTTTATACTTAGGGAAAAACATAAAACCCTACACGTCAAACGGGCTTGGGCTGAGTTGAAAATTCTGCAGAAAAAACAATCTGCAGGACTTTCGATCAGTCGAGTCTAATTCTCAATCGATCGAGCCTAGCAGATTTGCACAGTAACTTCTGCAGTAACTCGATTCCAACTTTACATAAAAAGCACATACATTGAGCAAGACTTAACAAGACTAAAACCGTTTTGATCATGGTTTGCCAACCTTATAATATGAAGTTCTAATACATTAGTTCCTAATTCCTTATAACCTAACACATATAATCCCTCATTCTCCTTAGATATTTGAGTATATGCTTTACTCCCACTGAATAAAGTGATCTTTGATTCAAATGATATTTGCTTACCATGCCTACTGCAAAATAAATATTTAGCCTAGTATGTAGCATAGCATAAAGACTTCCTATTGATTTGGTCTTAGGAACCGTCTTAATATGCTTTTCCTTGTATAGGACTATAGTCCTATACAAAGGAACTTCAAACTTAAAAGGAAAGAATCCTTTCTTGAAGTATTACATGCTATACTTAGCTAGAATTTAATCTATTTAAGCAGTTTGAGATAGACAACATCCTAATTTTTGAATTTTAACAAAGCTTGATTCTTAGGATGTGACTAATATTTCCCAAGTACTTTATATCAAATTGGATTAGACAACAAAAACTCTATTGATGACAATAACTCTACATCATTCTAAATTATTAGAATGTCATCAACATACATTAAGAAATTTATTATTGTATATAGCTTTTACACACATAAGGCCTTTTAATACTTGATCGAAATCTAACAATTTATTTTTTGATCAAAGATGATATTTTATGATTCAGATGCTTGCTTTAATCCTTAAATGGAATTTAAGCAATTTGCATACTAAACACTACTGTTTCTTTGCTATGTACAAGTCTAGTTATATTATATAGATGTCTTCCTCAAGATTGCTACTAAAAGAAGCTTTCTTGATATCCATTGCCATATTTCATCCAAATGAAATATTTTGGATAAGAGAATCTAGATAGAGTTAAACTTGACTATTGGTGAAAAAATCTTTTCATAATCGAACCATTTCTTTTTGAATAAATCTTTTCGCCACTAGTCTTGACTTTGAAAGTTTGCACCTTCAAATCTATCAATCTCATTTACTTGTAGACCTATTTGAAAATAATAGGCTTAATGCCATTAGGCGCCTTTACAAGTTCTAGACTTCAAATAGAATCCAATTCTATTCACATAACCTTGATCCAGTAATTCATAATTATATCATCTATTGCCTTTACGTAGGACCGAAGATCAAATTCATATCCTTGTGGAATGACTTCAAAAGTCTATTCCAAAAGTATGAATTTATTTGATAATTGATAATCTTCCCACTACGATATTGTACCGGTGTACTAGCTATATATATAGAATAATGTCTTATGGTGTATCTAATACAACTATCTCATTTCTAAATGTATTTTATAGTTGTCTTTCAACAAATTCTGACATTTTTCTTCTAGAACAATTCTACGTTTAGCTTTAATATTATTCATATAGTCATCATCAAGAACTTTGTATTTGTACTTTACAAACATCTTGTCTTCTTTATGACTACCAAAACAATCTTCTACAATTCCTTTTGGATACCCATCATAAACACACATTTTTCTACTTTTTGATTTCAATTTGTCAGACTTCCTATCTAGCAAAAGTGCTGGACATTTCTAAAAGTAGAAGTATCAAATACTAGGTTTTCACCCAATCCACAATTTGACAAATGTCCTAAGAACAGACTCTTGAAATCAATTTTAGAAAATGGATAGTAATGATTAGAGTATATCTCTAAAAGAAATAAGTTAATGAAAATACTTATCATGTGCTTTACTATTTCTGAAAGAGTCTTATTTCTCCTTTATGTATGCACTAACTTAAAGAAGTCATTGGAACTTTATTCCTTTACAATAAAGGAGCCCTAGATCATATTATCCTCTAAATAGAATTCATAAACTAGGGATATAACGAAATAATGGTTTTAAAAGCCCATCTTTCACCAATCTTGAATATCATTTAGATTAATAAGATCTACACATAAGTGTCAAAACATACAATACCAAAGGATGAAAACTTTCTCTTTAAAAAAGTAAAACTTGTAAATTTCCAACTAGAAAACAATCATAGACAATGCTTAGCTTTACCAAAACAGAAACACTTTCCTTTTGGTTATACTTTTGAGTTCAATTTCCTTTTGGCAACTACTAGGGCAACTTGCTTGTCCAACTGTTTGGTATTATAATTCCTCTTCTTGCCACCTTTACCTTTCGGTTCAGGCTAAGAATTTGAATAAAATCATATTGATCTTAGCCTTAACTTTTAGGATGTCTTCCGTTGCGTAGAACTCACTCATCAATTCAGATAACATAAAAAAAAAATTTATTTTCAAAACAATCTAAATTGATCAAATAATTCTAACAAGGACTTGTGGATCATATCCATTTAAGATTAACATTTAATCTCTACATCCAAGAATTCCAATTCATTTTAAAAATAAAATGTTTTCATAAAATGATATAGAATTGAAACTCCTTAAGCTTTTCTTAGCACTCAATATGCTTCATACCAAACATCTTATTTAGACTTAATATAAAGTCTAAGTCTAGTACTAGCTCTTGCATTTCATGCTGTTGTACAATTGAGATAGAAGCCAATGTAACATTTTAGCATTTCAATAGAGACTATGATCATATCATAAGCTATCTTCCATAAATGCATCATGCATAGGAAATTATGACAATGCTGAATCGAAACATATTTATGTACTTCAGCTCTTTTAAGCACCATGTCCAAAATTATTTCTTAGTTAATGTGATTCATTTAAAATAGTAGCTAGAGAACAAAAATTTATGACAACTTTATTTTGAGACTATGAACTTAATTACAGGGCATTATGTTTTACATCCATAACCATATAATATGGAACACCCAAAAATCATACTATACTAGGTGCAACGAGAACCTAATCCTGCAATTAATATTCCTCGGAAGCGAGGTCATACTAATCACTATGATCAGGCGAGAATTATTCTCATTATTAATGCTATCATGGTAACTCTTACAAAAAAAAATAAAAATAAAAATAATTTGTCGCTTTTACTTTAGCCTCTAAGTAATAATGACATAGCTCCATAGGGAGGTTAACTTTAAACTTAGTCTAGTGTACACCATTGCCTAGAATCTATGTGAGTCACCAAGTAACTCCACGGAAGGGTGGTTGTTCTCAATGTAAAAACACACTTCATATCCATTATTAAGAAGTTTAATCTTGTAGTATCATGAATTAAACACCCTCAGAAGGGAGCAAGGCATATACACCAAGGCGAGGTGCCTAATCACACTACTATAAACTGGCAATGGAGGCCGTAAGACTCACCCCTTAAATCTCTCTACCACTAGAAATTTTAAAACAAGTGGATTGTTATGAAACTATTGTGATCTAATCACAATTTTAATCCTACACATCAAATGTGTTTAATTGTTTAAATTCAATGTGATGTTACTAAGTCACGTCACAATAGCATAACAAACATTTACGCAATCACAAAGAAGTTTAAGCTTGTAATCCGTGAAGTAAATACCCTCTGCATGGAATGCAAGACTCGAAGTCAAGATAAGGTATCTATTCACATTACAATAAACTTAACAAAAGAGTTATTTCAGCACTCTCACTCATTATTTGGGTTTTTTCTTTAAATAATTATAATCCCATCACAACTAATAACCTTGCACTTGATAAAGACTCTAATCTTATTAGAATCACTAACTAAAATGGAAGTCCTAAACTATTTAGGATTCCTTAAACACTAATGAATCAAAAATTAGTTATATAGAACTCTATCCTTAATTAACTAAATAAAAAGTTCTAATCTCATTAGAAAATATATACCTTTTAATTAAGCTTTAATCTCATTAAAATTTCTAATTAAAATAAATTAAGGACTTTCAATCATAAAACAATTCTAATCTCATTAGAATGTTTCTTAAAAGACAAGTCCCAAACTATTTATGACTAAGAGTTTTATTTAACTAATATCTTTGATCTCATTAGGTCTTTTAGTTAGAACTATGTGTAATCTCATCACACACAGCCTTGCACTTTATAGATTTGAAAAAACTTAGAAAAACTTCACAATTTGCTTCAGATGCATTTTCGAGAGAATCTCGCGATTAAGCTTTTAGTTAGAACTATGTGTAATCTCATCACGCACAGCCTTGCACTTTATAGATTTGAAAAAACTTAGAAAAACTTCACAATTTGCTTCAGATGCATTTTCGTGAGAATCTCGCGATTAAGCTTTTCCCGCGAAAATGGGCTAATGCAAAATAGTGAAAACACAAAAATCAGACAGAAACTTTCGCGACTGTCTCGCGACTGATTCGTGAGTAAAGCTTACCTGCGAAACAGTTTGGTGCTTCAGAGGCATTTTTCGCGGGTTATCTTCTCGCGAAGTTTCTTGTGAAAAACGCGTGTTTTCAGTTTTTAAAGAATAGTTTTCAACGGTTTTTCATAAACAAACAACCACCATATGAACATGATAGATAGAATTTAATTTCAAAACTGAATTCCATTGATGCTATAGCCTAAAAGATCAATTTAACATACTTAAATTCAAATTTAAATAACATCATAACATCAATATCAGTTTTCATCAAATCATAGTTTCAACTACCATGCAGAAAATTAAATGCATATAAAATTTTTTAACATCATGAAACTACTATCTCTAATTCCAAAACTCACAAAACATGTTATTCAGATTAAAAATTGAAGACCGCTTTGATATCATTTGTTGGAAAAATACATGTTTGTATCACATCCAAAACATACGCAGTAGAAAGTTAACGGATCTGCTTCATTCGCAATTGATAACATGTACTATGTAAGTTTCAGAATTTAAGAACAAGAAATCGTACCTTAGTGCGATGAAATTCAAAACAAAAATTAGAAGCACTTGGGAACATTTTTAATCTTCACTCCAATTCCACTTAATGCTCAAGAAGTGTGGTCTTTCAATCAGTTTACAATGAGAGAATAAGAGAGTGTTCAACACTCTCATCCAAACCATTTCATGTTCTCATGTGATCATAATGAAAACCATTTCTTATGAAAAGACTTATGGAAAGCACTTATGAAATTCTGTAGGTTTCTCCCCTTAAATATAATTGATTATCTAATTGGCCTAGCCTTTTGGGCCATTCCAATTGGGCTCTAGTATATAGCTTGGAGTGAGACCAAAAGGGAACAAATAAGACTCTAGCTCCAATGGGCTTTGAGCTTTTCTGTCAACTCTTGACAAGTCCAAAGTTACCATTAATTATATTCAATACCATTATATGAATATAATTGCATTCTAAGCCTTATTAATAAATTATATCCTAAGACTTTATTATACATGCAACCCCTTCATTAAAATATTCGTAGTAATACAAAGTCATGCGTGTAGACTGCCACTTTGAAGATTACTACATCTTAATCCTTGAGTACCCAATTTAATCCTTTATGTTATTCGTTATATATTTATGAAATCCAATTCTATAAATATATACTTTAGTAACTCTTTACTAAAGTGGTTGAGCCCAACACTCTGAATAATCAAACCCATTTAACTTATCTCAAGAGAATATATTATGTTTGAGATTATGAATTCCATCTTGAGAATATATGTTTCATTAACACTAAATGCGGCTGCCCAACATACTGAAGTTTTGATCATGACTTATAGATCTCACTCCTAATATATCAAAACAAGCTACACCTCATGATTAGGTCCATTATTCTCTCAGGATCTAGAGTTGATGTAAATAGAAGTCATGAGATTTAATATTCATTTGACAGTCGTTATGAGAAAAATAAATCTCACAGTGGTCCAGTTCAATATGTCTTAACTCTTAAAACATATCAACATATCAACTAGAAGTCTCCACTTCCATAATTAAGACAAATCATCTTAGTTGATATGTTATAGTCTTCGCAGATGAAATGCCCAATTTCATCACCGACTACGAGCTAAAATTCTGAGTTTACAAAGAATTTGTGATTTATATCTTCTGTGACTTTTCACATAAATCACATACAATGCATCTCATGGACTTAGATAATATCCCATTAGTTCATTTATAAATACTCTCATATAATTAAACAATTTAATTATTTATGACATGCCAATAAATTGAAGTTTAGAGCATAAACCCTAACAATCACTATTACTGTCACTCTGGGTATTACTATCTTCATCATCATCACTAGGGACTGCTCCCCCTTCCTCATCTTCATCACTTGTTCTTGCTTTAAATTGGCTCTTAAATGCATGTTGGCAAGCCTCCTAGTGCTCTTCTTCCTCTATATTTCAAATGGCATCCCCTAGAAGCATAGTCATTGCATCAGGGTCCATGTAATTAGCCCAATCAGTAGGGACCCAGGTTGTATCTTCCCTCTTCATTTATAGAAGCTTGTTGTTGCAATCAAGTAGTAGCTCAAACCTAGGCATCATAGTTCTGGTCTTGGGATCAAATCTTGGTTCGGGGAATCCCCAATAGAGTTGACTATCTCCAATTTTGACAAACTTTTCGTTCAAGGTTGGAGTATAGGGCTTTAGGGGTTTCGGGGGACGAGGAAGTCCTTTTGCTTTGGCCTTGGCTCGGGCCATCTTTCTCACCTCCATCTCTAACAAGTCATCATCAATAGGCATATAGCCTAGCCCAAGAGGTGGTGTGGCAATTGGAATTATGGGGTCTTGAACAGTTGGCTTCTTCACGGTCTTCCCCAAGTTCATTCTCGGAAGGTAATTCATTCTCCTCATCATTGCCACCACATTGTTGTTATAGGGAGCAAAGTCCATAGGGATCTTCTCTACTTCCTCATCCTTTATTTCAAAGCCAGGCCTTTCAATTTCAAAGCCATCCAAAGTCAATGGCTCCTTCTCTGAATCAATACCAAAAATAGGCTTTGGCGTAGTCAAAGTATCACCATATATGGTTACAATAGCTCCTTCATGTGGAAATCGAACCTTTTGATACAGGGATGAAGGTACGATTTCTATGTCATGGATCCATGGTCTCCCAATGAGCATATTGAAGTATGAAGCTACGTTAAGGACTTAAAACTCCACTTTCTTGATCATTGGCCCTATAGTGAGCTCCAGTGTTATAGTTCCCAAGGCCTCTCTTCTACTATTGTCATATGCCCTTACATGTTGATTATTAGGCACAAAGTCTTCAATGCTTAGACCTAAGCAACTTGCAATCTTTAAAGGACACACGTTTAAGGCACTTCTATCATCAATGAGAACCATCAGAATCCTCTTGCCTTTAGCATCAACAAAAATATGTAGTGGGTCATTATGGTGCTTCCCCTTCTTCGTCAGATCTTTGTCAGAGTAGGAAATAGTGAGTTCCCTACCTATGGACCCAATCATAGCATTCAGATCTTGGGAAGTTGTGGTTGTAGGGACATGGATTGGCTGATAAGGTCTACCAGATTTTGACAGTGTTTGTATGAGGTCATGAGTAAACCCCGTAAGGATATATTAACTTATGTCTTTTGTAGTTGCTTAAAGACCTCATCTTCTTTAGCAGGTGTTTGTTGGGTAGATTTATTCACGGCTTCTATTGGGTTGTCAGTCTCTAAATGTGGGGGTTTGAAGTGTCTCCCCCCTTATAATGTGGGCAATTTTTTGTCGAGTCATTAGGATTGGTATCTTAGGGTTTGAAGTGTCTACCCCCATTTGTGGATGTTGGGTAATTTTTGGTTTCCGTTACTTCACTCCATATATCATATCCTATAGTGGATGTCATACCCATCAATTCTTCCCATGTCATCATAAAACACTTGGGTAGGTCATAGATCAATTTAGATGGGTCCTTTTTACTTTCTTCTTTAGTCATTAAACAATTAATCCTCAGTCCCTTCCCAAAATTGTGGTTGGGCAAGGGATTATTTGTGATACTAGGCCTTGTCGGTAGTGCAATCACCTTGTTGTCTATTAAGTCTTGAATTACATGACAAAGGCCAAAACACCTGTCAATATCATGGCCAGGGCCTTGGTGGTAGGCACATCTTTTATTCACGTCAAACCTTAAAGGTAGTGGGTTTGAATTTAGTCTTAGGTCTATGGGCTTTAGTAGCTCTTTTGCTTTTAGCTTCTCAAATACTTAGCTCATAGGCATATGTAACTTATGAAATCCTCTCCTTGGCCTTAGGAGTGGCCCTTGTGATATTTGCACGGGTGCAATGGGCTTAATTAGTTGATAAAGATCATTTTTATGGATATTAGAAACTTCTGCAGTTTTAGAACTAGATCCTAATTTTTTTTTGTCCTCATTCTTTATAGTGCCATTATTTATTGCATCTTCAATTTGGATTCCAGCAGCAATCAAAGCTTTAAAATTAGGAAAATATTGGGCAAACAAGTATATATGGTATACGGGTAATAAATTCTTTACAACCATTGCTAATTGTTCTTCTTCACTTGGCCTATTCATCATCTGTGTAGCTTTGGACCTCTTGGTAGTGAAGGTAGAGAAAGATTCTTTCAGTTCTTGCTTCGTGGCCTTGAGATCCCTCCTTTTTATATCCACCTCTATGTTGTATTTATATTGATTGTGAAACTTAAGGCAAATGTCCTCCTTTGCTCTAGCATCATCTAGGTGGAGGAACCATCTAAGAGTGGCTCCAGTCAAAGTGTTTTCGAACATTTGAGCAAGTAGTTCTTCAGTTGCACCTAGGGGCTGCATGGCCCTCATATACATCTTCAAATGGGACTTTGGGTAGCTAGTCCCGTCGAACTTTTCCAAGGTTGGCATCTTGAACTTGGGAGGCAGTCTCACATTTGGGAAAAGTGAGAGTGATTGGTAGACCGTGAGGTCCTCCATTTTGCGAGCTCTCTTGATCATCTATTCCATCTTGTTCATTCTTTTGTTGATCTTCTTCTCACTCTTCATGGTTGGTGGATTATGGTCAGCCTTATTCTCCTCTTGATCACTCTTCAAGCTTTGAACCTGTTGTACCATAAGGTTCATGTCCTCTCATAAGTTTCATAACAACAAAAATATACTAAGAACATGCTTAAGAAAGATTGAAATAACACATGGCAACAACATCAGAAATTAAAAATAATAAAAACATCCTAAAGCTATTCATGCATCATTAAGTAGAATTAATAAAAAGGAACAGAAATAGAAAAGAAAAACTGCCTCTTGCATGAGCGTGCTCTTCTTAGAGAAGGAATATTTTAGGGTTCAAAGAAATTTATTCAATTCTCTTTGAAACCTAAAATAATTTGCTTATAGAAAAGAAATACCTAAGGTCAGAGCCTCTAGAACGTCTTTAACGTAAGATAAAAAATAAAATAAGAGAAGAGTCAGAAAGAGGGGAGTCAGAGAGCGTGAAAAAATGTGCTGAATTTTGAGAGGCCTCCTTTATTTATAGAGGCTAGGATGTTCAAAAATTTAGCTAAATGATCAGAATACGAACTGAGACGCGTCCTTATCTCTAAAAAATCGAAAAGGATGAGTTTTTTCTCAATCCAAGTGCCCTCGGGCCATGGCCCGCATTTTTGCCAATCGGCAATCCAAAAGTGCCGAATGACCCTTTTGGGTGCCGGTCCCGTGTTTGAGTTTTGGTCCAGTTTGGACTCCTTTTTTGAGGTTCTTTGAGCTGGGACTTGCACTTAGACGCGTTTTTAATCCATATTCTAAAAATTAAACTTTTTTTTTCCTGATAATTCAGGTCTTTTTAGCAATGATTATCTTGTAGATAAATACTCCAAAAAGTCTTGATTATCCATAATTTTATAGTTATCTAATTATCCTCTTTGATTCTTTTACAAGTAAGCCTATTTTTAACACTAACTAACAACCAATCCAAAAATTATTTAATTAATTTTAATTGTCTAGCCAATCAAAATTAATTTAAATTAATCATGCGTGGTTAGTTCCACCTAAACAAAATACATGCAGACCGTGCAAACCTGATCATGCAATATCTTTGCGATATCTTTCAATCCAACGGTTCGATTTGGAAATCAGGTACATCATCGTGATCGTGAGAATCTCAAGATCATTTTTATGCAATGAATGAATTAATGCATGTAATGCAATTATGATTTTTTTGGGTATGTGAATGGTCACTCTTGTTATCTTCCTTGATTAAATTATAGGTGCAAAATCGAGTGTTTACATTGTCTATAGAGGGTAGCATGAAGAAGAGGTTTTCCACTGAGTATACCATTTTAAAAGATTGAATGTCTTATTGTATAAAATTGTCTAAAATATTATACAAGGGACTGCTTTTATAAAGAAAGAGGTTCTCCAATATGAGTGTAATCCAAGTAAATGTGTGTAATCCAAGTAAATATAGTACAATAATACAAAAACTTTAAAGCCCGTTGAGCTTGTATTGTACAAAATGTATCCAATTTATCCGTTTGTCACTTTTATTTTTCATTAAGAGCTTAGAGGTTAGAATAAATAATTCCATCACCATCTCTAGAATCCCTATTAAAGATCAAGGAACCCAATAATAATAATAACTTAAAAAGTGCATATAGGCATACATATAATTGTATATATATGTATGTTGTTATCCATATTTATACATATCAATAGAGAGTATTTAGCTTCTAAGATAATTGATTACATTAACCGGGTGTTTGGTTCGCTTGATGTCACATCAACCCTAATGTTAAAAGTAGAGACCTCATATGGGAGTGCATGAGGTCCTGTCATGTGACGCTCTAATTTTGCATTTAGCATTTTTTTTACCCATTTCCATTAAGTTTTTATTTTATTTTATTTTATTATTTTTACTATTACCTAAAATATCACATTAATTTATTTTTACTGTTATCTTATTAATCTCTTATTAATTGCGTGAGCTTACACAACACCTTTCTCTCTTCTTCATGTCTTTTAACATACCCACTGCTTTGTAAGAGAGAGAAAGAGAGGAATCTGAGGGGCTGCTACCATCGTTATGCTGGCCTTTCACCACCATCAAGCCGCTGGAGGTGGTGTCTACAGCTCGAAACTATGGCTGTTGAAATGGAAGATTGGTTGATTGCATTGTCTCCTAATATTCTGTGATTTGATTTCTTTAGCAACGCTTGTCTGAAGACTCGGAGGACCACACACAATAACACCAACATCAACACAGCCCCATTTCTCTGATATATCCCCAAAAATATCTGCATCAAGACAAAGGAAAGGGAATCATGAAAGTCTCTGGTGTTGTACAACAAATGAGGTTAAACTTTGTTATCAAGATTTTTTTTTTCATGTTTCTTTTAGTTTTACTCCATCCATTTATGTCATATATTTTGTTCACAGTTAGTCCTAAGCCTGGTAAATAGAGGAGGGTTGTGGTAGATTAATGGCTTGTGTGAGATTTAGTCACTATAGACATGTTCACATTAAGGTGTCCCTTATAAGCAAAAATACACATGGCCAACCTTGACTAGTCTATTGTTGTTGTTGGGACTAAAATTTGGTTGTTGTCATTATTGTTGTCATTGTTGTTGTTGTTATATTATTCTTTTAATTTATGTTTTGAACAAAAGTTGAGATGTTGTACCTTTGAAGTCTGGTCTTGAACCATAATAAGTATTGATTGAACTCGCAAGTTTTTGCTGACATGAATCATTGTGAGCTACAATTTCATTATGCTGCATCTTCTCAACCATTATCCTATCATCCTTGCATGCCTCCCTTGCAGCATTTCGTCTTTCCCAAAGATGCCACAAACCAACCATAACACCCCCAAAGATAAAGACACTTGCAAGCATGCAGATTACAAAGAGAAGCCCGGTGTACCACCAGGGAGATATGTCATAAGGGTTTATGTAAAAAGTATCCAGTAAATACAGTAAGATAACAAAGCCTAGTGTAGACGAGATAACATATAGTCCAGGCCACATATTATTTCCTGTACCAACCAAAACTGACATGCTGCAGCTGTTAGACACAGGAGGAGAAGAGTTCGTAGCCTCGTGTACTTGACCCTCTTCCTGCAGATAAATAACAACCATTAAATGTCACAAAATGAACATGATAACTTTAAATACAAAACAAAATAACAAGGGTGTGAGTGCATAACTAATCATACCAGTGGAGGTTGTGATTCTCGAGTGACAAAAATGTGAATCTCAAGATTTAGTTTATCCGAGAAAAATGGACAGATTAATTCCATATCATTGGTAGAAAGAAGAGGAAGCTCGTTTGATCTTTTCACAGCCCAAACAATCAAGATGTTTCGAGGCAAACAAGGTTTTCCTTCCCTAGTACGATGGAGAATGTCACTCAAGATAGCCAGAAATGGTGAAATTCCTACGCCACCTGCTACTAAAATAAGGTTTTCATACCTAGAGAATCAAATGGTGAAGTTAGTTCATAAAATAGAAGATAATATGAAATTTAAAATTAAGCTTGATATCTAGTAAATTCTAATAAAATTGACTATTTGGATGCATACATCAAGTGATAAGGTAATTCATGCCCATAAGGCCCTTCAACAGAAGCTGTTATCATTGTTTGAGGCCGGAGATGTAGGTCAACTCCAGAACTATTCAAGATATTTCCTCTAAGCTTTTTTGTCCATTCTCCAATAACCTTTATGAGAATGGATAGATGATATTTACCATCCAGAGGACTAGATGAAACACTGAAAGGATGCCACTGTAGCCAAGATATTTCCCGAACTTGAAGGAAAATAAAACTGAGGGCATTGTACCGCAGATCTACATTGTCAAGGAAAAGTGTCACAGCTATGGTAACAACAGAAAAACAAGAAAACTACAAATTTGAGGGGAAGTAGTATTACTTGCAGGTTTTGAAAGCATCAATTCCACAGTTCCACAAGGAAGGTACTTGATTGAAATTATATCAACAGTCTTTCGAGATTGGCAGAATCTCAGAAAGCGATCTAGAATGAAAAGAAATATTCCTCCAGCAGATATGCAGAAAAGGAAACTCCCAACATGCAAAGCTAAAAAGACAATAAAGATTACATATAGTTGATGAGTGTAGTAGAACAACTCAAACTTCTTCTTTCTCACTAAATGAAGTGATGTCATCCACATCAGTAGACCAGCTACCAGACTAATAACACCTGGAAAATGAGAAATACCGAGATCTACCCATTGCAACATCTGCATCAAACAATTAGAGATATAAGCAGTGCCATCTTCATATGACCTTATATTTCTTTCCATGAAGGTATTCTTAGATACATTCTATGAAGGAAGAAAAAGCATATGGTTTAGGACATTGACAAGGGTTACAAAGAAGATGAGTTTCTATTGTCTTTCTTCTGTGATGCTACTTGATGACTCAACTTACCTCACAATTAAGTCTTGAAAAAGAGGATGAAATTAGTTACATCCTAGTTCTATGCAATTCAAAAATGGCTTGAACGTAAATTGGAACAGATTGTGTGATGAGCATCAAATTAATTAGAGATATAGATAAACACATATCAGCTTTGCTTCTTCCAAATCTAAGGAGGCATTCTGTCCCACACACGCATATAGAAATACCAAACAATACATAAGCTAAAAGAGTATTGTTAGGATATATATACCCTTAAATCTTATTGTATGATGCTATGTATGACATTATGCATGACTTAATGTTATGATTAATAAATTTATTTTATTATTATCCAAAATAATGGTAATATGAATATTTGGACATTATCATATAGTCCATGAGATGCATAGTATGTGATTTATGTGATTTAGTCACGGAAGATATAAATCACAAATTCTTTGAAAACTCAGAATTATAGTTCGTAGTCGGTGATGAAATTGGGCATTTCATCTGCAACTGCGAAGACTATAACATATTAACTAAGATGATTTGTCTTGATCATGGAAGTGGAGACTTCTAGTTAATATGCTGATATGTTTTAAGAGTTAAGACATATTGAACTGGGCCGCTGTGAGATTTATTATTATTCTAACGACTGTTAAATGAATAATAAATCCCACGACATCTATTTGCATGAACTCTTAATCCTGAGAGAATAATGGACCTGATCATGAGATGTAGGTTGCTTTGATATATTAGGAGTGAGATCTAAAGTCACGATCAAAACCTCAGTATGTTGGGAGGCCAAATTTAGTGTTGATGGAACATATATTCTCAAGATGAAATTCATAATCTCTTAACGGAGATATAAAATATTCCCTTGAGATAAGTTTAATGGTTTTGGTTATTCAGAGTGTTAGGCCTAACCACTCTAGTAAGAATATACTAAAGTATATATTTATGGAATTGGATTTCATAAATATATGATGAATAACTTAAAAGGATTAAACCAGGTACTCAAGGTTTAAGATGTAGTAATTAACAAAGTGGCAGTCTATATTCATGACTTTGTATTATTACGAATATTTTATGAAGGGGTTGTATGTATAATAAAGTCTTGAGATATAATTTATTAATAAGACCTTGAGTGCAATTATATTTTTATAGTGGTATTATATATAATTAATGATAACTTTGGGCTTGTCAAGAGTTGATAGAAAAGCCCAAGGCCCATTGGAGCTAGTGTCTTATTGATCCCTTTTGGTCCCACTCCAAGCCACACACTAAAGCCCAATTAGAAAGGCTCAATAGGCCGACCCAATTAGATAATCAGTTAGTTAGAATCATGGATGTTTTGTCATATGAATAAGACAACATGGACATGAGTCAAAGGTCATCAAACAAGTCAGGTCAATGACTTGTAAATTAGCACCAAGCTTTCATAGTTTGTGTGTGCTAATTAATTATCAGCGACCATATCATTTAATCAAGAAGATGATATATTAAAAAGAAAAAAAGGAAGAAGAAGATATTTTTAGCACCAATCAGTATACAATCACTAGACAGCCTTAGCAAGAACATCAATATGATCTATTCAATGATCAAGAGTTGTTGAAGTAGAAGAATTTGCATCATAACATAAAAGGTTGTCGACAGGTATTTTAACCACAAAACAATCACAAAATTCCATTCTAGAACTGTTTATAGTGTTGTGCTTGTGTTTTTGAACAATCGCCATTTTATCTATATATATATATCTAAAAACTGAAATGTAGCATTTATTATTACTACGCTTTAGTTAAGCCACATCAACAATCGTGTCATTATCATTTTTTTCCCAATTTTTATATGATTTTTTTACACCTAAAGTGAATTAAAAACTTTATTATATCACAATTAAAATATCGTATTTATCTTATTTTTAACGATTCTTATTTATTATTAAATTTTCAATTCCATTATAAATTTTCATATCCCTACTACTCCCTACCTTAATATCACTATTCTTCTATCCCTTTATCTTCCTTTATTTTTGACTCTTTTTATTCTTATTTTCATACTATAAATTTGTCATTTTTTTTCTCGTTCCATGCATAATTTTTTATTTTTCCACACACAAAAAGTTCTCTCTCTCTCTCTCTCTCTCTCTCTCTCTCTTTTCAGTTCTTGGTATATATTTTTTTAAAATTTTTCTTACATCTCTACTTTAGTCTTTTGTTTTATGTTATCTTTTTTTTATTCTCATTTATTGTTAAATGTTATCTTATTGCATTATAAAGATAAAATATATAAAAATATAATGTCATTTTATTACATAGTATAACTAAAATAATTTGGGGTTTATTGCTATACATTTCATTTTTACTATTTTTCTTCTCATCTTATTTTATTCAACATTTAAATTCAGCAACATCCTCTAGATCATTAAATTATTTATATTTTGTCTCATTTTTTTAAAATTCTATAAATAAAAATTGTTCCTATAAAGTCTTCCCATAAAATGTTACAATGCATCAATTGAAAAATGAAATACAAAACAAATACCAATTTAGAAACACTAAATTAATATATATATATATATATATATGAAACCAAACTTAATTTGAAAAAACTAATAGTTATGGATATACTAACTTAATGGAAGCAAAACGGAGTGAAAAATAAAATAAATAAACGTTACGGTGCATATTTAGTACATTAGAATTATCATCAAATTTGGAAAAATAATAAGATGCCAATGAAGAGAGAGAGAGAGAGAGAGAGAGAGAGAGAGAGAGAGATTTATGGGTAATAAAGTGTAGATGGAGAAAGAAAAAAAATAAAAGAATTCAAACGTCAATTTGTAACTGTTAATTAGAAAACAAAGAGGCTGACAGGAGGAGTAAAGAATAAAATATAGATAACCTTACGAAGGACATCAAAAACTTTACTTTTACTTTTATTTTGGTTGATTTTTTTTTTTAATTTTTCTTGCATCTCTACTTTAGGTTGATGATTTTTGTATTTTTCAGAATTCTACTTTAGGTTGATATAATTTATTTTTGTGTTTTAAGTTTTTATCTTTTTTATTATCTTTGATTATAAAATGTTATTCTATTACATTATAAATATAGTATATAAGAATATAATGTTATTCTATTACATAGTATAACTAATACAATTTGGTATTTATTGCTATACATTTCATTTTTATTATTTTTTCTTTTCATCTTATTTTATTCAAAATTTAAATTCAGCCACACACTTCATATTATTAAATTATTTATATTTTCTATCATTTTTTATATAAAAATTAAAAATATAATATTTTACTTAAATTCAAATAAATAAAAATTTTTCTCATAAAGTCTTCCAATAAAATGTTACAATGCATCAATAGAAAAAGAGAATACAAAACACATGCTATCTTAGAAACTCTAAATTTATATCAAGCGAAACATACCATACTAATTTTACGACAAAATGGAATGAAAAAAAAAGGTTAAAATGCATATTTTGTACATTAGAATTATCATCAAATTTGGAAAAATAATAGGATGTTAATGGAGAGAGAGAGAGAGAGAGAGAGAGAGAGAGAGAGAGAGAGAGAGAGAGAGAGAGAGAGATTAGTAAAAGAAATCAAACGTCAATTAAATAAAGGACAAAGTTTGGCTAGAAATTGGTAGTAGCCTAAAGCTACAAAATTGGTTGCTCAATATATATTTTTATTAGAGGTTAATTTTGACAAATCCATAATTGTATTATATTTTCCTCTTCTATCCTCCATGCTTGCAAAGTTTCTAGAAAATTAAAGATCAATAGCTATGTTATCAATAAATTGTTTAAATTGCAAGTTTTTGTACTTTAAAATTATGCATAAAATATAATCTTGTAGATCACATAATATCTGATTAGCACAAAATTTGACATGTATATTAAGAGCCTAAAGAAAATGCAATCTAACGGTTAGATTTTCAAAATATGTAGTAATATTAATGATATTGAGTAAGGTTGTAGCCTTAGGCTATAATCAATTTTGTAGTTAAACTTTGTCAATAAATAATTTAATTAGTAACCCTTAATTGGAAAACAAAGAGGCTGACAACTGAGGGAGTAAAAAATTAATTAAAGACGACCTTATAAATAAATGTCATTAAAAACTTTACAGTGCAATTAAATAAATCATTCAATTCACTTAATTAAATCATATAATCAACATTTAAATACAACCATACAAAATTTAAATTTAAAACTAATCAAACTCTAATCTAGAAAAAAAACATATTTATTATCAAAACTAAAAGGAAGATGTTCTTCAGTAAAAAAAAAAAAAAAAAAGAAATAAAGATGGAAAAATTCAAGATCCCTATTTTGACATTTCATTTAACAATATTTATAAAAAATAAAAATAAAAAAAATAACAAAATCCTTATATGCTTATATTCTTCACATACAACGGCTTTTAAAAATCTAATGAAAGGTTCTAAGATTTTACCTTTCATTTAATATCTCTGCTTTGCAATTCATCAGCCGGTAAAATATGATAATGGTAATACACATTACAAATAAGATCATGAAAAAAGTAATTAGCTACTATTATTCTAGAATAGATGCCTCTTTTTTTTTTTTTTTTTTTTTTTTTTTTTTTTTTTTCTTAAAACACAATGAAAACTAATTGTTAATAACTACAACAGTCACTACTTTATAAATAACACACAACATTATATTTCATATCCTAAATAACTTATAAATTACAACCCAAATCAATCATACAATTACACAATCAAAGCATGAACACATAACATGAATAACCTTTTGAAAAACTGCTTGAAATTTTCCCAATTATTGAACGATAATTGCCAATTTTTTTAGGCAAAATCAAGACAAGGTATAAGAATTTTAATTTTTAACTTCCATAGAAAAATATATTACCCACATTATTTCAACCCATATGGAAAAGAAGGTTTACATGTAGAATGCAGAATGTGTTTAATTGACTTAGAGATGTAAAATTTAGTCAACCAATTATGGTAGAATTAAGATTTCAAAATGTAAAGAAAAAAAATTATAAAATAATAAAAAATTATTTTGCCATAAATATGATTATGAAATGCATTACTCTTCATTAAATTAGTTCAAATTACAAAATAATAATAATAATAATAATAATAATAATAATAATAATAATAATAATAATAATAATCCCGTGGGTTCCAGTTAGCTCAATTTGTAAATTCGTTGATGGTTGAATTAGATATCTAGGATTCAATCCCCATCTATATCAAAAGCTGATCAGTGTCTTGGTCTGATTACAAAGAATTATCATCAGAAGCGAACGCCATAAATTGAAACTCTCTATAAAAAAAAACAAAAAAATAATGAAACCACCCTTAAAAACTTAACTCCCCAGGCTGCATAGGTATATTTCACCCCAAAACCAACATGTTGCACCGTCTCTGACCTCAAGTAGAACTGCTCAAGAATAAATTTATTTTTTAAATTGCAATTCCCACCTACTCCATCTTCCATCAGGCTTCTAATCGAGCTACTTGCTCCAACAAGAGCAACATGAAGGCCCAAGGCCGTTCTGTGAAACTATAGCCTATCTTTATGGAAGTCAAATAGCTATCTCTTCATTCCCAATATTTCTGTCCATAACTTAAATTTTTATTTCACTACTCTTGCATTGGAAACTGGCAATTCATGGTAATTTGTGTATATAAGTAATTGAGAAGTCATGATTTTATGTTGGATTTATTTAGTGACAAAACTTTATATGTAATGTATTGTTTGGTGATGTATCAATTTCTAGGTTTTCATGTAAATTGGGGTATTATACTTGAGCCTCTCCTTGAAGATTGGAAGCTGCATCGACCCAAGATCTCATGGCTTGGAGGCGACCTTCTTGCAACCTAAGCTACCTGTGAAATCCACATGGCAGGTGTTTGTCTGAAAGTGCAGACATGCACCTCGCAACCATATTGCGACCTTAGGGGGCAAATAGGTTGCGAGTTGCATGATCTCTGTACTCTGCAAAATGCACCAAACTTTATGCTTAGGGTTTGGGTTTTCCTCTTCCATAACACTTGCGGTGTTATGTGTGGTTTGCTTGTCTTCCTTTCTCTACTTTATCTAGCTCTATATATTGCCATGCTTTTGTAGAGTAGTTTGTGTGTTTGGAAGTTTTGCTAAGTCACTTACAATTTAACTTGTGATTAGTTTAGTATTAAATTCAACTTAGCCGTAAAATTCAGTATTAAGGGTTCTAAATACTTGCTAGGATTGTAATAGCATTCTTTCAATTGGTATTAGAGCGGGTTCACATTTGTTTGTGATTTACATCACGTTGTGTGATCCTTGAACCCTTGTTTTGATGATGGAGAGGCTTCTTGAAAAATGCCTATCTCGCATTCTTCGTATTGCCTGTGAGACCTCTTTGAGCTTTCCTATCCCAAATGTCTGTGTGTTAAACTCTAATCCCAAAGACATGCTAAAAAGTTTTTTCCATGCTCTCAAAGCCTTTGAATTGGAAAACAAATTGCTTCTTAAGGACCTTCACAAGTCATATAAATTGATTAATGATTTACTCATTAAAAATGATATTCTTTGTGAGAAAGTGAAAGCTTTAAAGAAAAGTATTCCTTGCAAAGACATTATTTCTCATTGCTCAAATGATATAGATCATTAGAAAGAGGAAAATGTCAATCATACTCTTGTCTTGTTGTTCATACTGCCCTAAAAGTTTTTGATGTGTGTTTATGGTATCTTGATAGTGGCTGCTCTTGACATATGACCGGTGACAAAACTCTCTTCAAACATTTAAAAGAAATGAAGGATGACTTTGTAATGTTTGGAGATGGAAGAAGCGGCTCTCAAGTTCTTGGAAAAGGATCTATTGAGATTCTGAGTTTTCCAATTTTGAAGGAAGTCTTGTATATTGATGGGTTGAAGGCAAATCTTCTTAGCATTATCTAATTGTACGATGACAACTATCTTGTTTAGTTATCCATGAAGAAGTGTTTAGTATTCAATGAAGACGTAATGCAAGTTATGTGTGGCCGAAGAACTGCAGACAATTGCTATGGCATTGTGCCTGCCTCAAAGCTGTCATGTAGAAGTGCAAGGGTAGACTTAATGGAGTTGCAGCATCAAAGACTTGGTCATGCAAACCACAAGCAGCTGTCTAAGATATCAAAACTTGATGCAGTAGTAGGTTTACCAAAATTTGGGAAATTTAAAAAACCATATGTGTACCTTGTCAAATGGGAAAGCAAACATGGTCCTCACATCCCAAAGTGAATCAATTGACGAACAAGAGATCGCTGGAACTCCTTCATGTTTATCTTATGGGCTTTACTTGTACCGAGAGCCTAGGTGGGAAAAGATATATTTTGATTATGGTTGATGACTTCTCTAGATTCACGTGGGTAACTCCTAAGAGAGAAGTTGGAGGTTGCCAAAAGAATAGAGAAGCCGTGCAATCGGTTGCAAGTTGAAAAGAACTCATCCATTGCTCGCCTTAGAAGTGATCATGGAAAGGAATTTGAAAAATCAAAGTTGGAAAAATTTTGTGAGAAACATGGAATCAAGCAAGAGTTCTTTGCTCCCAAGACTCCTCAGCAAAATGGGGTTGTTGAACGTAAAGATAGAGCCATTCAAGAGTTGGCTAAGGTGATGCTCTTGAACAAAGGAATTCCTCAGAAATTCTAAGGGGAAGCTGTAAACACTGCTTGCCACATTGCTAATAGAGTATTCTTCAAAGCCGAAACAACCAAAACATTGTATGAGCTATGGAAAGAAAAGAAGCCAAAGGTGAAGTACTTCAGAATCTTTGGTAGCAAATGCTCCATCTTGAAGGATAGGGAAAGCCTTAGAAAATTTGATACTCGGAGTGATGAAGGAATATTTCTTGGGTACTCCACTTCGAGTTGAGCCTACAAAGTTTTTAACAATCAAACCAAGACAGTTATGGAGTCATGCAATGTCACTGTTGATGACGAAGTTAGTGACAAGAAAGTAGAAATTGACTTTAGGACGTAGAAACAAGTCGAAAATGGTGCGACCGAGGCCCTTAAAGAGTCCACACTGCAACTCAGGTTATTGGAGAAGTCAGTGAGGGAATGAGACTTTGAAACAAAGTATTAAATCAAGTAAACTACACTTGGTACTTATCTTATATTAAACCAAAGAAGGTGGAAGAAGCCTTGAAAGATGAGGATTGGATAGAGCCCATGCAAGAAGAACTTCAATAGTTTACCAAGAATGATGTGTGGGAATTAGTTCCTAGACCAAAGGACACTCATGTCATTGGAATCAAGTGGATCTTTCAAAAAAAAAATCAGATGAACATGGAACTGTGGTTTGAAATAAAGCTCGGCTTGTAGCTCAATAATATACTCAGGTGGAGGGTATTAATTTTGACAAATCCTTTGCACCTGTAGTAAGAATGGAATTAAATCAAATCCTATTATCTATTTCCTACTTCTTTGGGTTTAAGTTATATCAAATGGATGTAAAAAGTGCTTTCTTCAATGGATTTCTCCAAGAAGAAGTGTTCATTGAACAACCAAAAGCATTTTTGGATCCATTTCATCCCAATCATGAGTTAAGATTGAAGAAAGCCCTATATGGCTTAAATCAAGCACCTAGAGCTTGTTATGATCGTCTTACCAATTATCTTCTTGATCATAACTTCAAGCAGGGACAAGCAGATCGCACTCTGTTCATCAAGAAAAACTCAAAGTCACTTGTGGTGGTTCAAGTCTATGTGGATTACATAGTATTTGGATCAACTATGGACTCATGTGTTCACGAGTTTGCAAATGAAATGAAATGTGAGTTTATGATGAGTATGGTAGGAGAATTAACCTATTTTTTTGTGTCTTCAAGTAAATCAAGACAAAGATGGTATCTTCAAGTGTTAATTGAAATATGCTAAAGAATTGGTGAAGAAGTATGGATTGGAAAACGCAAAATCAGTTTCAACTCCCATGAGCTCAAGTGTAAAGCTAAGCCTTGATGCATCCAGAAAATGCATTGACCTAACAATCTATTGAAGCATGATTACAAGCCTTTTATATCTCACAGCTAGTTGTTTGAACATATCATTTAGTGTAGGAGCTTGTGCTAGATATCAAGCATCCCCAAAGGAATCCCATCTCACTACTATGAAATGCGTCATTCGATATGTTAAGGGTTCTTGCGATTTTGGAGTTTGGTACTCCCGCGACTTAAACTTTACCTTGGTCAGGTTCTTAGATGCCAATTGGACAGGATGTGTGGATGAGCAAATTAAATCTTTGCTCAGTTTTTACCCTGAGATTTTGTGACCAAGTTAAGGCCTAGCTAAGTCACAACTGGGCATGAAGTCAGTTTTTAATGTTTTAAACCATTTTGTATTTCAAACGTTTTCACTTCCCACCACTTAGTGTTTCTCCCCACACCCCTAAAACTCATTTTTCTCACAAACCCACTTCTCTCTTCTCCCTAAAAACTACTCAAGTAAGTTTTCGCAACTTTAATCTCTTTATCTTGTGTTTTCGTTTTTGGTTTGTGTGTGTGTGTTTGTGTAGTTGAGGTGTGGTTGTGTTTGTTGTTTTTTTTTTTTTTTTTTTTTTTATTCTTAAACCTTCTATATTTTTTCTTCGTGTTGATCATATGCTTCTTGTGTTGGTCTTTTGTGAACTTTTGTGCTTGTAATTAGGCCTGTTTTGTTAGGTTCCCTCTTTGCCTGTTGTGTTGTTGTGTTTGTGCACACCAAGTGTTTGATGATATTCTCAAGTGAGTATTTTCATCTGTTTGTTGTTCCATTGGACATCAAATCTCTGTATAAGACTTGGTTATGATCTTTGATCATGTTTTGGCATAATTGTTTGTTTTACCTTTGCCACCTGCGGAGGACTAGTGAGATCGTTTTTTGAGGACCCCCTTTGGATATTATGATAAAAAGGGGGGAGAGCATAGACTAATCTCACACATATAAGGGGATAGCTCAAAGCAAAGGGGAAAGCAAGGGGAGCAAAATTGCATGAGCAAGGAGGAATACTACATCAACAACTAACCATCCATTTTTTAAGTTTTTTTAGTTATTTCCTGCTTTTAGTATAACTTTGATACATCAACAACTAACCATCCACTTTTTAAGTTTTTTTAAGGAGGAATAATATGTCTTTTGGTTTTGTATTGTATGACCATGTTTAGGTCATGCACTTTTATGGTGCTCTAGATTTATGTTGCTTTATCTATCTGGTATTCTGGTTTGATTGCTTCCATTGCATCGTTTTGTGCTTGTTGAACATGCATTTATCTTATGCTCCCTGTGCTTACTTGCATGCATGTTCAAATTATCATAGCCTTGTGTTCTTTGATCATTGTAGCCATAGTCTTTATAGTTGTCTAGTGTTTGATCAAGTTGCATTCATGCATATCATTCATATCATACTTGATCGTGTTGTACTTGTACTTATTCTATGCTTTCATACTTGTTTTCAACTATAGGGTCCAAACTATCTTGTACTAGTGTTTCAAGCATTGATTATAAGTTCAAGGTCTTGCGTTCGACCTTTAGAGTTTAGTGTGAGTCTTTGGTGGTCTCATGTTTCCTCTCGCATTAAGTCTAGAGTCTGTATAGGTGTGTTTGGTCACAAAATAGCCAAAGTGGGAGATTGAGAAGTCAAACTTTTATGTTGGCTTTATTCAGTGACAAAACTTTATATGTAATGTATTGTTTGGTGATGTATTAGTTTCTAGTTTTTCACGTATATTGGGGTAGTGTACTTGAGCCTTTCCTTGAAGACTAGAAGCAGCATCAACCCGAGATCTTGTGGCTTGGAGGCAACCTTCTCGCGACCTAAGTTCCTGCGAAATCCATGTACAGGTGTTTTTTTGAAAGTGCAGACGTGCACCTCGCGACCATCTTGCAACCTTAAGGGGCGAACAGGTCGCGAGCTTAATGAATTCTGTACTCTACAAAATGCACCAACCACTATTTTTCTTCCAGGACACACATACACACAGCTGTGAGGCGTAGCAAAGGGCTTCAGATAAGTATTGACCATACCCTAGAAACCTTAAGGGTGCCAAGAGTGTGAAGAAAAATCTTTTGTATGAAAATAGAGAGCTTTTTATTAGAGAAAACCAAGTTCTTCATCTCCCTTGTCCATCTCTTTCATTCCATTGACAGAGATTCTATAAACACATTCCTCATCCATAAACACATACTTATGAGTGAGTGAATGAGAAAGGAAACTTGAGAAGCCACAACCTAAATTCAATCCTCATTGGTGGTGATTCTATTGGAGCTTTAATGGAGGGTCTCCGGTAAACTTGGAAGAGAAAGTGCTCAGTGAAGTCGGTTGCTACCTGGAGCTTAGGAGGTTCAAGTACATGCAAGAGAGTGGGCTTGGAGGGTTCATTGGATACCTTATGTACTGCAACTATTTTACCTAGTGGAGATTTCCAATGGGTGGTCGGGAGAGAAGTTTTTAAGCCCAGGGCTCGTGTTTTCCTCTTCCATAACACTTGTGGTGTTATGTGTGTTTTGCTTGTCTTCCTCTCTCTACTTTGTTTAGCTCTATATATTGCCATGCTTGTGTAGAGTAGTTTGTGTGTTTGGAAGTTTTGCTAAGTCACTTACACTAACTTATGATTAGTTTAGTATTAAAATCAACTTAGCCATAAAATCTGGTATTAAGGGTTCTAAATACTTGCTAGGATTGTAATAGTATACTTTCAATAATAAATAAAAATTTTTAACCATAGAAATATGAATAAAATAGCCAAACCAGAAGGTAGCGGCATAAAGGATCAGTTTCCAAGAGGGTTAAATCAAACTAACAAAAATAACAATTATTACTGCTGCACAGCACCTCCCCATCTGTAAGTCTTGAAACTCTTTGCTTTATTAAATAATTTCTCTAGTCTTCTTGTCATTCCCATTTTTCCATTTTCAATTGCTGCTTCCCTTTCCCTTGCATTCTTTTTGTGTGTATATTTATATGTGTGTGTGTGTATATATATATATATATATATATATATATGAATGTTGGTGCTTTGGACAGAAAGAAGATGGGAGAAACACTTCTTATCCAAACCAACGTCCAAGCCAAAGTTCAGATTCCTAGAACCCTGAAATGGTCTAAAGTTTCCTTTCTAGAAAGCTGGAAACTTGAAAATGAGAATTTTCCTCTACAGATCCAAAACCTAGACCAAGATTCATCTATTTGAGATATAATTGAGAGATCCTAGAAATCTCTGAAGCTGGGTTTTATCTAGGATTTCATCTGGAAACTTATCTGCAAACTGAATGGCTCGGTTAATGGGTTTGATGACACCATGTCTTATATCAAAACCTAAGAATCGAACACTAGTTTGAAAAAGCTTGATTTTGGGGGTTGAAACAACAAGGCCATTGCGCTTAACTGTATGGAGAAAAGCTCGCAGGTGCTTTTAATGTTGGTCTAGGGTTTTTGAAAAAATAAGTACATCATCGATGTATACAATAGTATGACTGGAGAATGGATTGAAATCCCATTCATGATATTTTGGAATTCAGAAGGTGCATTTTTAAGACCAAAGGGCATTACATTCCATTCGTAATGACCAAATGGTGTGGTAAAGGCTGTCTTGTACCTATTAGACTCTCTGATTTGTATTTGCCAAAAACTACTCTTCATGTGAAACTTACTGAAAATCACTGCTTTAATAAGCCTATTGACTAAGTCTTTTTTGTTGGGAATAGGATACCTTACTCATTCTAAGACTTTGTTAAGGGGCTTGTAATTGATAACTAATCTGGGTATACACTCTGCAAAAATTCACGGGTAAGGAAATCAAGGATACTGTTTTGAGTTCCTTTTATGAATTCTATGTCAAAATCGAAAACTGAAAGGATGGCTTGCCATCGTGCAAAAATCTGTTTTGATGCAATGTTTTGAACATCTTTTTTTAGGACATGTTTTGCAGATTTGCAATCAATCCTTACTAAAAACTTTCGATTCAAAAGATCACTTTGAAATTTTGAAATGCATAAGACTATAGATAGAATTTCTTTTTTAATAGTACTATAATTAAACTGTGTGGGAGTCCAAATTCCTGAATGGATATATATATATATATATATATATATATATATATATAAAAGGAGAAGAATAACACATGTATATGGCTATGCACAAGAAAAAGAGTTATACGATTAGCACTCACTTCTTGTAGAAAGGTTCCCTCGATTGTCCATGCAATTACAAAGAGTAGTCCATGGAGAGTAAACAGTAGCATAGTGAGATGTCCAAGCCACACATGATATCTTATTGCTTGCTCAAAAGGGATATCTATAAGGCGGAGAAGTATTGATCCCCTTGCAACCGGAAGAAACAAAAATGCCAAGCAATATAATCCGATAGTACCAATGCGATGTCCCAGATTTATCAAAATGTAACAACTGAAAATTTCAAAAAAACTAGGAATGTCAACCAGTGAAACCAATCTTCATGTACTGAAGAAAAATAACTCTAAAAAATTTAAAGGGAAAATGCACACTCTAAAGAATTTAAATTTCTCATATACAACATGGTTTATGATTGCAAAGAGATGAGTTCAGATCAGTGACAATGACTCGTTGTTTGAAAGCTCTCAAATGGTGTCATTGAAGCTGTAACAGGAGTTTGTTAAATTAGTTTTAGTTATTAGCCACATGTCAGTCTATTATTTCTTAGTCGGAAAGTTTGTTAGGTTAAGCACCAAACTTTGTTTCTTCTATGGAAAATGTTAAAGCCACAAATTATTTTACAAATTGTTGAGGTACTGATTGGTTATTGGTAAGTAAAAAGAGATGTTAGTGGTGAGCTGAGATGAGAACTAGTAAAATAGTTTGTGGCTGTAGCCATGGTTTTAAAACCGGACTGTACTAGCCAGTTCAACCGAGAATCGGGCTTAAATCTAGTCCAATAAAAAAGGGGAAAACTGGTAACCAGGCCCAATTCTAGTTCTTTGATAGTTCTAGTTTTTAAAACCATGGTTGTAGTGTGTACACACACACACACACACACACTAAATAGAAGGAATTTTGTAAAGAAACAAGCTAATTGACAAGAAAAGAAATGTAGAGAAAAAAAGGAAAATGTAGAGAAAAAAAGGAAAATGAAGAGAGAGTGATGGGCTTTGGGTTGTCTATAACTTTTATCTTAGTTTCTTCAATACCGCTCATACAATCTGGAGACTTTATGACGAGGCTAGGTTTTGGGTTTAATTCCTTTTGTTCTTCTTTCACTTTTTTTTTTTTTTTTTTTTTTTTTTTATAAATACCACTTTTTGATCTCTTCTTTTATTTTAATGTTTTTTTTAATAGGGAAAATAGAGAGGTGGGTTAGAGCATCTCCAATAGGCTCTCTAAAGCTTTTTTTGGAGAGCAAACACACAAAAACCGCCCTTCAATGGCGTCTTCAACTCTAATATATATATATATATATATATATATATATTAGAGTTGCTATAGTAGTTCTCTTGAAGAAGAGAGCACTATAGCAAATACTGTAGCAACTCCAAACAATTTTCCCCCTTAAAATAATTCAACAGTTGAATAAAAAATGAATTTTTTTTTTCTCTTTCCTCCCTCTCTCTCTCTCTCTCTCTCTCTCTCTCTCTCTCTCTCTCTCTCATAAAAAAACTCTCTTTCTTCTCATTTGAAAACAAAGTTAGGTGAATGCCAACTCTCTCTGTCAGTTGTGCGTGTGTGTGAAGTGAGCAAAGAGGAAAGAAATTAAAAACAGAAATGTAGACACATAGGAGAAGTCAGAAGAGTGGCCGGTTGTGTGTGTGTGAAGTGAGACAAAGAGGAAATAAAATAAAAACAGAAATGTAGACATAAAGGAGAAATCAGGAGATGTGTGGAGGAGAAACAAAAATGTAGATACATAGGAGAAGAGTGGGGTATGTGTGTGGAGGAGAAAAAACAAGAAAGAAAAAGGAAAAAGGAAAAAGGAAAAAAGAAGATATAGATGATTCTAGAAAGTAAATGTATGGATGAAAAAAACAAAAGAATTATGTCCACAATATTTTATAACATTTTCACAAAAAAAATCTAAATGGTAGGTTGTTATTTGTAGTTACTAGTGGGAAAAAAAAAAAATTTAAATGGTGGGTTCAAATAAAAACCAGTAACAGCTTACCACCTAAAATTTGTTATAAAAATATTGAGAATGTAACACTTCATAAAATATAATAAAATAAAGAATAAGGAATATTTTTTTTAAAAAGAATAAAAAAATATTAAAGAAATAATATTTAAATGAAATAGAGAAACAATAGAGAGTTTGTTGAAAAATGTATTTGAAAAAGTAGGTACGTAAAAGGTATATGTAACTAGGGCTGTCCACGGGTGGTCTGGGTCAGGTTTGTGCCTAACCCGGACTCGACCCAAATACATCGGGTGGGGAAAATCGTAATCTGCAACTGACTTGAATGGAGTTTCAGATTTGCCGGTTCGGGTGATATCAATTTCGGGTGCATATCGGTTGATTTCGGGTTTGCTACGGGGGTTGAAATCTGGCTAGATTTTGGCTAAAATCTTGCTAGATCTAGTCAGATCTAGCCGAATCTAATGAGATTTGGCTAATATTCCTCCGAATCTATAGAGATTTGGCCGAGATCTCGATGGATTTGTCGAGATCCGGCCATGATCTCCCTATATTGGTAGAGTAAGAGTTTGGACTTATCAAATTTTCAGCCAAAACTCATATTTCTAATAGGGAGAGAAAAACTCATTGGGGGGTTGGGTTTGTTGATTTCTTAGATAGCCAACCTGCGACTTGAACCAATAGTCCTGGGTCTAGGCGCCAGCGACCTGTGTCCAACCGAAACACTGCTTGATTGGGCAATTATTAGGTAGAGAGCTTCGGGTTTGGGCGGTTCTTCGGGTCCTAGCGGGTGGTTGACAATCCTATATGTAACTATTTACTCTCCAGGCAGTACAAAATTTCAGAGAAGTTGTTAGAGATGCTTTTTTGGAAGTCTAATGGAGCTTATCTCAGGTGGGTGAAGTGTGAACTTTTGAATCATGGGTAGGTAAGGTGAAAATGGGGCAAAGTGTCAACTTTTTAATTAAGGGTAGGCAAGGTGAAAACGTGCCTAATCTTAGTTGAGTTTTCTGTAATTTCCCCTAAATGTTTTGTAAGGATGATTTAAAACTACAAAAACTACTGAAGTAGAATGATCAAAAGAAAATTAAGCAATATAAAAATAGTACATGGTTTCTATTTAAAAGCTATACAATAAAGTTATAAACAAAGTAACACCCAACCCAACAAAATATCGTACCACTGTTCTTTGGGGATGTCATCAGGTATCGTTCGTAAGACCACTGCAGTATAGAAATAACCATCCCAGACGACACACACGATAAAGAGGATTATGCCAATTAATTCAGCAGCGGAAACAACCCCAAGTGGTCCATCCACCAGAACGGGAAAAGTCCACAATCGGAATTTTGGAGTCTTCTTCCTGAAATAGATGAAACTTATGCTTTTTCTTCATGTTATTCCAATTTAAGCAAATACATTATGGGCAATATTATATTATTCCTTTTGCAGCTAGCTATCACATATCGTAAAAACAAAATGAGAACATGTAAAATGAGTGCATAGATTAAAAAAAATACATACTCTTGAAGTTGTAGTCGGTCTTCCCCAGAGATGAGAAGGTATGGAACAGCAAGAAAAGCAATAATGATAATTGGGGCACTGTATAACAGCAACATACTCCCTGAAAATGCATATTTTAAAGTTGGAACTCTTTTGAATGCGACAACGAGGTTGAATTAAGAAGTAGCTACCTGTGTACCCAAATGGGCTTTTACTGGTTGCACCAATCCAGTCAAAATAGAGTTCACTCCCAAAGTCTGTAGGAATGACAAAAAAGAGAGCAACCCATGCAAGGAATACAATCCACATGGTAAATTTGAGAACCCATTTAGCCAATGATATAAAGTTGATGTTTTTCTTGTTGTTGGCATGAGCTCCATTGGAATGAAGAAGCGGGTGTTGAGAAGTGTGTAAAATGTCATCGACGGCCATGACTATGAGAATTAGGAAAAGGAATCAGCAGCGCGCAAGAAGCAGGGTGATGTTGTTATTGGAGATGATGATGGCCATTTTCATATGGAATAGCACATATAGGCGATTTCAATTATAATTTTTGTTTTGTCTCTTGTTTGTACTTCCTCATGCGCACTAACAATTTCTCTAGAAGAAAATTTCTTTAGTTGTCAACTAGAGGTCTTACTAGTCTTAGCTGGAGGTTGACCTTAACGTTAGAGTATTTAATTTTTTTTAATGGGATTCTTTCTCTCATGGCTCCAATAACACTGATCATACAGGTGCACAACAACACCCAGACGATCAGTACCTAACTTAGTTGGGAGTTAAGAGCCAAATTGTATTCTAATCTTAACCTTTGCTTTTAAAACAAGTAATCTTATTATACCTTCTCTTTTCTGTCTTTGACTTTACTAGTATAACTACCACATTAAAGCATTGTTCTTGTAAATCTTCATTCATGATCAGGAATGTTAGTTAATCGTTTCTCAAAAAAAAAAAAAAAAAAAAAAAAAAAAAAAAAAAAAAAAAAAAAAAAACCAAAAGGAATGTTAGTTGATTCTTCTCTCTTTTCTCTCAATTCTCCATTTCCATCTCTTGGAGGCCTGGCTACCTCATATTAGCCATGTACTTCATAGCTCCGGGAAAGGATCTCTTCTCTAATTTAAAATTTAAAATCCTCAATTTCTTTTAATTTTTATTCATATATAAGACATAATATTTAAAAAATCTAATGATCTTAACAAATCTATGTAAACCACACAAAATCAAATGAAAAATGTTAAAGGTATTACAAGTTTTACTACAAAAATCTTAAAGTAAAATTTTTGTTTTCGTTGGCTTAATTTTGTGCCAAATTTTCATGTAATTTTGATCAATAAATTGTGTTGGATTATTTTTATAAAAAAAATATTATAATTTATTTTAATATTGGTTATATGCTCAATTAAGTGAATTGATGAAATCAATCTTTATCTGTTAATGGCTATATTGATTTCTTTGCTAAAGTTGAAATTTATATCTAACGCTAATATATTCAAATGCGTCAGTTTTATTTTCTTAATGACAAAATTTATTATTTGAAAAAAATATTCTTTTATAAGTTGGTTGAAATTCAAATATTATTGACTATATGAACTTATTTGGTTTAATGTATAAATCAATATTTCTTTGTCAAATACATATTTCCTTATAAACCATTTCTGTTTTAAACGTTCTAACATTTTTTTTTTTTTTTTTATACAAGGTAGAAATTCTACTCTAACCTAATCTAAGTGTATATGTGTGTGAAGTTTCCTCTTAGAGACATGAAACCTGGCCCTTGTCCCCCATATCTCACAAACATTTATATTTGTGGAGTGACTATCACCCCAATGATGCACGGTAGTAAATGTTCTAACATTTTAATCTGTTAAATTATTGGTATACATAAATGTTTCATTGTTTTACAGGAAATTGTTTTACTGGAAAGTCAATACAGTCTAATCTCAACAATCCTACTACTCTATGTTCTCTTCCTCTTCCAAAACTTCTCTCTCTCATTTTGAGTCATATATTTGGATTCCCCAAATTGAAGACGGTATTCAATCTTACCAATGGGTTACACATTGGAAGGATTGTCTTCTAAGATTGAAAGCTTGGATTTGTGTTAAAACACAAGAGCTTGTTCAGACCCCCAATTAAAAATTACGGCTAGATTGCTTTTACTCTAATTTAAACAAAGTGTGGAATAAGAGTAAATGTGCGCAATGAACCAATAACATTACTCTAAGCCATATTCATCCATCACCAACAATACAATAAAAGCTTAAAGAGTAGGGAAGAGAGATGCAAATACAAGAAAACACCAAGACATGTTATCGAAAAGACTCTCCAAGTCAAAATAGATCTACTAGAGAATAAAGTTGGAGAACACGAATAACAAAAGACTCTCCAAGCCTAGTATTTCCCGTGTACTTGAGCACTCTAAACTATTGCTACCAACAGACTTCTCGGAGTCTTATCTTCTCTAGCTTTCCGGATCCCGCAATTCAGCCCGATTGCATCTGCCACTAAATGGCTCCTTCCAATGCTTTCCAATAACGCCAAAATCTCACTTAACACTCAGAATGAGTGTGGTAAGTGTTTGGGTTAACAACCTCTCAAGGATCTATAGATGGAGAGGTAAGAGTTGAGGAAAACTATAAGGAAATTTGTAGATGATTATGGGTATAACAATCTCTAACTCTCAATTGTAATTGCTAGGATTTTCTCTCTGAAAAGCACTCCTTACAATTTGTAGTAATAAGGGTATTTATAGTGTGGGTAAAGAATTTGGTAAAGCAACATAACTTTTTGCCAAACAAAAAGTTTCGCAGGTACTTCGCGGGATGGCCCTTCTCATGAAACACTCGTGAACTTGACAGCCTGGCATAACTCTTTAGCTTCTAGTCATGTGCTTCACACATGGCCTTTTCATGGGTTGCTTCTCGTGAGCTACTTGCGAGCCAATCGCGAATTCCACTGATTCATCTTTTAAAGCTTGTTTCTTCAACGATCTCTTACACTCATCCCTTGCAAATGATAGGCCAAAGACGTATTGACCTCATGTGATAGATTAATTGATTAATTAGCCAAATTAATAATTAATCAATTAATCAAATTAACATATAAAACGCATGGTAGCACAAACAAATCACCAATTACACTAAGTATGCAGCGGAAGTTAAATGACACAGTGATTTATTTACGAAAGGGGAAAACTTAATGGAAAAAACCCCACCGGGTAATTTTAAGGTCACTACTCTCGAGAATTCACTATTATCACAACAAGCGGTTACAAGTAAAGGAATCTCAGTACCTTATACCAACCTACAGTTGAACCCTTACCCCGATACCTAATTGGACTTGTTCTGTAGTGACAGTCTCTCCTTTTTGTTGCACGGCTCCCAGTACGTGACTAATCAATTGTGCGGATCCCAGTACGCGACTTCAATCACCAACTAGAGAAAATTGTTAGCTGCAAAGTTCTTCAATTCATCACACGATGAAGATTGAGAAGATGCTTGGTCACAAAACCCTACGGTGCACAAATACAGCAGCTTCTTCAGAAGAAAGATGAACTGGAGCAAAATTAGTCTCCAGTCACAATTTGTATGAACAAACTTTGCCATACGCACGAGCAACCTTTGACGGCCCTTAAAACAATCCTTATATATGTCTAGGGTTGTGAGAAAAAAAAGCCCAAACACATAATCACAGATTGAATGAAAAATAATTCTGAAAAACTGAACTTCATAAATCTCGACAGATACCCTATCTGTCGAGCTGCTATTGAGCCACGAGCTTCAATAGCTCTACAGGTCTCGATAGATAGCTAGCTGTCGAGTTTTAACGAACAGCACTTTCTGCACTTGAATCTTGGACAGACTTGCATGACTTTAACACTGATCTTGAAACAAAGTTTCTTGAAGCATTAAACACATCCTAGATCTACCCAATTACAAGTAAAGTGCGTTTTGTCAAAGGATTAGCCAATTACATAAAATAGTGACATATGCTCCTAACTCATATATGTCCTAATAATCTCCCCCTTTGGCAATCCGTGACAAAACCACAATTAACAAATGAACATATGAGAGAAGTCATAAATCACTCAACCCATACTCACTTGTTAAATACAATAAAATCTATCCTAACACAAACTCTTGAAGAACTTTGCAAGAAGAGAGTTTATGGCAAGGAAACTTTGACAACCTGTATTTCTGAAACACTTTAAACAAAACTCATCAAGGCATCTTAGTGTGAAACAGAAATAAAATATTGCACACAAAATAGAAGAAGCATGTGTGTAAAGAAAGAAAAAAAAAACAACACATGAAAGGGTAGGTGAAAAACATACATCAATATATAAAGAATATAAGTACAATATATGTCAAAATGGTCACAAGACCTAAGGTACATAAACAATGTATCTAAAATAGAAAGAAAAGAAAAAATACATCAAATCCTCACTACATCCCTCAATGTGCACTCTCCCCTTAACAAAAATCTCCTATACTAACCCTCCCCTTAAGTATGACTACTCTCATAACAAAAACTACTTTCCCTTTTTGTCACGAGTGACAAAGAGTAAGAGTGTCAAGTAGACATCTCATCAGAGCAGGAAGAGCTAGCATCTCCATCTCCATCATCATCATCGTCAGAGTCATCGTCCTCGGATGTTGCGGATGCCTCTAGAGGAGGAGAGGAAGACTCCACAAAGCAACCAAGGCAAGCCTGCCGTCTACCAATATGGCTGACACAGGTGTTCACCTAACACAACTCATCAGTGAGAGTGTCAAGGCGAGCATCCATGTGCTGAAGCTGCGCCATGATCTCATCCAGAGTCACACCTCCCGCTGAAGTAGAGGGAGCGAAGGTGGATGGAGCTGAAGGAGTGGGAGGAGCTGTTGACCCAGACCACCTCGATTGAAACCGTGCCTCGCTCCATTTATGGTAGCAGCATCTATAGCACCTATAACAGAGAAGTGGTTGGACACGGGAAAGGGAACAGAAAAATGGCATAAAATCCTTATGATAGCCAAAGGGAAGATGAGTTTATCACGGGTCGTCGTATCCCTATAGACATCTATGATAGAAAGAATGAAATGAGAGGGAAAATCTATAGTGAGATGCTTAAGGGAGGGCACCCCTTATGAGGATTATTTTAAGAGCCGTCCTTAAGTATTTTTGTAGGGTTTCTTTTCTCACAACCCTAGACATATATAAGGATTAATTTAAGAGCCTTCACAAAGGATGCAAGGTGATGCAAAGATTTTTGCACTTGTTGTTACATGCATATTGTGACTGGAGACAAAAATTACTTTAGTTCATCATTCTTTCTAGAGAAGCTACTGTGTCTTTATGCCAAGGGTTTTGTGACCAATGAGCTTCCTGATCTTCATGTTGATGAACTGAAAAATTTTGCAACCAACATTTTCCTCAAGTTGGTGAGTGAGTCATGTACTAGGATTCGTGCAAAAGAGTTAGTCATGTACTAAGATCCATGCATCATTGGTTAGTTATGTACTGGGATTCGTGCATTGAACTGGGAGATTACCGCTACAATACAAGTCCAATTGGGTATTGGGATAAGGGTTCAACTGTAGGTTGGTATTAGGTATTGGGATTCCTTTTATTTGTAATTGCTTGTGATTGATAATAGTGGATTCTCAAGAGTGGTGACCTTAAATTCACCCGGTGGAGTTTTCCCTCGGAGGTTTTCCTCATTTGTAAACAAATCACCATATCAAATTTATTTTCCGTTGCATTTAACTTAGTTGGTGATTTGTTTGTACTACCATGTCTATTGCATGCTAAATTAACTTAATTAATTAACTTGAATAATTAATTAATTAGTTTGCCAAAGGGATCAATATATTTTTGGCCTATTAGTCTGGATTTGGTGTCTGTAGTTTCATTAGATTGGAGTATGGATGACACATGTTCCATCAAGCAAAATTCCTAAAAAGGACTTGGGATCTTGTGTACAAAAGACAAGTGCAAACTCGCACAAGATTATAGGTAGGAACTAGGCCTGATGAGACAAACAAGCATACAAAGACACATGCATGAACAAGTAAATAGGATGCAAAGATGCAAACAAACAAAGAAAACCAAACAAGATGGCACAAAGCAAGCATGTTATCACACAAAGGGTAAGGGTAAGCATGTTATAAGGCACATAGAAAGGCTAACATGAAAAACCTTTACATGCAAAGCTAAGCAAAGGAGAGCAAGGCAAGCAACAAGCAAGCAAACATCATGAAGACATACTCCTAAACCAAACCCTTTATTGAAACTTGGGTGTATGGATGTAGGCCTAGACCACTAGATTTAGATCTACACCCTACTCGAAATCCAAAGCAAAAGTGTAGACACCACATTTTATGCCCCTTATGACTCAGGCCCCCGTCCATCAATAATGTTAGAATTCTAAAGCCCAATGATGGTTTAGGGCCCGATCAAATGGAAATTGACTTAAGGAAAGTGTTTATGGAAAATATAACTTGTTTTAATGAGCAAGTAAACTATTTTGGAAAAGGAAGTCCATGGAAACATTAGGATGTGCGTATGCATACATGCACATGCATACGCATGCTCTTTGCATGCGTGCGCATACATGTGCATGTGTGCGCATGCTAGGATTCCATAAACTATGCAAGGCAAGTTTTCTGCATTGTTTTCCTTTTGTTTTATTTACATGTTTTAGCCTCTGTTTAACCCATTTTGTTTGTCCTTAAGTCTCTACCTTTCTATTTTTAACTTGCTTTGTTTTGTTTTATTCCTTTTTATGTTATTAGGGTTTTAACTTGTTTGAATACCATGAATATGCATATGAATAAGATCATGCATTGATGTATTGGTGTTGTGATGTAGTAAAGTAAGTGAGGTAAGCCATGCATTATCACATGAACATGCATTCTACTGGTTGATGAATATGATATCGGTGATGAACTTGATAAGCTTGGTTGAATCCCATTATTTTGGTGTTTAAATGCTATAATATGTTTATCCTGATTTGCCTTGTGATGTTTCTTCCTTTGGAGATATATGCTTACATGTCACAATAGATGAATGTTAGACTCAGGGATGATTATGCCATGTTGTATACTTTAGATGCATGTTAGTATGTGTATGTGTGTGTGTGTGAGAGAGAGAGAGAGAGTTAGAATGACATGTTAAATATGTCTTTGATGAGAATAAGATATGGAACACAATGAGTGGAAGCCAACCTATGAGTCGGGTGGGGTTGGGTGCTTAACACCTTCTCATCCCCTTACGTAAACTCTGGACACATACTCAGGTTATTTGTTCCCTTTTGGTCCTACTCCAAGCCACATGCTAAAGCCCAATTGGAAAGACCCAAGCACTTTAAGTGCTCCGATGCCTGAATGGGTTATGCCATGTGGATCTAGATGTTCCTGTGACCCCATAGTGAATAGTTAATATTTTTGGAAATTTAGGGGTCTGGCATGCGAATTGAGGGTAGACAAAATATGGTATCTATAAAGAGTGTAGCATTATTCATATCAAGATGCTTTGCTTGCTGCAATTGTAGGGCTACACTGACAAATGAATGGGATATCGAGAAAAAGTGTTGATAGTTACACATTATGCGTATGGCCATATGAGACACATAACTTAAATAAGTACAATTTCAGGTTATAATTGTAAAATGTTGAGATCATATTTTGAAACGTTGATTTCACCATTTTAACTGAAATCATGTTTTCAAAACATGAATTCAAATGTAGCGTGTACAACTATGAAACTCAATTGGGAGACTCTGGATGGAGTTGGGATATATCTTAAGCTTCGAGGGCCTCTCGATGCATCTTTTACTATGCTCTTGATCCTTATTCTTAAAATTTCAGTATTTGTACCAATGGGTTGTAGTCTAATGGCACCTAACCTCCTCCCAATTAAGAACCCAACATGAGGCCACACGTGTTGTTCATGTTAAGGTTATGTGTCTAGGGGTGATATATCAAGTGCCCTTTGCATGCAACGAGTCTCTCAAAACATGTGGGCTCACTTTTTGTTGGGAAATTGACTTAAATTCCAATTGTGACTTCGAAAGTCAATTGGATTTCCTAGTTGTAAAGGAAAAAATTAATTTGGGTTTCCTTGGTCGGGAAGGAAAGACTATTCATTGGCGTGGAAAAAAAAAAATATTCCTTGTTAAAGAAATAATGTATACCTTGTCCAAGAGGGAATAGGAAAAAAGTCTTATAAATAGGCAATGCTACAAAGAATTTGAGGGCTTTGGCCCAAGGGTCCTCTCTATGGAGAGAGAGGGAAAATAGAGCGTGAAACCAAGAGAGAAAAAAAAAAATGGTTTTCTTTTGGGAGGTAACGCAAAGAAAGATACAACAAAGTTTGGGTTTTGGTAACAATGTTTTTTGTAAAGCACATGAATTAAGGAGAATTTGTGAGGTTGAAGGATAAGGTGAGGAGAAAACGCATCCAAGGAGAGTTGTGTGAAAAGAAAAAGAGAGAGCATCCAAGAGTGTGCTACAAAGAACAACCACATAGAGAGAAAGACAGCCAAGAGAGAGAGAGCTGAGCATGGAGAAGAAAGTGTAAAGTGTTACCACATTTGAGAGAAATAATTAGTGTGTGTGATAGTCAAGAAAATAAGGAGATTTTCTGTAGCCGTGAGTCATACACTAGAGATTTTATTATTGTATTTGGTGAATCTCAAGTTAGGTGTAAACTTGCAATTTATTGTAATTGATTTGATAATAGTGAATTGATTCGGAGTTTGTTCCGTGATTTTTCCTTTAAGGAGAAATGGTTTTTCACATAAATATTTGTATTGTTGTGTGATTGTTGAGTAATTCTTAGGTATTCTTGGAGTCCGGAGAGAATGATGCTCTCTTCTCTCACATTCATGGTGAGGTCTATTCATTAAATTCATGATGGGGTCTACCATGAATGTGAGAGGAGAGAGCATCATTTCACTATATTCTGAGAGTGCCTAAAAATTTTCCGTAATTATTATTTTAGATTTTTAATATTGGTAATAATATTATTTGGAACCCAACACTATTGTGTAGGACCGAAGTGTTGTGAGAATACCTAGGTTTGACTTTGTCTGAGTTTGCCTAAGTTATAGCTACACATTATAACATGTGCCTGGGCAAGTTATCACGTGAATTATAACTAGGTTTTTTTTTTTTGTTTTTTTAGGAGAGTGATAACTAGTTGGTTACTGATTGGGAGTTAAGAGCCAACTAGTAATCTAATCTTAACCTTTGCTTTTAAAACAGCTAATCTTATTATACCTTCTCTTCTCTCTTTGACTTTACTAGTACAACTAACGCATTGGAGCATTGTACTTTTCTCTCTTTTACTATTATAACCACAGCATTGGAGCATTGTACTTGTAAATCTTCATTCATGATCAGGAATGTTAGTTGATTCTTCTCTCTTTTCTCTCAATTCTCCATTTCCATCTCTTAAAGGCCTGGCTACCTCATATTTGCCATGTACTTCATAACTCCGGGAAAGGATCTCTTTTCTCATTTAAAATTTTAAATCGTCAATTTCTTTTAATTTTTATTCAAATTAAGACACGTAATATATATATATATATATATATATTTTTTTTTTTTGACTGAAAGAGGTAGAAGACATGTAATATTTAGAAAACCTAATGATCTTAATAAGTTCATATAAACCACACAAAATTGAATGAAAAATGCTAAAAATACTACAAATTTTACTACAAAAAGCTTAAAGTAAAATTTTTGTTTTTGTTGGCTTAATTTCATGTCAAATCTTCTTGTAATTTTGATCAATACATTGTGTTGGATTATTTTTATAAAAAAAATGTTATAATTTATGTTAATATTGGTTATACACTCAATTAAGTGAATTGATGAAATCAATATGTATCTGTTAATGGTTATATCGATTATCTAATGCTAATATATTCAAATGCGTCAGTTTTATTTTCATAATGACAAACTTTATTATTTGAAAAAATATTCTTTTATGAGTTGGTTGAAATACAAATATTATTGACTAGATTCTAAAAAAAATATATATATATATTATTGACTACATATAAAAAAAAAATATTTTTTTTGATCGAAAAGGTAGAAATATATATATATATATATATATATATATATATTATTGACTATATGAACTTCTTTGGTTTAATATATAGCAATATTTCTTTGTCAAGTACATTTCCTTATAAACCGTTTCTATTTTCAACGTTCTATCATTTTAATCTGAGAAATTATTGGTATATATAAATGTTTTTTTTTTTGGGCATATATAGGAGTTATTACATATAAATGTTCGATTGTTTTAATGGAAAGTCAAAACAGTTACAATATTCAAATTTATATTCTGACGTTTCCTATATTGATATGTAATCAAGGTCAGCCATGTTATGGACTATTTATTGTTTATTGATTTCTTAGCATTATGAGTTATGACCCATTAAACTTTTTTTATTTTATTTGATAAACACACACACACACATATATAAGAGAAGGGGGATGAGATAAGGGAATACACTCACACGCCAACATCAAAACTCACTACAAAAAAAAGGGTCTTAGGCCACGTTTTTAAAACGCGGTTTAAGGTCCGAAAAACGCGACTATAAGCCCAATAGGGCTATAGCCGCGGTTTTTTAGGCCGCGTTTTTAAATGTGGCCTAAACCCCGCGACTATAAGCCTCAGGAGTCTATGGCCGCACTTTTAGAAACGCGGCCTAAGACCAAGGCCTATGGCCGCGTTTTAAACGTGGCTATAGATTCTACCTTATGCCACATTTAAAATGCAGCTATAGGCCTTGGTCTTCCTTGGAATTCTTCACTTTTCTAGATTCTTTGTATAGAGTTCAAAACCTGCCCAACCAGCTGTTGGAGGTACGTTAAAAGCATATATTGAGATGCTTATCTTCCCTGCATAACTCACTTTTCTAGATTCTTTGTATAGAGTTCAAAACCTGCCCAACCAGCTGTTGGAGGTACATTAAAAGCATATATTGAGATGCTTATCTTCCCTGCATAACTCTAGTGCCCATCACAAGCAGTACCATACCACGTGCAATTTTAAATTATTAACAAATACCTTAGAAAGCCAATAAAAACACCTTTTTTAAGTTTGCACCTACCATGAGCAATCTATATCCATACCATATGTTACAAGAGCATTGTTATGTTCTACTGGATGCAGCAAGCAAAGAGCTCAATGAAAGAAAAAAAGGATCAAATAACAAGATATTCTAGAATTATGGTCTAGTTTTGATGTGGGACTTTATTGACACCTTAGATAGGCAACTTTAGTTATCTGTGAGTCTTAGTAATAAGTTTTTTTAAGTTAGAAAGTTTTTGGTTCAATTCAAGTTAGGTTTTCTTAAGACTATGGGTAGTTTGGTAATTCCATATTTTTGAAATGGGCTGTATCAAAGGGCCATGTGTCTAAATTAATGTTCCCTTTTTAGGAGTCCTAGTCTATCTAAGAAAGGGATTGGCAATAGCCTATATAAAGGCACCAATGTAGTCAATAAGATTCAGATAAAGATATTGAGTTTAATAAAATTCCAACAGCTTATTTTTTGATAGGAGGGTGTGATTGCCTTCTCTTTCTTAAGTGTGATTGCTTAGTGAACCTAGGTGTTATTTCCTAGGTTTATCTTTCTTTGTTTTTCACTCCAATTACTTCTTTGACACCAAACAAACATCAAACTCATCAAGGCACATTATCGATTTTAGGCTTATTTACAACATTCTTGCAATCGTTTTACTTTAGAGCTAGAATGCATATTGCAAAATATGTGGTGCCCAATATTTAACATGTTCTCAAACTATCTAAGTTCTTATAAGATAATACCACTCCACACAATTCATTTAAAAAAACCCAACAAAAAGTAAAAATTAATTTCAAATGTCAATATGACACGGGGAAAAGAACTATAACCTAGCAAGACGAGTGCAAAACAATTGCTTGGACAAGAGGTTGCATTTCTCCAATGTGGGTGGCTCTTGAATGAATTGCTTGTTCTGCTCCAACAACTGCTTGTAGTAAGCACCTCCATGCTTTGAAACAAACTGTGAAGCTTGGACAGCCTTAGACTGCAACTGATGCAACTTCGACGCCATCAACTTCCCCAATTAAGCTTAATCATAAAAAAATAAAAATAAAAATAAATAAACCAACATGAAACAAAATACTCAAGTTTAACATTGGAGCCCAACTTCATATTTCCAAAATTAGAAAAGAAGGCCAATATGCACATATAACATAACCGCACCGCTATTCTGGATATTCACAAGAAATAGTGAAGACATATACTACTAAGTACTAACAATTAACTCTCATTCATTCACAACTCACAACCATTCACAAAAAACATCTTTTTTTCCTTTAATTAGTAATTACACAATCACCAAGAGGGTCACCTTGCTCTTACAAGGGGAAGATGCGCCATTTGAGCTTGAATTCATTGGCCATTCATAGCAAAGATACCAACTTTCATACCAAACACATAAAATGATAAATAAATAAATAAATCAATTCATATAATCAAAATTTAAGTTCAAGCAAACATGGGCTTTGATCAAAAACCCAAAATTTTAAGATTCTGATAGCCACACATATATATTTTCATAGTTCTCACACTGTGTTAATTTCCAAAGCCAGAGATTGCCACGAAGCACAACTTTAACATTACACAAACCCCATTAAATTAAGCACAAAAATTATAAGAGCAAAAACATAAGCAGATCTGTCAAAAAGCAGAAGATCTAAAACAAATGCCCAAGAGATAGAATTAAAAAAAAAAAATTCGTGTAAAGAAAATATAGAATATAAGGAGATTAGAAATCTTGAGTACATGCGAAGTGAATTAAAGAGGCTTTACCTTTGTTATTGATCTATTAGATGAAAGAGCAAAAGAGTGAGAAGCAGAGGAAGAGGACGGCTTTTGGTTCTCTCGCCACTGTGAAGTATGGGCAGTGCGAGGGAGAGAGAGAAATCGTTCGTGGGTTTTAGGCAGTTTAGCTGTGGATTGGAGATGGAGGAGGGTGAGGGTGAGGATCGGAGATGGAGGTGGAGGGTGAGGGTGAGGGTGAGGGTCAGAGATGAAGGCTTGGAGGGTGAGGGTGAGGATCGGAGATGAAGGCTTGGAGGCGGTGAGGGCCAAGATCGAGCTCTTGAGAGATTATAGAGGCTGATGTGTGGGAGAGGCCGGCTAGGGTTGAAAATTTTTGACCTAAGACTATATATACAAAGCCTAAAGCCGCGTTTTAAACATGCGGCTTCAGAAAAAATTTAAAGCCGCGTCTAAAAAATGCGGCTTTAGGTATGCTGGAGCCGCATGTTATAAACGCGGCCATAGTTAAGGAAAAAAAAAATTGCCAAAAAATTGAAACACGCGGGTCCTTAGGCCGCGTGTTTTAAATGCGGCTACTCAATAAAACACGGCTTGAATCCCACGTTCTATGGCCCCACGTTTAAAACGCTGCCCGATGAATAAATTAAGCCGTGTTTTTAAAAATGCGGTTGCAAAAACGTGGCCAAAAAAAAGGGGGCCTAAAGCCCACATTTTTAGTAGTGACTACATGCGGCAGTTAGTGTCGCAAAGCAAGTGATAAACCCTTTCTCAATATCACACCTTACCGGTGTGGGATGACTCGACAACACTGAGTATTTTTTTTATTTGATAAACACACACCCATTAAACTTAATTGCAAGTGTTTTAATTACTTATCTTATATAGAGACCTTCATGTCGGCAAAGGAAAATAGAAAAAGAAAGCGGTTGCTCATGCTTTTGTATTTTTGGCTACAAACTTTCTGGACAAATTTCTTCTATTTCAAAATACTTACTTGCGAATACCACATACCCTTAATGTGATAGCCACTCATTTTTATGGGTGGGGGGTAAGAGCTGGGATTCAAGTCTCCAAAAGGGAGTTTCACACACATATACACTTAGATTAGGTTAGAGTAGAATCAGTGGTGACTCCAGGATTTTTTTTTCTAGGGGGGTCAGTAGTGGCGGAGCTAGGAATTCTTCATGGGGGCAATTAAAAAACAAAATGATTTTTTTATATATATACAACTTCCATATTATATACAATTAAGTATACAATACAACTGTATTGTGTAATAGTCTAAAAAATTTATTAAAAGTTTAAAAATCAATAAGACAACAACCATTGTATGCACAATAACTTATTGTATTTTTATGTAATATTAATTAAATAAAAATATTTGATAAAGAAGAATAATAAAAAATCTAGGAGTGCGACTAGGAGTAAATGTGAACTAATAAGAAAAAAAAAAAAAAAACTGATATAAATTTTTGCTTTTAAAGTGTAGGGTTTTTTTAACCATACACATGGTCACTCTCTTAGAATTGGAGCCAATAGAGATAAAATCTAAGAACACTACTTGATCAAACAAAAATAAAAGCTAAGAAAACATAGATTGGAGAAAGAGAGATAGAGAGAATGAAAAAAGAAATCATAGACATAAATATAGATCAGCTGATTAGAATGATAGTGTAATTTTTTGTTGATGAAGAAGAAAAATTGTTGTCAATAAAAAAGTAAGCTAGAGTCCCAGATAGAAAATTTTTTTTTTTTTAACGAATGAGCAAAAATTTGAAACATTTTTTTCTTTATTATAAAAATTAAATATTTTAAGAGTAGTGTTGTTGACACAACACTCGTACAAAAATTTCACAACAAAATATAGGTGGCAAGTTGTTAAAGGTAGGTAAAAAAAGTGATATATTTGCAAAAAAGAAAGGAAAAAATTGATGTTAGTTGTGGGTCAAAATAAAAACTAGTTACAACTTGTCACTTAACTACTATTGTAAAAATAACATTAAAATGATCATATTCAAGTTTATTTTAGCTAGATTTAAACAAAATTTTATGGTCAGGGTGTTCAAATATTTATTTTAGGGGAGTCAAAACAATTTTTGTAAAAAAATTTTGCCAGGTCAAGGGGTTTATTTGAACCCCCTGGCCAACATGTAATGCCGCCCTTGAGTAGAATTTCTATCTTGTGTAAAAAAAAACAACGCTAAAAAGCAAAACTCACCCTCTAAGTTTCACCACTTTTCATTCCAGTCCTTTAAGTTTAAGTTTTGTCATTTTAGTCTTTTAAGTTTCATTCATCCTCAATTAAGTCCCTCGTTAACAATCTGTTAGTTGTTGCCGTTATCCCACTCAAACAACACCGTTTTTGCCATTTGCTATTTTTTTAATTAATTAATTATTTTTTTAAAAATGTTAATTTAAAAAAAAAACATAAATAATTAAATGTCATCCCTCCCATCTGAAAGAACACAATTGCAATCCCACCCACCTGATACCCCAGCCTAACCCGATACTGAAAGGGAGAAAGAGAGACATTGAGAAGGAGAGGGAGAGCAAAAGAGAGATCGAGAGGGAGAATAGGGAACTGGAGCCACTTTATCTGTACAGTCCGATCAGAGCAAAGCCGCCCAAAGTCTTCCCGTTCAGTCTTATGGTTCCTAGAAAATGTAAAATACCTTGGGCACATAGGCTTCCTATGACATTAAGTAATCTCCCACTTGAGTTGCTAAATGAGTTGACATGTTTGAGATATTGGAAAAATACATGTTTGTATCACATACAAAACATACGCAGCTGAAAATTAACGAATTTACTTCATTCGTAATTGATAACATGTACTATGTAAGTTTCAGAATTTTAGAACAAGAAAGCGTACCTTAGTGCAGTGAAATTCAAAACAAAAAATTAGAAGTACTTGGGAACACTTTTAAGCTTCGCTCCAATTCCACTTAAGGCCTAAGAAATGTGGTCTCTCAATCAGTTTCCAATGAGAGAATAAAAGAATGTCCAACACTCACATACAAACCATTTCATGTTCTTATGTGATCTTAATCAAAACCTTAAGAAAAGTCTTATGAAATTCTGTATGTTTCTCTCCTTATATATAACTGATTATCTGATTGGGCTAGCCTTTTGAGCCATTCCAATTAGGCTCTAGTATGTGGCTTGGAATGAGACTAAAATGGAACAAATAAGACTCTAGCCCCAATGGGCCTTAGGCTTTTTTGTTAACTCTTGACAAGTCCAAAGTTACCATTAATTATATTCAATACCACTATATGAATATAATTGCACTCTAGGCTTTATTAATAAATTATATCTCAAGACTTTATTATACATGCAACCCCTTCATTAAAATATTTGTAATAATACAAAGTCATGAATATAGACCGCCACTTTGAAGATTACTATATCTTAATCCTTGAGTACCCAGTTTAATCTTTTATGTTTATTCATCATATATTTATGAAATCCAATTCTATGAGTTAGCTAGAGATGCAAAGCTCACGGGTCACTCCCGCACATGGAAGGGGGTCTCACCTCCTTTCATTCATCAGATCTTAATTAAGGATATGTTGTAATTTTTTTTTAGGCCTTGTTGCTTTTCAATTTCAATTCTGCTGTTTCTTTGGGTTTATGATGCTTCGGTTATGTCTACACCTTTCAGTTCTAATGTATTCCAGTTTCCCTTCATTGAATTACATTCATTTTCCCAATAAAAAAAAATTCCATCTTAAGAATATATTTTCCATCAACACTAAATGCGGCTGCCCAACATACTGAGGTTTTGGTCGTGATTTACACAGATCTCACTCTTGATATATCAAAGAAACCTACACTTCATGATCATGTCCATTATTCTCTCAGGATTTAGAGTTGATGTAAATAGAAGTTGTAAGATTTATTATTCATTTGACAGTCGTTAAGAGAATAAGAAATCTCACAGCGGTCCAATTCAATATGTCTTAACTCTTAAAATATATCAACATATCAACTAGAAGTCTCCACTTCCATGATCAAGACAAATCATCTTAGTTAATATGTTATAGTCTTCGCAGATGAAATGTCCAATTTCATCATCGACTATGAACTAAAATTTTGAGTTTGCAAAGAACTTGTGATTTATATATTCTGTGACTTTTCACATAAATCACATACTATGCATCTCATGGACCAAGATAATGTCCCATTAGTTCATTTATAGATAGTCTTATATAATTAAACAATTTAATTATTTATGACATGTCATAAATTGGATTTTAGGGCATAAACCCCAACATGAACTGGATACTCCTTATACTCTGCAACTTAGTAAATATGAAAGAAAAGCACTAGAGGAGGAAATCCCCCATCAAAAGTTTCTAGGGAATTGTTGCTTTCCACCACCATAATTCTATAATAACCCATTGCTTTGTTACTAAATAGGATTTGGTTGGATAGAAAAAAGAAAACTAAGGAAAGAAATTGTTAGTATCAAGATAGGCTTCAGATGGAGGGACAACGTTGATTCTTTTAGTTTTTTTTTTTTTTAATTTATTTATTTGAAGTTAACTTTTTTTTAAATTAATAAATAAATAAAAGTTAAAAATTAAATAAAGGGAAAAAATGGTATTTTTTGGGTAGATAACTGTAGCAACTAACAGATTCTTAACGAAGGACTTAATTGAGGATGAATGAAACTTAAAAGATTGAAATGACAAAACTTAAACTTAGAGGATTGAAATGAAAATTGGTGAAACTTAGAAGGTAAGTTTTGCATTTTGGCCAAAATACAAAAACAAAAACTTACTTGCCTGCTTCTTCTTCTTCTTCTTCTTCTTATATAAATAAATATATATATATATATATATATATATTTATATATATCCTTCCTTACTTTATAATTCTGGTAAAAGAAAGTACAATAGAGAGTTTCATATCCTACAAGTGGTGGAGGCTTGTAAGGATAATCAGTAAGGTGGTTGGTCTATTGTATCCAAGGGATAGCGTGTAGAAATTATTTCTCTACTACTTCAAATAAATCTGTAGATGGTGCGTATTGTCTCAAAAGAGCAACTTGGTCCGTGCCTAATCTCCATCACCTTTTTTGGTAATTTCGTTTTGTGTAAATTCTAAAGAAAAATCCGATAATATCTCTCTTTTATTTCCAACACATTGTATTTTTGGGGTTTATTTGTAATTGGGTAAATGTATTTAAGCCCTGGTCACTATTGCTATGAGAAGAGTTTCACTTCCACAAGATGAAGCTGTTCTTGTGACTCGTGAGATATTTTGCTCCCGCGAGTTTCTAAGGACAAAAAAATAGCTGTTTCATTCTATCTCTTTGCTAGCTCATTCCAATCTATAGTCCAATCTTATCTTATCCACAAGAAAAACCCTAGCGAACTAGATTGTGAGTTTTAAAGAGCAGTATTGAGTTGCCCCTGAGAGAGAGAGAGAGAGAGAGAGAGAGAACCATGTCCATTAATTGAACTATAGTCATTCTCTCATCTCTTTCTTTCTCACCTTTTTCATATCCATGATAAGAGATTTAAAGAATCACTCCCTACACTTTAACTAAATGTTAGAGAGTTGAGTGGTGATAGAAACCATTCGGAGTTTTACCATAAATCCATGGAGACTTGGTGGCTTGCGAGTGGTGCCTTAACACACATTTTATAGAGACTAGTTGAAGAAAGAACATCTCTTTCGGATAGGCCCTGAAAGGACAATGAAGTCTTGAATGACGATAGACGCCTCTTATTGAATTGTTCATTTGGCAAAGTTTTTTTTTTTTTTTTTTTTTTTTTCCTGAGGGACAATTACAACATACTGTTAACCCCGCAGTTCGAACATTTTCCCCCCTAAACCTTCAAGCACTTTGTACATGGAGAGGTGTCAATTCAGCTACAAGGCATTTTGCGCTCATTTGGCAAAGTTGGTTGTGTAAACACTCAATTTTGCACCCATAATTTAACCTTAGGAGATGACAAAATGACCATTCTATAAAACCTAAAAATCATGGTTGCATTTAATTCATTAACTCATTCATCACATGTTATGAAAATGATCTTGAGTTTTTAAATTTCACAACGATATGTTTGATTTCCAAATCAAATGGTCGAATCAAAAGATACACAAGATCAAGTTTTAACGGTATGCAAGCCTTCATTTGGGTGAAACCTATCACATATGATTAGTTGAAATTAATTTTGATTGGTTAATAATTAAAATTAATTAAATATATTTTTTGATTGGTGGAATATTCTTATTAAAATGTAATTTGTTGCATGGAAATAAAAGAAATAAGCTGATAATGTTAAAAATGGACTGATAATTAGATTTTTAGGGTAATTATTTCTAAAATTGTTATTTTAAAGTCTTAATTGTCAATTTGGGATGATACTTATCATGAATATAATTCTAAAATATGTCCAAGTGCATTTTCCAACTAAGAAAAACATTTAAAAGAGGCCAAACCGTGTATAAAAACAAATTTTGAAAAAAACTATTGAAAGTGCCAATCGGCACTTCAACAGTGCCGATTGACACAAAATCTAGGATTATATCTAGATACGTTTTCTCTTCAGTTTACAATTCTTTAGACTCAATTTTTTTGGGGTAAACCTGACCCAACTCGTGTCTGCTGATTTTCAATGCAACCTTAACTTATATTTCAAGTAGCTGCCACCTCTGTAAACAGTGGAGACCACCGAAGATTCAGCACCCTTCTTCCCCTAATGTAAAATAAAATCTTGAAATTTTTCTTCCAGACTTTCTTCTTTGTTAGTGACAATCCTTTAGATCTGAGAGAGATGTATTCTCTCGGATTTCTAAAGGAAATCCTCCCTTGTTTTGATCATTCATGCAAGTAAGTAGTTTGTGAATTTCTTTCTTTCTATATCTTGATTGTTTATCTATTTGTTTTGCATGATTGTTTAAGTTTTTTCATATCAATCCTTTACATGTTCGTGATTAACCTGTTCTTATGATAATCACATGGTGGAGTATTATTCATGCATTAAATTGAGACTCCTTACAGATCTAGGATGAGTTTTCGAAGTTTTCTTTATGAATCCACAACTTTTTTCAAATCTGTTGTTCTCTTTCTAATAAAAAAAAAATCTGGAGTTTTCTTTACAAATCTCTTGTTGTTTATTCAAAAAAACAGATTTGGAGTTTTCTCTGAAAATCTCTTGTTTTCTTTTTATAAAAAATAGATTTGGAATTTTTCTCTCAATCCTATTATTTTTTTTTTAATAAAAAAAGACAAATCTGAAATGTTTCCTCTAATCAATTATTTTCCTTCTAATTTAAAAAAATTGATTTAGAATATTTTTTTCCAAAACCTCTTGTTTTAAAATGGATGGATTCATAAAATCTAGCTCCTAACTTAAGCTTAGATCTATTACTCAAACACATGTTGCATTCAAAATCATCACATTGTATGTTTAATGGGTATATAATTTGTCAATTAGAGTCTAGAAAACCAAACTCCGTTTAGGCAGGATGGATGCTTAACACCTTTCCATCGTGTAACCTAGCCCCCGAGTCTAGATCTTAGGTTCGCAGAAAGTGTTTTATCTTTCTTTTATTGATAGATTGTAACTAGGAAACAAAACTTTGTGTTAATTTATGATTTTTCACATAAAATTTATGCTGTCTATATTCCATGATAAAAAGTGTTGTAATTTCTTAATTTATTTCCTTGTATTTTGTAGGATTTAATTGTTATGGGTTTAGTATTAAGTTGATGAAGATTTGATCAAAAAAGTTGAAGGTCACATGAAAAGCACATGCTGGAAGTTAAAGAGTCAATGTATCTCGCAACTAGGCCAACTCGCGAGATGCATTGACAACTGAGATTTTAAGTGTGACTCTTATACCCTTCACCCATACTATATATACCCTCATTACTGACAAAATTGTAAGGAGGCTATTCAGAAGAAAACCATTGAGAGAGGTTTCTAGAACACCCACCTTGTTAGAAAGAGCTACACATTCTCAAGAGAGAAATCATTGTAGTCTCTTCTCCTCCCCTCTCCCATTATTATACCTTAAGAGGAGACTTGCACCCAAACACAACCCACACCTATTTTGAGTGTAGAGAATGTTTTGGAGCTTAGGAAACATTGGGTTTTTGCCAAAAATAAGCCGATAAGGCTTGGCGGTGCAATCGGACAGTATTGTGGGATCTAGGAAGCTAGTGAAGACAAGACTCCAAGAAGTCCATTGGTAGTTGGAGCTTGGAGGGCTCAAGTACTTTGGTTGATTAGGCTTGGATGGTCTTTTTAGTATTCTTGTACTTCAGCTTATTCACTAGTGGATCATTTCAGCTTGGAGGGCTGTAGATTTTAAGTTACGCCAAGTTCTTCGATTTTCCTCTTCGATAACACATCAATATGTGCTCGATGCGGGACTCATGACACACCTACACAAACACACTTTATCACGCCCCAAACCCAAAAAGGTCCAAAGCATGAGATAAGAACCAGTAAGAGTGAGAACGTAGGAGTTTTTTTTCTTTTATTTTCTTCTCCATTACACATGATAAGAATAAATAACCATACTAAAATCTGCACATTGCAAGTCAGAGCTCTATAACACATTTACAAACAATAACTAAAATCATGTGCCGCCAAATATTACATGAAATATTTCAAAACTCCAAATGGATAACACAAAACTACATCTTTTCCAGAATACGCAACCTCGGCATTAAATCTAGGCCTACCACACCTAAGGCTAACAAATCTTAAGTGTCCAACCTCCAATAGAATTCATTACGACATTGTTAAACTTTGAAAGATTGAGTCACCAACCATTTATGTCCCAAGTCTCCTAATTTAATATAACATTCCAATTACCATTAATGATAAGTCAAGAATGTATTGACCCTTTGTGATGAATCAACAAATTAATTAGCCAAATTAATTAATTAATTCAATTAGCATACAATATGCGTGGTAGCATAAACAAATCACCAACTAATGTAAAATGCAGCGGAAAATAAAGTTGACACGGTGATTTGTTTACGAATGGAGGAAACCTCCAAGGAAAAAACCACCAAAAAGTGTATTTATTTGTAAAGTTGGAATCGAATGATCGCAGGATTTATTGGTCTAAATCTGCAAGGCTTTATCGATCAAAAATTAGACTCGATTGATCAAAGCTCATGCAGATTGTTTTTTCTATAGAATTTCCAACTCAGCCCAAGCCCGGTATGACGTGTAAGGTTTTATGTTTTACTCCAAGTATAAAAGGAAAAACCCTAGCTACATTTTAGAGGTCTTGGATGTGCTATTTTTGAATTTCTTGTGAGATCTAAAGGTGTTTACCTTCATACACACTTAGGGTTATCATGATCAAGATTCATGTCAAGAGCTTGGTGATCGTTTCAATTGTTGCATAAAGAACTTAAAGAAAGTCACAAGTGGGAGTACTTGTGGTTGCTGTGGATTAAAGAAAGAAGTAGTCCGTGGACTCGGAGTTGTCACGTGGTCGTGGTAGTAAGTTTTCTACTCAAGGTAACAATAGGATGTTAGTGGTCTAAGTCTTATTGTACAAACTTCAATTCTTTTATAATGGATCTATTTTACCTTGAGAATCGCTAAGTTAAATCCTTCCTAGGTTTTTTACCGATTTTTTGTTTTCCTAGGTTATCATATCGTGTGTTCTTTATATTTCCGCATTATTTACATGATATGATTTTCTTGTGTTAACCAAGATTTGAATAATTTATCTAAGTAATCACTTAGCTAAATAACTAGGTTAAACAACTTGTATTTTAAGGGGTCTAAAAATGTATAGTATTCAACAAGTGTTTATGAGTTTAATGATTTATGACTTTTCTCATACTTCATTTGTTTGTTGTGGTTTTGTCACGGATTGCCGAAGAGGGAGATTGTTAGGACGTATGTGAAATTTGTTAGAACATATGTTAAGTAAGATTGGCTAATCCTTTGACAAAACAGACTTTACTTGTAATTTGGTAGATCTAGGATGAGTTTAGTACTTCAAAGAACAAGAGTTCAAGTTTAGTATTGAAGCCATACAAATCTGTTCAAGAAACAAATGAAGAAGTGATGTTCATTAAAGCTCAACATATAGCTCAACAGATAGATATCTACGAGGATTAATGACGAATCTCGACAGCTACTTGACATAAATAGTATTTATCGAGAATTACGAAATTCAGATTTCCAAATCTATTTTCACGCATGTCCAAGTGTATTTGTGTAGGATTTCTTTTCTCACAACCCTAAACATATCTAAGGATTATATTAAGGGCCGTCTCAGATGATGCAAGTAGATGCAAAGTCATTATTCATGCATATTGTGAACGGAGACAATTTGTCATAGTTCATTATATTCCTTAAAGAAGCTATTGCGTCTTCACGCCAAGGGTTTTATAACCAAGGAGCTTCTTGATCTTCATCGTTAGATGAACTGAAGAACTTTGCAGCCAACATCTTCCTCAAGTTGGTGTGTTAGTCGCGTACTTGAATCCGTGCATCAATTGGATAGGCACGTACTTGGAGCCGTGCATTGAAACGAAAGATTGTCACTACATTACAAGTCCAATTGGGTATTGAGGTAAAGGTTCAACTGTAGGTTGGTATAAGGTACTAGGATTCCTTTACTTATGACCGCTTGTTTTAATAATAGTGGATTCTTGAGAGTGGTGACTTTAAATTCACCTAGTAGGGTTTTGCCTCAATGGTTTTCCCAATTCGTAAACAAATCACTAGTGTCAAATTTAGTTTTGCTACATTTAACTTAGTTGGTGATTTGTTTGTGCTACCACACTTATTGCACGTAATTGAATCTAATTAATTAACTTAGCTAAATAATTGATTAATTTACCAAAGGGGTCAATACAATCTTGGCCTATCATAAAATTACAATATTATTCGTGCATCATTGCAAAGGGGAAGTTGAGATGATGAAGGTGGTTCTTATAGCTCGAAACTGTGGCTGTTGAAATGGAAGATTGGATGATTGCATTGTCTCCTAATATTCAGTGACCTGATTTCTTTAGCAACGCTTGTTTGAAGACTTGGAGGACCGCACACAATAACACCAACATCAACGCAGCCCCATTTCTCTGATATATCCCCAAAAATATCTGCAGCAAGACAAAGGAAAGGGAATCAAGAAAGCCTTGTTGTTGTACAACTAAAGAGGTTAAACTTTGTTATTAAGATTTTTTTTTTTCATGTTCCTTTTAGTTTACTCCATCCCTTTATGTTATATATTTTGTTCACAGTTGATCCTAAGCTTGGTAATAGAGGAGGGCTGTGGTAGACTGATGGCTTGTATGAAATTTTAGTCACAATAGACACACATTAATGTGTCCTTTACAAGCGAGAATACATGTAACCAACCTTGATTAGTCTACTATTGTTGTTGGGACTAAAATTTGATTGTTGTCATCATTGTTGTCATTGTTGTTGTTGTTGTTGTTTTCGTTGTTATATTATTCTTTTAACTTATGTTTTGAACTAAAGTTGAGATGCTATACCTTTGAAGTCTGGTCTTGAACCATAATAAGTATTGGTTGAACTCAAAATTTTTTGTTGCCATGAATCCTTGTGAGCTAAAATTTCATCATGTTGCATCTTCTCAACCACTATCCTATCATCCTTGCATGCCTCCCTTGCGGCATTTCGTCTTTCCCAAAGATGCCACAAACTAACCACAACACCCCCAAAGATAAAGACACTTGCAAGCATGCAGATTACAAGGAGAAGTGCTTTGTACCACCATGGCGATATGTCATAAGGGTTTATGTAGAAAATATCCAGTAAATACAATAAGATGACAAAGCCTAGTGTAGACGAAATAACATATAGTCCAGACCATATATTATTCCCTGTACCAACCAAAACTGACATGCTGTTAGACACAGGAGGAAATGAGTACGTAGCCTCGTGTACTTGACCCTCTTCCTACAAATAAATAACAACCATTAAATGTCACAACATGAACATGATAACTATAAATACAAAACAAAATAACAAGGGTGTGAGAGCATAATTAAGCATACCAGTGGAGGTTGTGATTCTCGAGTGACAAAAATGTGAATCTCAAGACTCAGTTTATCCAAGAAAGATGGACAAATTAATTCCATATCATTGGTAGAAAGAAGAGCAAGCTCATTTGATCTTTTCACAGCCCAAACAATCAAGATGTTTCGAGGCAAACAAGGTTTTCCTTCCCTAGTACGATGGAGAATGTCACTCAAGATAGCCAAAAATGGTGAAATTCCTATGCCACCTGCTACTAGAATAAGATTTTCATACCTAAAGAATCAAATGTTGAAGTCAGTTCATGAAATAGAAGATAATATGAAACTTAAAAGCTTCATATCTAGTAAATTCTAGTGAAATTGGCTGTTTGGTTGCATACATCAAGTGATATGGTAATTCATGCCCATAAGGCCCCTCAACAGAAGCTGTTATCTTTGTTTGAGGCCAAAGATGTAGGTCAGCTCCAGAATTATTCAGGACATTTCCTCTGAGCTTTTCTGCCCATTCTCCAATAACCTTTATGAGAACGCATAGATGATATTTACCATCCAAAGGACTAGATGAAACACTGAAAGGATGCCACTGCAGCCAAGATAATTCCCGAACTTGAAGGAAAATAAAACTGAGGGCATTGTACCGCAGATCTACATTGTCAAGGAAAAGTGTCACAGCTATGGTAACAATAGAAAAACAAGGAAACTACAAATTTGAGGAGAAGTAGTATTACTTACTCTCAGGTTTTGGAAACATCAATTCCATAGTTCCACAAGGTAGGCACTTGATTGAAATTATATCAACAGTCTTTCGTGATTGGCAGAATCTCAGAAAGCGATCTAGAATGAAAAGAAATATTCCTCCAGCAGGTACACAAAAAATGAAATGGCCAGCATGGAAAGCAAAAAAGACAATAAAGATTACATATAGTTGATGAGTATAAATGAACAACTCAAACTTGTTCCTTCTCACTGGATAAAGTGACGTCATCCACATCAGTAGACCTGCTGTCAGACTTATAACACCTGCAAGATGAGCAACACCGATATCTGCCCACTCTAATATCTGCATCAAACAATTAGATATATAAGCAGCGTCATCTTCGTATGACCTTATATTTCTTTCCATGAAGGTATTCTTAGATACATTCTATGAAGGAAGAAAAAGCATATGGTTTAGGACATTGACAGGGGATACAAAGGAGATGGGCTTTTCGATGACTTAACTTACCTCTCAATTAAGTTTTGAAAAAGAGGATGAAATTAGTTACAACCTAGTTCTAAGCAATTTAAAAATGGCTTGAACGGAAATTGGAATAGATTCTGTGTGATGAGCATCAAATTAATTAGAGATACAAATAAACACGGTTGCAGTTATGGGCCCCTGTAACCATACATATAGGTACATATTAGCTTGGCTTCTTCCAAAAGCAAGGAGGCATTTTGACCTACGCATGCAAACTAAATACCATGCACTACATAAGCTAAAAGATTATGACTACAAGCCAAGACAAAAGGGACTCACTTTTATGCTAATGTTTTTTTTTTTTTTTTTTTCATGAACTAGTTAGAATCATAAATGTTTTGTCGTATGAATAAGACAACATGGACAGGAGCCAAAGGTCATCAAACAAGTCAGGTCAATGACTTGTAAATTAGCAACATGCTTTCATAGTTTGTGTGCACTAAGTAATTATCAGCGAACCTATCATTGAATCAAGAAGATGATATATTAAAAAGAAAACTAGGAAGAAGAAGATATTTTTAGCAACAATCAGTATACAAGGTTGCCGATAGGTGACCTAAATGGAAGTGAAATTGCTATTTCTTCATTCCCATTATTTTTATCCATAACTTAAATTTTTATTTCACTACTCTTGCATTGGAAACTGGCCATTCATGGTAATTTGTGCATATGAATAATAAATAAAAAATTTTAACCAAAGAATAATGAATAAAACAGCCAAACCAGAAGGTGGCGGCATAAAGGATCATTTTCAAAGAGAGTCAAATCAAATTAACAAAAATAACAATTATTACTATATATAGAAAGGGGGTAATTCAACTTTCAGTGATTATAAATATACTCTTCTTTTGGCAAACAAACTAACAAATATATATAAGGAAAAGAGAAACACAAATGTATAAATATGGCTATGCACAAGAAAAAGAATTACACCATTAGCACTCACTTCTTTTAAAAGGTGTCCCTCAATTTTCCATGCAATTACATAGAGTAGTCCATGGAGAGTAAACAGTAGCATAGTGAGATGTCCAAGCCACACATGATATCTTATTGCTTGCTCGAAAGGGATATTCATAAGGCGGAGAAGAACTGATCCCCTTGCAACCGGAATAAACAAAAATGCCAAGCAATATAATCCGATAGTACCAATGCGAAGTGCCAGATTTTCCAAAATGAAAAAACTGAAAATTTCAAAAAACTAGGAATGTCAACCAGTGAAACCAATCTTCATGTACTGAAGAAAAAGAAATCTAACAAATTTTAAGGGAAAATGCACACTCTGAAGAACTTAAATTTCTCATATACAACATGTTTTATGATTGCAAAGAGATGAATTCAGATCAGTGATAATGACTCGTAGTTTGCAAGCTCTCAAATGGTATCATTGAAGCTGACCCTGTAACAGAAGTTTGTTAAATTAGTTTTAGCTATTAGCCATGTGTCAGTCTATTATTTCTTAGTTGGAAAGTTTATTAGGTTAAGCACCAAACTTTGTTTCTTATAAGGAAAATGTTAAAGCCACAAATTATTTTACAAACTTTTTAACAAATTGTTGAGGTACTGATTAGTTATTGGTAAGTAAAAAAGTAATGTTAGTGGTGGGCCGAAATAAGAACCAGTAAGAATTTGCCACATCAATAGTTTGTAAAAATATTGTAAAATAGTTTGTCGCTATAACCATGGTTCTAAAAACCAGACTGTACCAACCTGTTCAATGCAGAATCAGACCCCAATCCGGTCCAATAAAAAAAGGGAAAAATTGGTAAACAGACACAATTCTGGTTCTTTACTAGTTCTAGTTTTGAAAATCATGGTTGTAGTGTGTATATATATTAAGAACTTCCATATGTATTTAGATTAGAGAAGCATTTCTTCATTCTAATAAGAGAGATCAGTAATTTTAATTCCATCTTTGTATAAGAGTTTGGGCAAATTATAGTAAACTCATTTATGCTTAAGCCTGTTTTCATCTTGCTTATCTGTAGTTCAAAACTTGATACTTTGCCCACTTGAGATTAGCTCCATTTGTCTCTCATAACCCACCTCTATTAAAAAAATCAAGGGTAAATATGTACTTCAAATTTGCACCCCTTCTATGTCTCTCTCCTTCTAACACAAAATAATTATAAAAATAAAAACACAAAAAAAAAAAAAAACAAATCAAACAAGGAATTTTGTAAAGAAACAAGCTATATGTCAAAACTAAATGAATAGACTCTCATCGACTCTCTCTCAGACTCCCATCGTCTCCATAACTTCAATACCAAAGTGAATTTCGCCAAGAAAAGAAATGTAGAGAAAAAGGAAAACGAAGAGAGAGTGATGGGTTTTGGGTTCTCTATAATTTTTATCTTAGTTTCTTCAATCCCTCATACAATCTGGAGACTTTATGAGGATGCTAGGTATTCGGTTTAATTCCTTTCGTTCTTCTTTCATATTTTTTTATAAATACAACTTTTTGATTTTTTTTTATAATGTTTTTAACTGTGAAAATAAAGAGGTAAGTTACGGAAGTCTAACAGAGCTTATCTTTGGTGGGCAAAATAACAACTTTTGAGTTATGGTTAGGCAAGGTGAAAACGGGCATAATCTTAGATGAATCTTAGATGAGCTTACTATAATTTCCCTAAAAGTTCGGTAAGAATGACAAAAAAACAACAAAAACTACTGAAGTAGAATGATCAAGAGAAAATTAAGCAATATAAAAATAGTATATGGTTTCTATTTAAAAGCCATACAATAAAGTTATAAACAAAGTAACACCCAACCCAACAAATATCGTACCTTTTTTCTATGGGGGTCGAGTCACCAGGTAACGTTCCAATGATCACTACAGTATAGACATACGCAGACCAGATAACAAACACGATAAAGAGGATTATGCCAATTAACTCAGCAGCGGAAACAACCCCAAGTGGTCCATCCACTAGAACGGGAAAAGTCCACAATCGGAATCTTGGAGTCTTCTTCCTGAAATAAATGAAACTCATGTTTTTTCTTCATGTTACTCCAATTTAAGCAAATACATTATTATATTATTCCTTTTGCAGCTAGCTATCATATATCGTAAAAACAAAGTGAAAAGATGTAAAAGGAGGGCATATATAGATTAAAAAAATACATACTCTTGTAGTTGTAGTTGTAGTTGTAGTTGGTCTTCCCCAGAGATGAGAAGATATAGAACAGCAAGAAAAGCAATAAAGATAATTGGGGCACTGTATAACAGCAACATACTCCCTGAAAATGCACATTTTTAAGTCTAACTCTTTTGAATGCGACAAGTTTGAATTAAAAAGTAGCTACCTATGTCCCCAAATAGGCTTCCGTTGGTTGCAGCAGTCCAGTCAGCATAGAGTTCAGTCCCGAAGTCTGTAGGAATGAGAAAAAAGAGAGCAACATATGCAAGGAATACAATCCACATGGTAAATTTGAGAACCCATTGAGCCAATGATACGAAGCTGATGTTTTTCTTGTTGTTGTTGTTGGCATGAGCTCCATTGGAATGAAGAAGAGGGTGTTGAGAAGTGTGTAAAATGTCATCGACGGCCATGAGGAGGAAAAGGAAACAGCAGCAGCAGCAGCAACAAGAAGCAGGGTGATGTTGTTATTGGACAGATGGTGAAATTAAAGGCCATTTTGATATGGAATGATTCTCACAACTAGTGTTCACCTGTATTTCAAAAAAAAAACTCTACCTAATAAAATCGTTCTCCGACGATCCAAACACCCATCTAATTTTCTTTGTGGCAGGCAAAGGCAATCTTATTTTTCTTTGAATGTGTGACTATGTCTGAGAAAGTGGACCCTCAGGTTAGATTGCACCAGATACTATATAAAAGGAGATGTGCAGCCTGGGCGTTTCACTTCCACTCTACACGTTTGGGCGTTGGAAGAAAGTTAGTTGGTCAACAAAAGGTCTTTACTTCAGAGGATTTATTTATTTAATTCTGTTCTTTTCTAAACGTTTATGTTATTGTCCTTTCCATCTCAAAAGAAATTGTTTTGACTCTTTGGAGGACTACGCTAACAAATGAATGGGGTATATCAAAGAAAATTAGTTGGGGCAATTTGGAGAACGCCAGAGTGATTCCTGTAGTCCTATGCTCCGACATACTATATATGTAGCTCCCAGAGTCTCAGTCAAAGTATCTTATTTGTGGCAATATATACATGCGCTTGTACGCCAATGGCACCTAACCTCCTCTCAAGGCCACACATGTGGTTGTGTGTCTGACTCTGAGTGTGCCTCTTATTATGCAATCAGGATTTTAGGAAGAGCAGGTGTGCAACTGATAACATCATGCCAAGGAATTTACAATACATATTATAACATGTGCCTAAACAATTTAGGATACCTCTGATTTACTAGTTGCTGTATGGAAGTGGTCTTAACTTTATATGATGTTGGCCCCAAGTAGGAATGGGCCCAATACTCGCCAGCCCGAATCTAATACCTAGCCTCTTTAAAGGAGCCTAACCTCGGACCACAAAGTAGAATATGACTCCCCCTTTTTTACTAGACGGGTCAGAGTTTGTTTAGCCGGGGATTAGGCATTTGCCAAGCTACTGAGGAGGAAACTAAAAGATGCAGAGTTGTTTGAGGAAGCCTGTTGAAGCTTCCTGATAAAGTGGTAGTCACCTCCACATTAATGAGATTCACCTATCTAGCACAATCGCATTCTTGATATAGTCATTTCTATATGACTCATGTACACATTCTTAGGGGCATAAATTCCATATGAGAGATGTCTATACCAATGGAGTGAAGACATTGTTTTTATGAGAAAACCTTATTTCGTTTTTGAAAGCTTAATAATGTAAAACACTATAGCTTGTTTAAACCATTGGTTTTAATCTACTCAATTAAGTGTGGAATAAGAGTAAATGAAATGCAATTGTGGACATAAAGGGGGAGTCGCCACCTAGTTTTTGCAATGGCATATAGAAACCATATATATATAGCGTCCTCTCAAGGAAGGACCTTTTGATCTTACTACCAGAGATATGGGTTCGGAGTTAAGGTACGGTCTTGGAAATGTATTAAGCACCCAAAACCGCCCAATCCGAGGGTTGGCTTCCCATCATTGTGTTTTATGTTTTAATCCTATTAAAGGCACACTCAATATTGTTATTCTAACACACACACACACATACACACACACACACACACACACACACACTAGCATACATCTAAACACACAACATGGCATCAGTCATCCCTAACCATACATCTATCATGCTTGTCAACCAAAGCCTAACATTCATCTAATCATGCATCTCAACCAATCTAGCATTCATCTAGCATGACATAGCATAACATGAACCCTGATAGGCCAAAAAAATACGTCTTGACCCCTTGTGATGAATTAACTAATTAATTTAGCCAAGTGAATTAATTAGGTTCAATTACATGCAATGAGCGTGGTAGCACAAACAAATTACCAATTAAACTAAGTATGCAGTGGAAATTAAATTGACACGGTGATTTGTTTACGAATAGGGAAAATCTACACAGCAAAAACCCTACCGAGTGATTTTAAGGTCACCACTCCCGAAATTCCACTATTATCACCACAAGCGGTTACAAAGGAATCCCAGTACCTTATACCAACCTACAGTTGAACCCTTACCCCAATACCCAATTGGACTTATTCTGTAGTGACAATTTCTCCTTTTGATGCACGGCTCCCAAGTACGTGACTAACCAATTGCCCAGATCCCAGTACACGACTTCAATCATCAACTGGAAGAAGTTTGTTGGCTGCAAAATTCTTCAGTTCATCTAGACAATGAAAATTAAGAAGATGCTTGGTCACAAAACCCTACGGTGCACATACAAAGCAACTTTTTCACAAGAGATGAACTAAAGCAAAACTTTGTCTCCGGTCACAATTTGCTTGAACAAACTTTGCTCAATGCTAGTGCAACTTGTGAACTCTTTGACAGACCTTAAAATAATCATTTTATATGTCTAGGGTTAGGAGAAAGGAATCCCCAAAGACATATTCACGGATCTCAAGAAAATCATATCAAAATTCTAAAATTCTTAAACCTCGACAGATAAAAGCTGTCGAGCAGGTGTCGAGCACACAAGCTGAAACAGCTTTCTTAAGCTCGATAGATGCAGTTGTTGAGCTAGCTGTCGTGCTTTGATGAATTTGCACTATTCAGCTTGTTTATTGGACAGACTTGAATGTCTTTAACACTTAATCTTGAAACCTTGTTTCTTGAAGTATTAAAAACTCCTAGATCTACCCAAATACAAGTAAAGTGCGTTTTTGTCAAAAGATTAGCCAATTACATAACATAATAACATATATTCCTAACAAGTGAAACACATATGTCCTAACAAACCCTAGCATGTTACTGTCATCATTTCATCATATCTTATCTAATGCAAAAATATATGAATCATTAAATCAAGGGTAGAAACAAAGCCAAACAAAACAGGTCATTATCCAAGGCATCAAGATCACAATTATATCATCAATCCTAAGCAAGATCATATGACAAATGCATGTACATCATGAATGCATGACTTACCTTTTATATACCTTGCAGCAACTCAGCACCTATGGCATCATGCATGAGCATGTGAATGCATGTTCATACTATTTAAAACAATAAAACCCTAATTCTAACATGTGAGAGCAAACAAGTAATTAAATATGTGAAACAGAAGCTTTGAAAGCATAAAAATACAAAAAAGATGCTATACAGAAGCATACATGTGAAAGTAGAAGCAAAAACAAATAATTAAAAATTAGGATTTCTAGGCAAGTTCATGCGCATGCATGAACAACCCTGCGTGTGCATAACCAAGCCTGCGAACGCAAGCAAGGTTATGCATAAGTGGGTTTCTACCTAGAAACCCTAGAAAAACAGTAGATACTTCAAAAACTAAATCTAACACCCTAACATGCTTTTCAAACATACAAAAACGTAAACCTAGACTAAATGAACATATTATAACAAGAAAACAAAGCAAACAGAAAGATTAAAGCATAAAAAAAAAAAGAAAAGGAAAGGAAAAGAAAGGTATAGAATAATACCTCAAAGAAAAGCTCTTCAAGAATGATTTTTAACCATTTCCCTCTGTCAAATCTATTCACCATTAACAAAAAGAGTAATTAGTAATCTTAAACTCAAAGATCAAGGCCAAAAAAAGGTCCTAATCAAAAGAAAATTGGTTTTAGGATGTTTTGTGAAAAGCGCTCATTTTAGTGAATCTTAGTATTTTCCTGCGGGATTTTTGTGTATTTTGAAAATATACCGCATAAGGTTACTTATAGTGTGAAAATAGGGGTTTGGAGAACGACTCCCAAACGATGTGGGATTCATTCCAAACCTCAATATTAATCTAGAAAACTTGCCTTGTATAATTTCTGAAATTTGTTATGCGTGCGCAAGATCGGGCCTGCATACACATGGAAAAAGCTGCATGCGCAAGCTAATTCTTGCGTGCACATAGCGAGGGTTTCCTTGGTCTTATTTTTTAAAAAATAGATTTATTTTCTCATTAAAAGTTATATTTTATATTTTAACATTTCTTAAGTCAATTTAACATCTAATTGGGCCCTAAACCAACCATGGGTCTTAGAATTCAACATCATTGAGGAACAGGGGCTCGAGTCGTAAAGGGTACAAAATGCGGTGCCTACAGCAATTAATCAGAACTACTTTCTAATGCATAGGCATATACAATAAACAACAAATGTTAAGTACAAAGAGTAAGGGAAGAGAGATGCAAACACGAAATAACACCGAGACATGTTATCGAAGAGGGAAATCAAAGTACTTGACGTAAAAACCTCTTCGCGGCCCTCCAAGATGAAATGATACTAGTGAATAAAGTTGGAGTACAAGGATGTCAAAAAGACTCTCTAAGCCTAATCTACACAATGTACTTAAACCTTCCGAGTTTCAGCTCCCAACGAACTTCACCGAGTCTTTTCTTCACTAGTTACCTGAATCCCGCAGTTAGCTCCAAATTGCATCCGCCAAACAATGGCTTCATCCAATACTTCCCACATGCACCAAAACAGCTCTCAACACTTAGATTGGGTGAGGTAAGTGTTTGGGCTAAGAACCTCTCAAGGATTTGTAATTAGAGAGGTATGAGTAGAGGATGTTGGAAAAATAATAGTGAATAAACAAGTTTGATACAACAAGCAATATTCCAAATAATTAGCAAGAATGTAAATAAGCAATAATAATATAAATTTAAGTAAATTTAGGAATAATCTCACAGTGCTATAGAATAACGCAAAGAGCGTTGTCTTTAAAGGTTGATTCATGCCACCCAAAGTAAAACTCGATACGATTGGTTCTCTTAGCCAAACAACCTCCCAAGATTAGACTATAGCGTCGACCTTTGTGATATACGCACTTCCACTCACAAAAGGTTTAAGAACAACCTTCTATTGCCTTTTCTTAAAAAACCAAATATTCTTGTAGAAAAATATGTGGGAGAGAAAGATAGTAGAATTGTGTATATCTAAAATATAGAGTAGTAAAAAGACACTTTAGAAAAGGTTTTATGATGAGTATTATATAGGATACTTATGAAGATAATAGTCTATAGTTATTGATTACTAATAAACGTTAAAAATTCAATGGCTGTATTATTAATTATTGTCTAATTGCTAGCAATGCATTTTGCGAGTTATCTCACAAGTTGGCCTAGTCGCAAGGTGAGTCACGAGATACCTCTTAGCACTTGACTCTTCAGCTTCCAGCATGTGCTTCTCATGTGACCTTTCGGGAGTTGTCCACTCGCGAGCCAGTCACGAGCAAGTTGCAAGTTGCCCTATTCTTCACTGTTCTTCACCAATCTCTTACACTCAACCCTTACATTAAATCCCACATACATACAAGGAAATGATTGACTAAATACAATCAATTTTGACACGAAATTAAAGCCAACAAAACATAATTGAAAACTACAACTTTACAATCTCCCCCTTTAGCTATTCTGTGACAAAACCTCTAAACAAACTCTAGACTTAAACGTGAGTTTGGGAATAGTGGCAAAAGTCACTCACACCTAAATCTAAATCCTGTGAAGAACTTGTAACATATATACCTGTAACCTAAAACATTAGTACATAACAAATAACTTTATTAAGATTAAGACAAGTAGAAATCAAGACATGTACATAGAACAAGTATAAAGCGATCAAGTGAATACCAATTTAAAAAAACTTAAAGCACAACTTGATCAAACATGAACAATCATTGAGAAATGGCTACAATGAACATTTATTGAGTAAATGAACATTCAGACTGCAAGCAATTAAGTGCAATGCAAAAACTTATTGCATGTCCAACAAGCATACGATGCAATAAACAAATCTAAAGCAAGAAAGCAATAGATAACTCATAAAGGTTATAAAAACCTAGTACACAGGTATTAAGTAAACTGAGTTTTAAACTAAAGTACTGAAAGCTTAAATAAAGCAAAGTAAATAAACAAAGCTACTAGTTAGATTTCTACTCCCCCTCAACTAATCCTACTCCCCCTTTTTGACTGGAATGGCCAAAGGTACTAAGCGTCAGAACCTCCCATGCCCTAGAATTGACTGGAGATATAAGTAATCTACTACTGAAGGTAGACAAACTGTCGACTGGAGTGTCTTGCATGATTATCAAAGGATCTTTGCAAGTGTTCCAATCAATCAAGAATTAGATCAAGGCGATCAGGTGCCTAAGCCGGTGCCTGAGGTTCAGCATGTGGCTGTCTCTGTGGCTGATCATATGGTGGTGAGGCTAGATTGTCTTCTGAACCAAGTGTAAACCGATCAATCTCCTTATTGGTATTACCAACTTCAACTTCAGTAGCCTCTCCTTGTGGTCCTTTTTCTACTAGTTCCTCCTCATAACCTTAACGACGTGTTTTGCTTCTAGTCATGGTTTAAGCTGAGATTGGATCTTCCCTCTTCATAGGAACCCAACTAGACAGAAAATTGACCCTTTTGTTGTGAAGAATCTTCATGATCAAGCCTAGAAAAGGTAAAGTCATCCAAAGCTTCTTCTTCCAAACACACTTTGCAAGAAGATAGTAAATATGGGCACAAATGTCTATTTCCTTCTTCTTGAACAAGTCATGAAGGAATAGAGTCCTTGGTTGAGACAAGGTTGTCAAGTTCTTGACCGGGTAGAGATTGAAGATTATGATATAGGCTAAGGCTCTAACAACTGGAGAGAAATCCACTCTGTGCATAGCCTAGATGGTTTGGCACTTTTTTTTGCCTCCAAGATCTGCTACTGCTTCTACAATCCAAGTTCTTCTATCATTATATGGTAGAGAAGATTCTGGAGAAACCAAATAGATTTGAAGCAAGTTCTGGATTGATGAAGGAGAAATGGTAAACTTTGTTCCTCTAACCCAGCAGTTAAGGTGATCTTCTTCTACAATGGCATTCAAGAAGAATTCTTGAACTTGAGGATCACATACATTCCCAAATCTGGTGAAAAGAGAAGTCCATGTTCTATCCCTAAACAATTCTGGAATGAAGGTATGAGATTCCCTTTTCCTTAATGATCACAGTCTCATTGTAGAATTCGGTGAATGCGACATCAGCATCTCCATCTCTAAACTTATGATTGTCATACCTAAGATGCTTAGCAGACCTATTTGTAGTATTTTTCTTCCTAGAAGACATCTACAATGATAAACAATCACAAATCATACACAAAATGGCAACAAACTTGATTAAATGCAAGTTAGTACAAAAATAAAGAAAAAAACACTCTAAAAACATAGTTAAAAGAGCATAAGCAAAACACAATGACAAGTTATAGATGCTGGATGGTCAAAATAGACTAAAAACATGATTAAGAGCATGACATGTCAAGTGTGATAGGGTGTTTGCACCAAGGGCATGTGTTCAGTGCACGAACAAGCACTAAAGGGGCAAAGTATGTTAAACACACAACCAATGATCAAAACATGTTCCTAATGAGTAAACATGGTAAACCCCAGAGTTTGGTACTCATCGAAGTTTATCAAACACCTAACGTGCACCCCTTAACCTTATATATGATGAAATGCATGAACATGTGAAATTCTACCTCAATACATGTTCTAAATGCCACATGGAGCGAACATCATCAACAAAAGCACAAACGGGACTAAGCCCAATCAACAAATTCTCAAAAACTTGACAAAAACTAAGTTTTCCCTAACCCCCATTGAAAATAAACCCAACCCTAGGTTTTAAGCAATCTAGGACTTAATCTAAGGAATTGAAAGTGAAAAGGCGTTAGAAAATACCTTAGAGAAGTCTTAGAAGAGAAATCCAAAGTAAAATGGTTGAGTTTTGTGGAAATTTTGTGATTTGGGCAAAGGGAGTCACGAAGAGCAAAAAGACAAGTTTTTTGAAAACTGATTTTTTCGAACCCCTTAAAAACTATTAATTCACACATTTCACAAGTCAATGACTCATGAGCCACTCGCGAGATAAATCATGACATGTTTAAATGCACAGGGTTAATTTCGCGGGCTAGGTCTGAGTCGCGAAGCACTTGCAGCTGAGTCATGAGACTCTCTACCCGAATTTGTGAAGGAAATGAAATTTTCTCATTTCATCTCGTGACTTTGATGGGATTGACTCCACTTGCAAGATGAGTTGCAAAACTGCCAAACACTAAGTTTTTCAACTCAAAAAATTGGCTTTTAGAGAAAACCTTTAAAACACAAGTGTGATAAAAATCACTTCCAAAAACAAATATAACACTCAAAAATCTTTTTGGTTTGATCAACGAGCAATTGAGCATACACACATCACATTTAAACACGTACAAACACACAAATGAAATAGATATTCATTGAACATTAGACTTGTGTGTTGTATGTGAGTATCAAGTATGAATTAGTTTATAGTCTAGCATGAAGCTTCAATGATCAATTCAATCAAGTCATACACAAATAACACAAAGTCAAGAAACCTAGCTCATGAATAGAAATGAATGTATATGACTCCTCACAAAGTGTTTACATTGAGTGGAAGCTTTTCATTTAGCTTCCATTTTTCATACTTTTGATCAATACAACTCAATTTTTGAGCATCAATGCCATGAAAATTTTTATATTTCTTTGAAGAATAAGCCTTTGGCTTTGACATCATACATTTTGAATACATTTTGCTCTACCTTTTCCTAGTCTAACTAGATTTCAAAGCAAGGCTTTTTCAGTTCTTTCTCTTTTTAGAGATTGACGTTTGAAGAGCTTTTTGTCAAAAAAATTAAATGTGAGGAGATATATAAGATCAAGTCTACACATGTATCAAGATCAATCAAGATTATTGGCTAGACATTCGTGACAATCTTGAAGATCTATTTACAACGATCAAATATAGATTTCTATATTTTACTCACATTCAATATATGTGCATACATAACAAGCTAAGCTCGTAAATACACTATGCCATTAGTACGAAGATACTAAACCAAACTCAACATGTGATATGAACACAAACACAAGCGATCAAACTTTTTAGATTTTATACTTTTTATGTGATTTTTTATTTTTTACTAGCACAAATCAAAAGCAATAAAGTATGATAAAAAAAAACAAAAAAACAAAAAACAAAAAAACAAAAAAAAAAACTTTTAAAGAAAAAGCTAGTAAAAGAAACATGCTAGAGGGAAGCATGATAACCAAAAGATATTGCCCAGAGAAAATGAACATGAGAACATGCATGAAACCATTTTCCTAAAACATTGGAAAAATTAATGCATGGACATGGTATAAAAATCATGCATGAGTACTCTTCTTCACCCACACCGTACAGGTGTTATGAGTGAGATCCTTAATAGGGGGGTACGTGAAACATAATGCTCAAACCTCAGGGTGAAGCTAGCTAGGCATGATGATAAGCTATTTAGCATCTCCATGACATCGTCAGTGAGAGGTCCACCATTTTCTTCCTTAGCTTTCTTTCCTCTTAGCTTCCCTTTTTCATTTCCAAAAGCATTTTGATGATCAGCTCTCTTGAGTGCATGAAACTTGAAGAAATTTAGTCTAGTTTGCCATGAATTCCACAACGATGGCAAAAATGCTTCACTTGAGGTCCTCTTTGATTCTTAGGCAATGACTTCCCTTTTGCCTTAGATTTTGCCACAACGGCCTTCTTCTCATCAACCAAATCCTCAACCTTGGACTTCTCCACAACCATAGCTAACACAAACTTCATCTCCTTCTTGGATTCTACACTTGAACTTCCTTCACCAGTGTATTACAATCCAATCTTGTCTGAGAAGCTCTTTTGAGATGTTAGGACATTGTCAAGCTTCTTGGTTGTTATGCGCTCAACTTTTGCATTTGCTTGGATTACTTCAAGTTCAAGAAATTTGATCTTAGAATAGGCATTCAACAATTCCTCTTTCAAATTCTCAACTTCACATTAGGTATTTTTTAGTTGCACAAGAGTAGAATTGTGGTCTTCTTCAACTCTCTTCATCTTCTTGACCGCACTCTTTGCAACTTTAGCATATTTGCCACTGCCTTCAAGCAAAGCATCATATACATCTTGAAGTTTTCTATCACCTTCTTCAAGATATTCTTCTTCATCATCGGAAGCTTCAACTTCCTCTGCATTGGTGTGCTCACTGAGTTCCTCATTCAACTCTTCTAGTTCTCCTTTTGAGTCCACCGAGGTGATTGCCATAAAGGCATAATAATTTCCATCACCATCACAACTATATTCTAAACCTGAAATAGAGCTCTTGGAATGACTAAGGGTGGTAGTTAGAACCTTACCCTTGCCTCTCAAATAGCTTGGGCATTCCCTCTTCAAATGTCCATGCCCATTGCATTCATAGAATACAATTCCTTGAGATGATGATGAATCTTTGGTATCCTTCTACTTGAAGTCTTTCTTGTCATTTTTGAAGGATGATGCCTTCCCTTTGCCAAACGACTTCCCATTATTCTTCATTTTCAAAAATTTCCAGAAATTATTTGCAAGGTAAGCCACTTATTTCTCTACATCATCCTCATCCGAGGACTCGTCAACTCTCTTATTTATGATCTTTAGAGCTAAGGACTTGGTGATTTTGTGAGATGGTAGCCCAAGCTCATAAGTTTGAAGTAACCCAACAAGCTCCTGAATGTTGATGGCATCCAAGTCTTTGCTCTCATTAATGGCAATGACTTTGGCCCGGAAGCTTTCGGGTAAAGACTTTAGGACCTTTCTCACAACTTTGGTTTTCTCTATCTTCTCTCCACAATTGAGCTTGGCATTTGAAATCTCATTGAGTCCTCCATAAAATGAGTCAAATGACTCGTCCTCACTCATCTTCACCTCCTCAAATCATGTAGTGAGAATCTGCATCTTTGTGTCCTTGACCTTTTTGGTTCCCTTATAGGTAGTCTCAAGGATCTTCCTTGCTTCTTGGGCAGTCTTCACACGTGATATCCTATGAAATTCATTAGCAGACACACCACAAAAAATAGCATTAATGGCTTTGCTATTGGCATTGGCCAAAGCTAAAACGGCCTTATCCCACTCGGCCTTAGGTTTTTCTGGTCTAACCCATCCCATCTCAACGAATTCCCACACACTCTCTTTGATAGCACACAAGAAAACACACATACGTACTTTCCAAAATGCATAATTGTTCCCATCGAAGAAGGGAGGTGCATTAAGGGATTGAGATTGGTACATCTCAAAAAGGAGTCTAGGATCACACAAGATAATCAAATCTAAAAAAGATTACTCTAATACCAATTGAAAGCTCAATAGTGCAAAAAACTATAGCTTGTTTAGACCCCCAATTTTAAACTTATGGCTCAAATTGGTTTTAATCTACTCAGCTAAGTGCGGAATAAGAGTAAATGAAACACAATTAACCAGAACTACTTTCTAGTGTATAGGCATAGATAATAAACAACAAATGTAAAGCATAAAGAGTAAGAAAAGAGCGATGCAAAAACGAGATAACACCAAGATGTATTATCGAAAAGGAAAACCGAAGTACTCGGTGTAAAATCCTCTCCACAACCCTTTAAGCCGAAATGATCCATTAGTGAATAAAGTTGGAGTACAAGGATATCAAAAAGACCTTCTAAGCCTGATCACCTAATGCACTTGAACCCTCCGAGTTCTAGCTCCCAACAGACTTTACCGAGTCTTTTTTTCACTAGTTATTCGAATCCCACAATTAGCTCTAAATTGCATCCGCTAAATAGTGGCTTCATCTAATGCTTCCCACATGCACTAAAACAGCTCTCAACACTTAGATTGTGTGAGGTAAGTGTTTGAGCTAAGAACCTCTCAAGTATTTGTAATTAGAGAGGTAGGAGTAGAGGAAACTAAGAGAAATGTGTAGATGATGGTAGGTTTACAATCTTTAACTCTCAAAGTGTATTTCTAAGGTTTTCTCCCTGAGATTCTCCTTACAATTTCATGGATAATGTGGGCTTTTATAGTATGGGTAAATAAAAGAGTAAAGCACACTAAAATAGGCTGGTAATGCATCTTGCGAGTTGGCCTAGTCGTGAGGTGAGTCGCGAGATACCTCCTGGCATTTAACACTTCAACTTCTAGCATGTGCTTCTCATGTGACCTTTCACGAGTTGTCCACTCCCGAGCCAGTCATGAGCAAGTCGCGATTTGCCATGTTCTTCACAGTTCTTCACCCATCTCTCACACTCAACCATTACATTAAATCTCATAAACATATAGGGAAATGATTGATTTATACACAAAAAAAAAAAAATGACACAGAATTAAAGCCAACAAAACATAATATAAAATTACAACTTTACAGTTTTGTTTTACATTATGTCTGTTTTCTTGTTTTCTTCATGGTGCTTTGAGCTTCTATTAGCAACTATGCTTTGTTATTCTCATCGCATCACGTTTATGTGTTAGACATGCATACATTCTTTATGCCTTGTGCTTTACTGATTGCATGTTCGAGTGATCATTTGCATTGTTGAGTTATCATTGTAGTCATTTCTTAATGACTATTTTTGTTTGATCAATTTGTGTTTTAATTGTACTCATTTGGAAGTGTTAATTTACACGTGTCCTTTAGTACTTTGTTTTACCTTGAAGGTCTAATGTGTTATGTGCAAGTGTTTCAGGATACATCTTTTTTTCCAAGTTTGTCATAGGTTTTAGATTTAGATGTGAGTGAGTTTTGGCATTGTTCCCAAACTTACATTTAAGTCTAGAGTTTGTTATAAGGTGTTTTGCCACAGAATAGCCAAAGGCAAAGATCATAAAGTTGTGATTTTCAATTCTATTTGTTGGAATTAATTTCGTGTCAAATTTGATTGTAATTCTTCAATCATTTACCAATATTTTAATGGGATTAAATGTGTTAGGTTCTAAGAGCTTAGAACAATTGGCAAATCGTGAGCACACAAGAACATACAAGCTGTAGAAAGAAGATTTCAAAATTTGCCTGATTCGACCGATTGAAAAACAGGCTCGATCGATCGAAAGTTGTATCTGCAGAATTTTAAGTTGGCCCAAACAGCAGTTCTAGCCCATTAAGGATTAGGGTTTCAGATCTACTTCTCCCACTATATAAAGGAAACCCTAAGCACGTTTTTTATAAGGCTTTTTAGAGAGAGAAGAGTGTGCCTCTTTTGTATTTAGGGTTTTATTCCTAAAACCTCTCTTATAACTTCTACCGGTATTGTTCCTTAAAGAATCTAAAGATCCGGTGTTGTAGAAGTTGTTGCATACAAGATCAACATTTAAGAAGATCCAAAACCTTTGAGTGGAGTCTCAAAGTCACAAGCGTGGGTGTTTGTGTTTTGCAAAGATTAAAGAAAGAAGGAGTCCGTGGATCTCGGAGCTGTCACGTGGTCGTGGTAGTAACTTTCCTACAAGCAGGTAGCAATAGGATGTTAGTGGTCTAAGTCGCTATTGTGTAAACTTCAATTCTTTCTAGTGGATTTGCTATTTTACCTTGAGGATAGCTAGGTTAAATCCTCCCCAGGTTTTTTACCGGTTTGGTTTTCCTGGGTCATCAGATCTTTGTGTTCTTTATTTTCCGCTGCTTTACTTGATATGATTGTTTTGTTTTAACCTAGATTTGAATAATAAACCTAAGTATTCACTTGGTTAATTAATTAGGTTAAACAATCTAGTTTACAGGGGTCTAAACCAAACTTACAAAATGTAATGAGTTCAATGTGAGAATTGGTGAGGAACTATGAAGATAGAGCATATCACAACTAGCTCGCGAGTGGTGTAACTCGCAAAAGGTCACATCAAGAGCACATGCTAGAAGTTCAAAGGTCTCAAGTATCAGGGCCATTTCTCGAGTGGCTTGTTTCTTGGCCAAATAGAAAGATGCCCGACTAGGCTGTTGCTAAAGTGCTTTCCACATTTCTTTACCTATACTATAAAAGCCCACATTACCCACAAAATTGTAAGGAAAGTTCAGAGAGAAAACCCTAGAAATCCATTTAAGAGTTAGAGATTGCAAACCTACAATCCTTTACACATTTCTCTTAGTTTTCCTTACTCTTTTCCCTCTCTAATTCCATATTCTTTGAAAAGTTCTTAGCCCAAACACAAACCAAACCAATTCTAAGTGTTATAAGTTTCTTCGGAGATGTTAGGAAGCATTGAGTCATTTCATTCTATGGTGGATGCAATTCGTAATAATTGCAGGATTCAAAAAGCTAGTAAAGACAAGGCTCGATGAAGCCCATTGGTAGTTGAGACTCGAGGGTCTAAGTATAAAGGGTAATCTAGGCTTGGAAGGTCTAAATTGTATTCATTGTACTCCAACTTATTTACTAACGGATCGATTTTAGCTTGGAAAGCCGTGGAGAGGTTTTTACATCGAGCACTTCAGTTTTCCTCTACAATAACACATCGCGGTGTTATCTTGTGTTTGCTTTTCTCTTCTATTTACTCCTTGTGTGTTATACTTAATTGTCAATTATGTATTCCCATGCACTAGGTAGTAGTCTCGATTAATTTCGCATTAATTACTCCTATTTCGCATCTAGTTGAGTATATTAGGAGAAACCACAATTTGACTCCCTATAACTACTCTAAAAATGGGCCCGCGGGGCATGATGTTGAATGTAATAGAAAATTTGAGTGTGTCTTCCTCATCACCAACTGATTTTGAGGTGGAATTGCACAGCTCACAATTCGACAAATGGTATCAAAGCCAAGATCACGGGTTTAAGTTACAAGAGTGTCATTGTAAAGGAGGGAATGCTAGAGGAACCACAATTTGACTCCTTACAACTACTCTAAAAAAAGGCCAATGGAGCGTGATGTCAAATGCCATAAAATATTTAAGTGTGTCTTCCTCATCACTAATTGGTTTTGAAATGGAATGGCACAACTCACGGTCTGACAGAGTATATTAAAAGAAATTAAGTTTTGATTTAAAAATTGGGAGTCTTAATTAGCTCTAGTATTTATACTAGTGAGCTTTCAATTGGTATTAGAGTGAAACTAAGTGCATGTCCAACAAGTTTATGATACAATAAAGCAAACAAAGGCAAGAAAGCTATAGAAAAATTGAATGCATCATAAAAGGTATAAAAATCAAGTACATTAACCATAAATAGCATACTAAAGTAAACAAAGTTAAACTAAAGTACTGAAAACATAAATAAAGCACTAAAAGAATGAAATTGCTGCTCTAAGAATTTCTACTCCTTTTCAATCTATACTCCCCCTCAAGTTAATATTACTCCCCCTTTTTGACTGGAATGACCACAGAAGCTATTCTTCAAAACCACCCATATCTTTGAAGCGATCTAAGAGGAAGGTAACTTGCTCTTGGAGGTATGAAAATTGATTTCAGGAGTAAGCTATATGATCATCAATAGACCATTGTTGTGGAGCCTGATGTTGTGACTGAGGTGAAGAAGGAGGAATCCATCTCCTTTAAGAGTGAACTGATCAATCTTGTCATTAGTATCGCCACTAACGGCCGTAGACACTTCAACTTGAGACTTCTGTCTCTTTGGGTACTTTTCAGCACCTGGAAGGTGAGCTCTACCTCTTGTCATGGTCACCACTGAAATAGGATCCTCCCTCTTTATAGGAGCCCAACAAGATGGAAGATCAACATTGTGCGCAAGAAAAATCTTCATGAACAAACTTGCCAATGGTAGAGTCATCCATGATTTCCTTTTCCGGACACACTTGGTAAGTAGATGGTAGAGCTGAACACAAATATCAATGTCCTTCCCTTTGAAAAGAATGTGAAGGAATAGAGTTCTTGGTTGCGAAAAGGTTGTCAAATTCTTGACAGGATGGAAGTTGAAGATCATGATGTAGGTGAGAGCTCTAACTTTTGGACTGAAGTTGGTCGTGTGCATGGTCTGAACATTACATTTATCTTGTTCACCACCAAGATCCATTACCTGCAATTGCAATCATGGTCCTTCGCTCATCATAAGGAAGAGAAGACTTTAAAACCACTGGACTCGTTTGAAGAAGATCTCAGTTAGTGGTAGGAGAGACCTTGAATACTGTTCCTCTAATCTAGCAATCCAAATACCCGTCATAGAAAACTGCATTCAAGAAGAACTCTCGAACTAGAGGATCACACACATCCCCAAAGCTAGTCAAAAGGGGACCCTATGCTCTATCCTAAAAACTATAGGAATGAAAGTTTGAGAAAGTGACTACAGATCCACTTCTCTTTCCACTTTAATCAAAGCATACCTATAATGATCAGTGTATGCAACAAATGCGTCTCCATTCCTATACTTTTCTTTGTCATAGAATGTTCAAATACGCTTCCTAGACTTAAACGTGAGTTTAGGAACAATGCAAAACTCACTCACACCTAAATCTAAAACCTATGACAAACTTGGAACAAAATACATGTATCCTGAAACACTTGCACAATGCCCTCAAGGTAAAGTCAATAATAAAGGACAAGTATAAAGTAACAAGCAAATTGCGATCGAGTAGATACCAAACGACTACAATTAAAAAAAATAAAAATAAAAACATGATCAAACAAGAACAGTTATTAAGAAATGACTACAATGATCACTCAACAATGAAAATGGTCATCCGAACATGCAATTAATAAAGCACAAGACATAAAGAATGTATGCATGTCCAACACATAAACACGATGCAATGAGAACAACAAATCATAGATACTAATAGAAGCTCAAAGCACCATAAAGAAAACAAGAAAATAAACATAATGTAAAACAAAACAAAACAAGGTTTTCTCATAAAAACAATGTCTTCTCTCCCTTGGTATATGCATCTCCCCTATAGAATTTCTCCCCCTATGGAATTTTTCCCCCTATGAATGTGCACAAGAGTCATATAAAAACTAGCCTCATCACACGCTCTTCGTGCGATGAGTTTTTTTTTTTTTTTTTTTTTTTTTAGTGTCATAATTTTTCATTCATTCCAATTTGAGGTTTACACGTTTACTCATTAATATTATGCATTTAGAACTACTAATACAACCAGGAGTGTTATGAGGCTAGATTCAAAAAATGAACAAATATTACACGTTTATTTTGTAGCAAAAAAAAAAAATCTGTGTTTTGATTTTATATATATAACTGTTATTTTGAAAATCAAATTTATAAGTGGATAAAGTAATTTGTTTTTTAATCAACAAGTGAGTGGCCCTATTTTTTGGGCAATGTTTTAGTAGGAGTTAGACTTCTATTTTTACCGGATTGTCCTTTAGTTTTGTCTCTACTTAAACATAGGGTATAGGGGCATATGAGCATTTTTGAACCAAAAAACAATGAGGATCCCAAATAAGGGAAGCCCCCTTAAATAGTAGTATAGATGACAATACTCTCCCCTTTTTGTCACGAATTGACAAATAAACCAAAAAGGAGGGGGAAAATGAAGATATGAACAAGGATAAGGGAAATAAATGAAGCTCAAACAAAAGATAAAACACCTTAAAAAAAAAATGCTACAAAGCATAAAGTAAACATGACATGTTAAGGATGCAAAATGATCAATAAGATGTGCATAGAAGATATTGAGCAAGGCATGACAAAGGTAGGAATGATGTGTATATGTGGTGGCTATGTGCAATGCATGAGCAAGGCAAAAAAAATGCACATGTGGGAGCAAGGTGTGTAAAATACACAACCAATGAAGCAAACATGTTCCTAAAGAGGAAACATGCAAATCCCCAAATTTTGGTACTCATCAGAGTCCAAATTAATGAAAAAAATGCCGAAGAAGTATTTCATCAAACACCAAGCATGCACACTAACACCCTATATATGATGAAATGCATAAATATGGTGAAATTTGCCCTCAATACATGTTCTAATTGCCATAAGGGGCCAACATCTAGAGCAAATAAACAAAAGAAACATAATCCATACAAAAATTTTGACAAAAATTAAAATTTCCAACCCCTATGGTGAAAATCTCAACCCCTATGATGAAAATCCCAACCATGAACATAGAACCCCCTAAAACATAATCTAAGGTTTAGAATCAATGAAAAGTGTTAAAAATTACCTTAAAGATGTTAATGGAATGAAAAAAAAAAAAATTGAATTTAGTAGGATTTTAATGTAGAAACTTTGAAATAGGAGGTTTGGAGAAGGTGAGAGAAGTTTAAAACAAAAAGCTCATGGAAATCACTTTAAAAAGGTGATCTAGGAATGTGGCAGGTGGGTCAAGTCACCGCCTAGTAGCGAGACACCCACCAAATCTTCTGCCAGCATTTCACGACTTGGCCACTCGTGATCCAATTGCGAGACCCATTGTCCAAAATTTTAAAAACAATAAAATTTTGTTGAATGGGCAAATGGAACTCCCCCATTTTTCAACACACACACACACACACACACACACACACACACAAAACTTGAAATTTTAAAAAACAAAGCAAGTACACACACTTAAAAACATGAGTGAAGAAAGTCACTTCCAAATACAAATAAAACAATTAAAAATCTTTTTTACTTGATCCATATAGGATTAAGCACACACACATCAAATTCAAACACGTACAATTACACAAATGAAATAGATACTTAATGAACATTAAACTTGTGTGTTGTGCGTGAGTTTACATTGACTGAAAGCTTTTCATTTGACTTTCATTTTTCATAATTTGATTAATACATCTCAAATTTTGAGCAATGATGCCTTGAAAGTTTTGATATTTCTTTGAAGAATAAGCATTTGGCTTTGGCATCATGATTTTTTAATATAGTTTGCTCCACATTTTCCTAATCTAACTAGTTTTCAAAGCAAAACTTTTTCAGCTCTTTCACTTTTTAGAGATTGACGTTTGAAGAGTTTTTTGACAAAAATTAAACGTGAGGAGATATATAAGATCAAGTCTACGAATGACTTATCAAAAAAAAAAAGTCTACGAATGTGTCAGGATCAATCAAGAATATTGGTCAAACATGCATGAAAAACTTGAAGTTCTATTTACAACAATCAAACATAGATTTCTAGATTTCACTCACATTCAATATATATTCATACATAACAAGACTAAGCTCGTAAATATACTACACCATTAGTACGAAGATACTAAGCCAAACTCTACATGTGATATGTGTTTAAACATATACGATCAAAACTTTTGGATTTTGTATTTTTTATATGGTTTTGGAATTTTACTCACAAAAACAAATGCAATAAATTAAGATAAAAAAAATAAAGAACAATGCATATAAAGAAATGCATGATGCACAAATGTATGAGGATAAAGCATATAATGCATGAAGGATTCAACAAAGATCGAAAGAATTAGACCTAAAGAGTACAAGCTCAATCATAAGAACCCTTCATCACCTAAACGGAACAAGAGTTTGGAGTGAGTGTCTCCTAAAAAGTGAGACGTGGGTTAGAAGAATAAAAACTGGAGATGCAAATAGTCAAGGAGTTAAGAGCATTAAAAACTTTCTTCAACAACATACTATTTTCACCCAAATCCAGTTTTGCTTTCTTATCACAGCTTCTAAGAAGCTCAAGTTTCTCTTTTCTTTGATTTTTTTAAGAGCTTGAAACTTAGAGTAATAAGGTTTTAAAGACCAAAAGCACCACATTGGTGACAAACAATGTGTTTAGGTTCATTAGGCTTTTTAGTGAGGGATCTAGCAACATGGTTTTGTTCTCTTGTAAACATGGAACATTGAGATCTATATGAACAATCACACCACAATGGTGGCAAATAGGAACAAACTTAGATCCATCCAAATTTTAGGTTGAGGCCTAAACAAAGGTTTTGGCTTAAGAGCCTTTCTCTCCACTTTATGATTTCTTTTGTGCAGAGTGATGTACATCGATTTGTATTTAGAGATAGAACTCATAATAGACACAAAATCAAGTTTCACTACTATATTGCAACATAGATTTTCTTCCTTTTTAGCAATAGGTTCAGCAATGAAACATTTGACATGCATCTTAAGAGATTCATTTTTACATTTTAGATCATCAACTATTTTGTTAGGCAAAAAAAGTTTAACATCAAAGTCCATATTCAAACATTCAAACTCTTTCAACTTTTCAAAAGAATGCTCAGCAAGTTTCTTGTACTTCTCAACCAACTTGTTAGATTCATCAAGTTTGGCGATTAAGGCATCCTTTTCATAAAAAAACTTGCTGAGTTTTTCATGAAATTTCAAAGCCTTTTTCTTCAAGACTTTGACATTCACACTTTTAAAAACACCCAAAGAGTCATGTAATATGGCATCACAATCATGAGAATAAACGCTCATAGAGGCATTTTCACAAACACATGGCATGTTACATTCAACATCATTAACACCATGCAAAAACACACATAAAGCATTATCCATGGCAATTAAAACAAAGGGTCAAGGATCACACTTAGGTAATTAAACTAAAATAAGTGTACTCATTTTGATACCAATTGAAAGCTCAATATTCTAAATGCTAGAGTTAATTAGGACCCCCAAAATTTAATTGCAACTTGATTAATTTTAATCTAAACACACTTAATGTGGAATATATGTGATTAGCAAATTAATTAATCAAAGCATTCAATAATTGCATGGATGAATATATAAGTGTAAGGCAAATATGTAAAAGGCAGTAGAGAAAAGGATAACAAACTCAAGATAACACCACGATGTGTTATTCAAGAGGAAAATCGAAGAACTTGGCGTAAAATCCTCTTTGTGGCCCTCCAATCCAAAATGATCCACTAGTGAATAGTACAATGATACTAAAAAGACCCTCCAAGCCTAGTCTACCCAATGTACTTGATCCCTCCAAGCTCTAGCTACCAACGGACTTCACCAAGTCTTGTCTTCACTAACTTCCCCAATCCCACAATACCGCCCAATTGCACCACCAAGCTTCACTAGCTTTTTTGGCATAGACCCAATGCTTCCCAAGTTCCAAAATACTCTCGACATTCTAAATGGGTGTGGATTGTGTTTAGGTACAATCTCCTCCCAAGGTATGACAATGGGAGAGAGGATTAGAAACTATAATGATTTCTCACTTAAGGATGAGTAGCTCCCTCTAAAAAATGTGAGTGTTATGAAAACTAATCTCTTGGGTTTTCTCTCTAATAGCCTCCTTACAATTTTGTGGGTAATGAGGGAATATATAGTGTGGGTGAAGGATAAAAAAGTCACACTTAAAATCCTAGTTGTTAGATCATCTCACGAGATATCTTGACTATCGAACTTCCTCATATGCTCCTCTTGTGACCTTTGCGGGTTCTGCAATGTCAAGTCAATCGCGAGCTAGTCACAAATTTCACTATCTTGAGCAAATCTTCACTATTTAAGACTATACCCATTACAATTAAATCCAACAAAATACAAAAAAATAAATTAATGAAATTATGACACTTTTGTCATGAAATACAGCCAACATAAATGTTAAGTAAAAAACATAACTTAACACTATATTAGTGAATTCTTGTAAGCAGTGACCTAAAATTCACCCGGTAGAATTTTTTCCTTGTGAAGGTTTTCTCGTTAGTTAACAAATTACTGTATCAAATTTATTTTTTTGCTACACTCTAGATTAGAATTGTGATTTGTTGGTGCCTCCATGATATTGCATATAATTTGACCTAATTAATTTAATTTGAGTAATTAAATTAATTAATCGGGATCAATCTATAACCTAACGGTTATGTACAAGTGCATATATACATAAAGAAAAGCATATATACGTAGTTATATATAAAAATGTACACACATACATATATTTTTATGTATGTTTCTATGAATATATATACATTTCAATAGAGCTTATTTAGCTTCTAAGCTAACTGATTACATTAAGGGGAAGATGAGATGATGAAGGTGGTGCCTACAGATCGAAACTATGGCTGTTGAAATGGAAGATTGGATGATGGCATTGTCTCCTAATATTGTGTGACCTGATTTCTTTAGCAACACTTGTCTGAAGAGTTGGAGGACCGCACACAATGACACCAACATCAACGCAGCCCCATTTCTCTGATATATCCCCAAAAATACCTGCAGAAGACAGAGGAAAGGGCATATCAAGAAAGCCTCTAGTGTAGTACAACTAAAAAGGTATAACTTCGTTATTAATATATTTTTTTCCGCAGGATCCTTTTAGTTTAACTCCATCTATTTATGTTATATATTTTGTTCACAATTGGTCCTTAGCCTGGAAAATAGAAGAGGGGTATGGTAGGTTGATGACTTGTGCAAAATTTAGTCACTTTATTATGAATAGATCTACCAAAGAGTACACACATTAAGGTACCCCTTACTAGCAAGAATACATGTGGCTAACCTTAATTAGTCTGTTGTTATTCTTGGGACTAAAATTTGGTTGTTATCGTCATTGTGGTTGTTGTTATATCACTCTTTTAATTTTATGTTTTGAACAAAAGTTGAGATGTCATACCTTTGAAGTCCGGTCTTGAACCATAGTACAAATTGGTTGAACTCACAAGCTTTTGCTGACATAAATCCTTATGAGCTACAATTTCATGATTTTGCATCTTCTCAACCATAATCTCATCATCCTTGCATGCCTCCTTTGCTGCATTTTGTCTTTCCCAAAGATGCCATAAACCAACCACGATACCCCCAAAGATAAAGACACTTGCAAGCATGCAAATTACAAAGAGAAGCCCTTTGTACCACCATGAAGATATGTCATAGGGGTTTATGTAGAAAATATCCAGTAAATATATTAGGATAACAAAGCCCAGAGTAGATGAGATAACATATAGTCCAGACCATATATTATTTCCAGTACCAACCAAAACTGACATGCTATAGCTGTCAGACATAGGAGGAGAAGAGTTCGTAGCCTCATGTACTTGACCCTCTTCGTGTACCTGACCCTCTTCCTGCAGGTAATTAACAACTATTAAATGCCATAACATGAACATGATAACAATAAATAAAAAATGAAAGTACAAGGGTGTGAGAGCATAATTAAGCATACCAGTAGTGGTTGAGATTCTCGAGTGACGAAAATACGAATCTCAAGATTTAATTTATCCGAGAAAAATGGACAGATTGATTCCATATCATTGGTAGAAAGAAGAGGAAGCTCGTTTGATCTTTTCACAGCCCAAACAATCAAGATGTTTCGAGGCAAACAAGGTTTTCCTTCCCGAGTACGATGGAGAATGTCACTCAAGATTGCCAAAAATGGTGAAATTCCTATGCCACCTGCTACTAAAATAAGGTTTTCATACCTAGAGAATCAAATGGTGAAGTCAGTTCATAAAATAGAAGATAATAATATGAAACTTAAAATTAAGCTTGATATCTAGTAAATTCTAGCAAAATTGATTAGTTGGGTGCATACATCAAGTGATATGGTAATTCATGCCCATAAGGCCCCTCAACAAAAGCTATCATCTTTGTTTGAGGCTGGAGATGTAGATCTGCTTCAGAACTATTCATAATATTTCCTCTGAGCTTTTCTGTCCATTCACCAAGAACCTTTATGAGAACGGATAGATGATATTTACCATCCAAAGGACTAGATGAAACACTGAAAGGATGCCACTGCAGCCAAGATAATTCTCGAACTTGAAGGAAAATAAAACTAAGGGCATTGTAACGCAGATCTACATTGTCAAGGAGGAAAAGTATCAGATAGGGTAAGAATAGATAAACAAGGAAACTACAAAATTGAGGGGAACTAGTATTACTTCCAGGTTTTGAAAGCATCAACTCCACAGTTCCACAAGGCAGGCACTTGGCTGAAATTATATCAACAGCCCTTCGTGATTGGCAGAATCTCAGAAAGCGGTCAAGAATGAAAAGAAATATTCCTCCAGCAGCCATACTGAAAATGAAATCCCCAACATGCAAAGCTAAAAAGACAACAAAGATTACATATAGTTGATGAGTGTAGAAGAACAACTCAAATTTCTGCTTTCTCACTGGATGAAGTGATGTCATCCACATCAATAGACCAGCTGCCAGACTTATAACTCCTGCGAGATTGGCAACACCAATATCTTTCCACTCCAATATCTGCATGAGACAATTAAAGATGTAAGTACCATCCTTATCTTCATATGACCTTCGATTTCTTTCCATGAGGGAATTCTTAGATACATTCTATGAATGAAGAAAAAGCATATGGTTTAGGACATTGACAAGGTTCACAATGGAGATGGTTTTCTCGTCTTTCTTCTGTGATGCCACTTAATGACTTACTAACCTCTCAATTAATTTTAGAAGATTCTACTAAATTCAAAAATGGCTTGAACTAAAAATGGAACAGACTCTGTGATGTGAATCAAATTAATCAGAGATACAAATAAACATAGCTGCAGTAATGTGACCATGTAACCATACATAAAAGTACATATCAGCTCGATTTCAGACTGGTGCATGCAAAAAGAAATACCAAGCACTACATAAGCTTAAAGATTGAGAACAAGCCAAGACTAAAGGGACTCACTTCTATTCTCATGTATTTGCACATAATATTTCAGGTTACCAAGAACTAGTTAGCATCACAAATGTTTTGTCACATGAATAAGACAACATGGACGGGAACCAAAGGTCATCAAAAAATTCTGGTCAATGACTTGTACATTAGTACCATGCTTTCCAAGTTTGTGTGTGCTCATTAAAAAGAAAAAAAGAAGAAGATAATTTTAGCAAAAATTAAGAATATAACACATAACAAGTTTAGTCTCCTATAATAAAACAAGTTTAGTCTACTATGATGTAACTCAGCAAAGTTCACCAGACAGCCTTAGCATCAGTCTAAGAAAGAACATCAACATGATCTATCAAATGATTAAGAAAGAGTATTTACAGATCAAAACAAGTTTAGTCTACTATAATAAAAAAAAAAAAAAAAGTTTAGTATACCATAAAGTAACTCAGTAAAGTTCAAGAGAAAACCTTAGCATTAGTCTAAAGCAAGACTATCAATATGATAAAATGATCAAGAGTTATTGAAGTGCTTCTACTTGAGTTATGACATTCGCATTCCATAAACCGTTTACCAAAGTTCATTTCCATCATAAATTCTATTGTGCATACCTTCTTTAAGGAAATGTATAGCTTTCAAGAATTTGCGGCATAACATAGAGACTAAAGTAATTTTGGCCCTTAAAGCGTGGAGTTATTTTCATTTTGGTCTTAATGTTTGATTTTGTTCTCATATTGGCCCTTTACGTGTCAAAATTTTCATTTTGCCCTTCATGTTTGATTTAGTTTTCTGTTTGGTCCTTCATGAAATGAAAATTGGAACAAAAAGGGTCAGTATTTAACCAGAATCTAACATAAAGCTCCAAAATGAAAATTTTGAAATATAAAGTGTCAAAATGAAAATAATCCAAAACTCTAAGGGACAAAAGTATAATTTAGTCTAACATAAAAGGTTTACAGGTATTTAACCACAAAACAATCACAAAATCCCATTCTGGAACAGTTTATTGTGTTGTGCTTGTGTCTTTGAACAATTACCTTGTTATTTGTATAATAAACATGAATAAAGATTGCCACCACATAACCATATTTTGTAAGCCTGCTTTTAGTTACCCTTAAGAACCTTATGTCTACTGGTTGAAATGCTATATTTCACCCCCAAAATTAACCATCATGGTGCACCATCTCAGACCTCAAGCAGAACTTCTCAAGAATAAATAAATTTTTAAAGTGCAACTCCCACCTCAATCCCAGCTAGTCCATCTTTCATCAGGCTTCTGATCCCGCTGCCTACTCCAACAAGAGTAACAAGAAGGCCCACGGCCATTATGTGAAACTACAGCCAATCTTAATGGTGATCAAATAGTTATCTCTACCTTCCCATAATTTGTCCCCAGCTTAATTTGTATTTTACTAATCTTGCACTGGAAACTGACAATTCAAGGTAATTTGTGCATGAGTCATATATAAAAAATTTTAACCAACGAATTGTGAATGAACAGCCAAAGGAGAAGTTAACGGCATTAGGGATCATTTTCAAAGAGGGTTAAATCAAATTAACAAAAAATCATAGTTGTTACTGCTGCACAGCACTTCCCCATCAATAATAGTTGTTACAGCACAGCACTTTATCATAGAATTTCTCTAGTCTTGTCATTTCTATTTTTCCATTTTCTATTGTGGTTGCCCCTTCCATTTTCTGTTGTGTGTGTGTGCATAGCAAGAGGATAATTCAATTTTCAGTGAATATACATGTATTCTTCTCCTGGAACACAAACAAACAAATACATATACAAGCAAAAGAGAAACACGTATTTATAAATATAGCTAAGCTATACACAAATGAAAGAATTACACCGCTAGCACTCACTTCTTGTAGAAGGTCGCCCTCAATTGTCCATGCAATTATAAAGAATAGTCCATGGAGAGTAAACAGCTGCATAGTGAGATGTCCAAGCCACACATGATATCTTGTTGCATGCTCAAAAGGGATATCTATAAGGCGTAGAAGAACCGATCCCCTTGCAACCGGAAGAAACAAAAATGCCAAGCAATATAATCCAATGGTACCAAAGCGAAGTCCCAGATATTCCAAAATGAAACAACTGAAAATTTCAAATTAAGTAGGACTCTCAGCAGAAGAAACCAATCTTCATGTACTGAATAAAAAGAACTTAAAAATTTTACAGAGCAAATGCTAACCGTAAAGAATTTAAGTTTCACATATACAACATGTTTCATGATGACAAAAAACTATAATAAGTATAATAAACAAAAAGTAAAATAAGCAACACACAAATAGTACGTATTGACCATAAGAGGAAATTCATTTCAAGTACACTCAATAAAAAGAACCAATGAAGACTATACTTGAAAAGTCACAGGATAAGTGTCAAAGTTCTTCAAATAGGAAATATAATGGAAGTAAGCAGCTAATTTCTGCTGATACAAATGACACACAAGCAAAGCCACCAACACCATGAAAGGCAACAATTGATCATGAAAAACATATAAAATATTGTACCTCTTCCGTTTTAAAGTCAACTGGGACTGAGATATAACGCTGAGTATCTGTGTGGTATATGCATACACAGCCCAGATAACATACACAACAAAGAGGACAATTCCAATAAGCTCGGAAGCAGAAACAACCCCAAATGGGCCATCCACAAGAACAGGGAAAGTCCACAAGCGGAATCTTGGTTTTGTTGAGGCCTTCCTCCTACAAAGAAAGCTTCTAAGTTACAAAACAAGCTATTCATTTAATTAAAAGGTTAAGTTCAACATACAGAGATTGAAGGAAAAGATTTAATTCTTAGGTTAGCATAGAAAAAAGAGAACATAAGAACTCTCTCCACTATATAAAATACATACTCGTGGAGCTCCTCTTCCCCAGAGATGAGGAGATAAGCTATGGAAAGGAATGCAATAATAAGAACTGGACCACTGAACACCAAAAATATGCTTCCTGCAGTTTTTGCAACACCAGAGCCCACCAAGCAGATAAGAATCGTGTGGTGGGGGGAGGAGACAAAAGAAGAATAACAAGTTAATAAAAGGTACCAACCTGTAATCCCAAAAACAGTGCCACTGGTGAGTTGAGCCCACTTCTCAAAAGCTTCATTGACAAACTCTGCTGGGATGAAGAAAATAAGGGCAACCCATGAAAGGAAAATAACCCATATTACAAACTTGAGAATCCACTTGGCCCATGACACAAAGAGAGGTGTCTTCTTCACTCTCTCAGCACCTCTGCTCAAAAGAAGAGGCCTTTGAACAGAGTTTTCATCCATGGCCAGAAAATTCTCTTCTTTTTTTTTTTCCAAAGTCTTCAATAAATCCCTAATGGGCATAAGTCACATATAAACAGAAAGAGTGGAAAAGAAGACAACTTGTGTGGAACCCATTAGAGCATACGAACCAACCAGGCATATTTAAGAAATGAGAATCTTGTCAATTGTGTAAAAACATACACTCTGAAATCTGAACCACTAACGTTTTTGTAATGTCATCTGAAACAATTTATTTCCCTCCAACCAAAAATATCAAAGAATAGGAGGATAATACGTATCACAACGGTGATAAAAGACAGAAAAACCGTCCAAATTAATAACTATAACTATGTTGGTGTAACTCACAAGGAGACAACAACTTTACAGGTTGTGGTTTAAGGTGATCAAGAGTAAGAGGACAATTGGAGTGGTATCTCAATTCACAGTACGTACCTCCATTATTAACCATTCACTCACCAAAACTATTATTGAACAGATGTGATGGACAAACCAATATTCACCACTCCCTCTAACCAATCTGATGTAACCGCACAATGAAATGAATTGTGTTTAATACAGGAACAGGGCTGAGAGGAGCGGAAAAAACAAACTTATTATATATATAAATATATATATATATATATATATATATATATGTGTGTGTGTGTACATATACTTGCAAGTATCAAACAAGGTAAAAAGAATAGTCTTAATCCCACATCCATGAGAATTGATGAGTAAAAATACATATATTTTTGTAAGTACCTAATTAGTAATTAAAGAGTTACAGCCTTTCCTATCAAATTTTAAATAAATAAAAAGTTACAGGGCTTAGTCACTTCCTTCTTATTAGTTCTCTAACAAGAGAGAGAAGCTTTTACCAAAAAAAAAAGAGAGAGAAGAAATAAGCTTCTTTTTGATAAAAAGACAACATAAGCATGAAGCTTCAATTAAAATGCCTTAATTTATAAGTAATGAACTTATTATCTGGTTTTCACCAAAAAAGAACTTATTATCTGAACAATTACCAAAAGAAACGTAATACAAAAGAATGGAAACAAAATGCTGGCAATATTGTTTTACGGCTGACAAAAAGTGCAAAATTTAAACCAGGTTCTCCTCCTTGGGGAAATTGAACAATGCTAGTACACTATAATGAAGAGTTTTAAACAAAATACTGATAGAGTAATTGCATATAGCATTTATGAGCTGAGATGACATAAAAACGAAAGCCCATCATCTTTGTCAAAGGTTTTGAATTTACTCTACCAAAAAAAAAAAAAAAAGGTTTTGAATTTAGATATAATTACTCCTGCCAAAGAAAGAAGGTCCGCTCATTTTATGTGTACCTCGCTAGCTTGCTTATCTTTGTGGTTGGCTTTATACACACAAACGAATCTGCAGAGATTGCACGAATAATACAGTAGATGCCTGATGTATTAGAAGAACTAGCATGTAGTCCGTGCTTACGCACGGGAATATTAACAATTGTGATAATAAGATGTTCATCTTGGAAGATTAAGTTTCCACATTGAGCTTAGAATCTTCTTGGAGGCGCCAATTAAACGGTAATATATGAGAATGTGAAGCAAGGAAGAGTGGGATTGAACATTGTATTTGAACTCAGCCTTACTCTTAGAAATCTCAAAGGAGGAGGAAAGGGTAGTGTGTAGATCTAGTTGGTAAAGGTTGAGAGAAAAGGATGAAACATGGGATGACGATATAACATTAGAAGGAGATGATGTTTTACTTTTATAGTCTTTTTCGTTGGACTCCTTAGTTCTGGTAGTGGACAGGTGAGATGTTCTTGCTTAGGCCAATGAGTATTATCATTGTAGTTTTCTTGGCTTCCGTGTTAAATGTTAATGCATCATTTATTTGGGCATAAAATTAAAAAATTTAAATTAGATACATGACACAAAATTGGAGTCTAATTTATAATCTAATTAGATTTTTTTTTTTTTTTTTTTTAGTTTTAGTTAGGACAAGTGGCGCAAAATTAAGAATCCAAATCTAGACACATGGCACAAAATTGAAACTCTAATTTAGATTTATATTTGAGTTTCTATCTGCTTCACTTATTATTATATATATAGATGTGTTCACTTCGGCTTATATAAATTGGGTTATATTATATGCACAACTTTTTAAAGTTTCTTTTGTAAAATTTAATTATACTTTTACTTAAGTTTACTTTTAAGCAAAATAAACAGATAAAACCTTTTTTTCCCCCCAATTATTGGAGAGAAAATTAATATACCGATAAACTTTTGTTCAGTAAACCGATAAACTTAAATCATCCTAAATAGACACTAAAGAAATAGAAAGTAGTTTATTGACTAGCCACATTGGCTATGTACGTGATCATGATCATACCAAATAATCTCTTTTATTTTTTATATTTTTAATTAGGATTAGTCTAACTTAAAAAATGAAAAATTCTCTATAACAATAACAGGTGTTGTGTTTTTATAGGATAGTAGCTCGAGTCGGGTTTTTTGGTGTAGATGAGTCCAAAACTCGTGCCCATGAGTCCCTTATTGTCCACTGCCAATGTTTTTTCTCCAAGGCAAAAAAATAATGTAACGAGTGATGGAAATACTAAATTAATGAGAAAACGAGTATTTCTCATGTGTAGATAATTTGAGCTATGAAGCGTATACAAATTAAGTGTGAAGAAATATTTTAGGCTATTATGAGCAAATTAAGCCAAACAAGTATATTTAACAAATATATATATTCGTATGCTGTTATCAAAAATAATAATAACAATAATAAAACTAATATATTCATATGCCCAAGTAAACATATTAAGCAGAAAATCCAAGCTAAGGAATATATTTTGCAATATCATATGAAACTATCTAGTAATTGTTAAGAATAGTAAGAAAGTTAGAGAAACTATTTAGTAATAAATGAGGAGAGTAAAATAGAAAGTCAGTGAAACATATCTTAGTTACATGCATTGGCGAAGACAAGTAAAAGTTCACTTATCTTTGTTATATGCATTGGTGAAGATAATATAAAAAATAAAAATAAAAACTAATCTTCCTCTCTTTGTCGAAACAAGTGCAAAGCATATGCAAGAGGTTAAGTGTGAATTATGGCAGCACCATATATATGTGGGTATTTGTTCTTATCACGAAAATGGTGTACAAGAAGGAAGAAAGCATAAGAAAGATAAGATACACACCAAATTGCTCATTGTGAGATATTATGTGAAACAAGAAAGATGATAGGAGATTGGTAAGAGAGGGAGAGAAAGGGCACTTGGAGAGTATTGCTAATTAAGGAAAGAAAATTACGTATACTTTAGAACCTGCTCAATTAATTAGAGAGAAAATGGATGCTTAATTAGGATTTCTCTAAGTGAAGTGGGCGTTTAGGTTTCGTACGTTTTCAACAACTTTGGTTAATTAATTCGTTTTCATAATTTGCAAAATACTTACATATTGTCGGTGGAATGCAATTGGATTCTAATTGATATTAATATATAATCTTATAGTCATTCCATGTGCTTTTGAGCTTCGCCTATATTTACCTTTTTTTTTTTTTTTTTGTCGATGAGAACCATGATCATTCCATATGTCCAATTTATGAAAGAATTTATTTATAGTTAAAAATTATCAAAGAGATTATAAGTGACGTGTAATAGATAACAATATTAGGGACCATCCATATATTTTGCTAAAACTTATGATTAAATTAAATATACATAATGGGAAATCTAAAAGTTATAAGAAATTTGGCGGCTATATATAGTATCAACGTACGTACGTAGTTCCACTTCTATTATAGGAGGTATTTTGTTTGTGCATCGATATGTTGTATGCAACAGTAGTACTTGTGTCACTCACAGCTTGCGTGTTCCATATATAGGTACATATATGAGACCTACGGTAATAAGTTAGGCATTGCTCCAAATCCAATATGCATGTTAATGAATAATGAGAGGTACAGCTAGGAAAGATAGTATAGGTACTTACGTAATATATACCCCGGCCCCATAAAATAACAAATACTAGCTAGTGTGTATGTATGTATTGTAGGGATGGAGGGCCCAGATATCGGTATTGGGCTGTGAGCCGTGCTCGAGAACATCAGATAGCCCAAGGACAGGTAAATACTACTGAAGACATATAGGTTAATGGGCCGTGGAAGAAGTCTGGTCATAAGGAGCTGGAAATGTTATTCGAGGAGAAGTACCTCCTCGCCTAGACAGAGTAGAGGTCAAAGGTCCGACCCTTCATCAAGAACAATTCAACAGACAATTGTGCTGGCAAGGATAAACATCAGATAGGGATAAGACAAAAGAGAGTTGAGAAATATCTGAGAAGAAAGATGCTACCACCGCATTGAATGCTCTGCAACTAACCCCTTAACCGCATTAATGTAGAGGTGATACCTGAACAGTAACATTCAACCTTACAGCTACCCACAAAGACTTTAGGAAGGTACTGATGGGACAAGTATCAAAGCCAGCAATCTGATCTGCACGTGGAGAGCTGAGATGAAGAAAGGAAGGGGAATATAAAGGAGAAAAACCCCATTATAGAGGGGTGATGAGAAAATCTAAGGAAATATCACTATAGACTTAAGAACTGTAATTTTGTATAAGTTTAAGAGAAATATATAAGAACGAACCATCCTCAAACTTGGCCGAGGAGAACTTTTCTTGCTCAAAACTGTTTGTTTTATTCTTTCTAACAATAACAAACCTACTGTGACTGCTAACCACTTAACTCATTGAAAGTTCATCTTTAAGTCCACTATCAACAAATTCATTGTTTTTGGCTCTTTGGGCCATAGACCCTTCATTTGGGCTTTAAGAGCAAATCATGCCCTTACAATTGAAACCGTCTGTGGGAAATTTGAACATTCTTGAGTTCATCCAACCATGGTAGGTGCTTGCTTACTTCTAAGTGTAGGAGATCATAGCAATATAATTCTCAAAGTACTGAGGTCGAACCACAAGGAGCAGGATAAATTCAAAGACAATATAATTAAACAACAATTTGGGTAAAGAAGAAAAGTATTGTTGCTTGGCGATTGTTAACAAGAATAATAATAAAAACTTATTTAAATCAATTATTTAAATACTAGGGCATCGGAGTATTTCCCTATATCGATATGAAATTTTTTGTGATCTCAGAAAATATGTATTTCATAATTAATTGTTCTTATACAATTTTTTTTTTTTTTTGATAGATAATAAGAGTTTTATTGATGAAAAAAGAACAATGTGTTTACGATTGTAAACTCACTGCCCTTGAAATAAATACAATCAAATCATACGAAAAATCTAATAGAAATAAGGAAATCAGACAAGGAACTAGAAAGCGTAAGACCCCAAACACGAGACCACTCATACAAAGTCCTAGCAAGCAAGTTCTTCAACATATCTATAGGTTTCTCAATGTCCTCAAAAGTTCGGGCATTGCATTCCTTCCAAACTAACCACATAAGGCAAGCTGGTACCATATTCCAGACCTTTGAAGAGTAAGTTCCCAACCAATTCCTCCAAGCAAAAAGAAGAGAAACAATAGTTTCCGGCATCACCCACTGAACCCCAGACATAATAAGGACCTCACTCCACAAAGCAGATGCAAACTTACAATGAAGCAAAAGGTGATCCACAATTTCCTCATCACTCCTACAGAGACAACACCAATTGACAAGGGGCAAGTTCTTCTTAACAAGGTTATCTATTGTAAGAATCCCACCCCTAGCAGCCGTCCATAGAAAGAAAGATACCTTTTTAGGTACCTTTACACACCAAATGCTCTGCCAAGGGAAAGAAACAGAAGGGGCTTTCAATAAAGCAATATAAAAGGACCGCACATCAAAAACACCACTGCAATTCAACTGCCAAATCAAGATATCCTCACCCTCCCCACTAGGTAACCTAGCAAAGATATGCTCATAGAAAGAATAAAATCTCCTAAACTCCCATTCATTAAAATTGCGTCGGAAAAGGAAGTTCCAACTCCTACCTCCCCCGTCTGGTGCACAAATAACCATGTCAGAAATCAAAGCTTCCTGATCCACAACACAGGTAAACAGTTTCGGGTATAATTCTTTCAAAGAAATAGGACCACTCCAAGGGTCATGCCAAAACCGAATACGATTGCCCTCTCCCGCTGCATACACCACATGATCGAAAAAATTGTCTGCACCTTTCCTAATATTCTTCCATAACCCACAACCATGAGTCCCTCTCGCAACTCTAGTGCACCAACCTCCACTACCCTCTCCATATTTGGCGGCTATTACTTGATGCCATAAATGGGTAGCTTCCTTCCCAAACCACCAAAGCCACTTCCCAAGTAGAGCTTAGTTAAAAAGCCCAATCTTTCGATCCCCCAAACCCTCTATCTCCACCGGCCAAACAACCTTATCCCAAGCAACAAGCGGATATCTAAAAACTTCATTAGAACTTCCCCAAAGGAAATTCCTGTGAATCCTGTCTAGTCTATCTGCTATGTGTTATGGAATTGAAAACAGAGATAGATAATAAGTTGGGAGATTCGACAAAGTCCTCTTCAATAAAGTAAGCCTACCTCCTTTAGACAAATACAACCGCTTCCAACCAGAGAGCTTTTTCTCCACCCTTTCTAAAATGTTCTTATACAATTAAATACTTATGATTCGGTTGAACTGAGACAATTCAAGAACGCATGATAACCTAGATTGATAATGCAGTTAGAAAAGTTTTTAGAAAAACTCATTCACTCTAAAACCTGATTTCTATTTGAAACTATTAGAAATTCATCTAAACAATAAGAAAAACATGATTGAACTTATTGAAAGCATGGAAGAACTAATACATCAAAAGAAATCTAATTGAACAATCAAATATGTCGATAAAATCCTAGAAAGAATCACATTGAATATTCATACCGTATAGAAGAAACATAACCCCTAATCCTAGCAAAGAGTTTAGGCTGCCATTAGAGAAAGGAAAATACAAGGTTTTCTCCCCAAAATTCGTTCTACACAGTCTCCCTTCAAAACCCTAACATCAAAGTGTCCAAAGAAAATAAAACTTTTTCTATTTTAATTTTCGTCCAGGTTTACAACAGTAATTTGTGAGTTAATTTCAGCCTTCAAAAATTGAGAATTTCTAAAAACTCAAGACTGGAAAGTTGTAAATATTTAAATCTCGGTTTCAACTCATCTAGCCTTGTGTTAATTGGATTTTTGAGGAGAGAGATATGCCCAAAATACTGATCAGTGCTCAAATCAGATTTTTCCTTTTCAGATTCTGCCTCTTTAATTTCTTTCCTTATTTAAAACTTCCAATCATGGTAGACGATCCAAGCACTCCAGTGCACCTCCTTAGACATTTAAGCAGGGTCCTTTACCTACTCTTTTTAATTCTAGTTTGGCCTCCATTCTCTTACAGACTCTTGTAAACTCATCTTTTTCACATGATTTCCTGAAAGTAGAAAATTACACATAATGAATGACATCTTATTCAAGAAATTATGTAAAGATAAATAATAGGGATTAATGCAAATTATGGCTTAATAATACAAATTAAGCACAGTAATAAGGAGATAACGTCCACATAAATATATATATATATATATATATATATAACAAGTATACATTTTAAGGCATTATTAGTAGGTTCAGGGCCAAACTATGAAGAATCTGTGGGATCCCAATGTCAAGATCAATTTCTTAATCTTGAACGAATGAGAGACCGTGAAGTTAGCGTATACACCACTCATACAAGTAAGAGTCATTCTAGAAGTGAGAGTTATGTGTCCTATGGAGAAAACACCAGAAACATGTAGTTGGAGATAGACCACTTACAAAGGAAGTTAGGCCGTAAGCAACGAAGAGGGACTCCTTCAAGCTCAGAGTCTCCCTCTGATGGTGATAATGATAGTTACTGCCCCAGTTCAAGGACTCCTTCCAGTGAATCTTTCTCTTGTGATGAGGATCACCATTATAAGTAGTGAAGCAGAAGTCCATCTCGCAGAGGCCTGGGCAATGATGCTATTAGTAAGGCCTTGCGTCAAATTTCTAAATCACCGTTTACACGAAGGATTGAAGGAGAAAAGCTTCCTCGGCAGTTTACTCAGCCAACATTCACCATGTATAATGGTAGGATGGATCCTGTGGAGCATGTTAACCATTTCAATCAAAGAATGGTTGTTCACTCAAAGAATGAAGTCTTAATGTGCAAGGTGTTCCCATCTAGCTTAGGGCCAGTAGATGAGATGGTTTGATGGATTGGAGGAAGGATCAATCAACTCCTTTTAAGAGCTTACTAGGGCTTTTGGAGCCCGTTTTGTTACTTGTAGCAGGGTTCCTTGTCCCTTGGATTCCCTGCTATCTATAGTCATGCGAGAGGGAGAAACCCTGAAGACGTATTCAGACAGGTACTGGGAGATGTTTAATAAAATAGATAAAAATTTTAATGACGTAGCAATAAGGACTTTCAAGGTCGGCCCACCTGCCGAGCACGATTTAAGGAAGTCTTTGACAAGAAAGCCTGCCAGAAGCATACATCAACTCATGGATCGAATTGATAAGTATAAACAGGTCGAGGAGGATTGACAACAAGGAAATGGGAAGGCTAAAGTAGTTCTCCAAGACCGTAGGGATTTTAGATCGGAGAGGTACAACAATAATCGGCCCAGGAGAGATTTTGCTAGGCATACTAAACCTGCTACTACCCAGGTAGTTAGTACTGTATTTAGGGAGCCTATACACCAAATCTTGGAGAGAATAAAGAATGAGTCATACTTCAAGTGGCTAAATAAGATGGGAGGAGACCCCACGAAGCGCAATCGAAGACTTCATTATCAGTACCACAAGGACCAATGACACACTACAAAAGAGTGTAGGACTTTACGAGATCGCCTGGAGCAGTTGGTCAAAATTGTGAAACTAAAGCAATTCTTATATTAGCCCAATGGACAAGGGAGCCAGGCAAGGTCAACACATCAAAGGGATGCTTCTTCAAGACCACCCTTGAGGACAATCAGTGTTATTTTTGCTGCCCCAAGTTGGACTGGTTCATATCCATCCAGGGTGATGTCTATAGCCCGGTCACATTGAAGGATAATCTGGTTTTGTATCTCATACAAAACACATGGCGGAAGCAATCAAATGGATCTATTTCATTCATGGTTGATAACATGCACTATGTAAATTTCAGAATTCAAGAACGAGATTGTGTACCTTGGTGCGGTGTAATTCAAAAACAAAAGATTCGAAATGCTTGGGAACACTTTCAATCTTCACTCCAATTCCACTTTATGCCCAAGAAGTGTGATCTCTCAATCAGTTTCTAAAGGAGAATATTGAGTGACTTCACTCACATATACACACCACTTCGCAATGATGTCTCACTTTTTCTTATGAAAAAATTCTGTACGTTTCTCCTTTTATAACCAACTGATTATCTAATTGGGCCGGCCTATTGGACCTTTCCAATTGGGCTTTAGTGTGTGGCTTGGAGTGGGACCAAAAGGGACCAATAAGACACTAGCTCCAATGGGCCTTGGGCTTTTCTATCAACTCTTGACAAGTCCAATTGGGCTTTATTATTGTCAGTTCGTTTAGACCCCTTAAACCCAACAGATTAACCTAGTGAATTAGCCAAGTGATTAACTTAGGTAATTTAATTAAAACTAGGTTAACACAAATAATCAAAAATAACAAAGCAGCGGAAAATAAACAACACAAAGATCTGATGACCCAAGAAACCACACTGGTAAAAACCTGGGGAGGATTTGACCTAGCTATCCTCAAGGTAAACTGAATCCACTATGAAAGAATTGAAGTTTACACGACAAGACTTAGACCACTAACATCTTGTTGCTACCCAAGTGTAGGAAACTTACTACCATGACCCCATGATAGCTCCGAGATCCACGAACTCCTTCTTTCCGGAATTCTTCAGCAAATCCACAAGCGCACCTGCTTGTATATCTTTGTGCTCTTTGATTCTGCAACTGTAATGATCTACACAACTCTTGACATAAATCTCAAGTTTGTAAACCCTAAGTGTATGTGAAGGTAAACACCTCTAGATCTCACAATGAGATTCACAAACACAGCAAAACAGAACTCTAAAAACGTGGCTAGGGTTTTCCCTTTTATACTTAGGGCAAAACATAAAACCCTATTCATTAAAACGGGCTTGGGCTGAGTTGGAATTTTCTGCAGAAAAACGTTCTGCACGATTTTCGATCGATCGAGTCTAATTTTCGATCGATCGAGTCATACAGAAAGTTAAAGGTAATTCTGCATAAAAACTCGATTCCAACTTTACATTAAGACCCATACTTTGAGCAAGTCTAACACACGACTAAACATTGTTTTGATCATGGTTTGCCAACATACAAAATGAAGTTCTAAATACATTAGTTCCTAATCTTTAGAACCTAACAAACTCCCCCTTTGGCAATCCGTGACAAAACACAAACTTAACAAAAACCTCAAAGTTACAATTTGAAATAGCCCATTACAATAAATAGCCACTTAACAATTCAACCTAAACTACTATCTAACAGTTGCAAAATAGACAGCAGCTCGACTGAAAGCAACCTGTATATTCCTGTAACACTTAACAAACACATAAACGCATGTGTGGAAAAAAAACAGGAAATACATAAATAAAAATTTCTTGATTTCACATGACACAAAATAAAGACATATATCATGAATAACATCATCAATATAAATCAATAAGCAGAGTAGTAGCATAGTGAAATAAGAAACATATACATACAAATGTATCTCAACAAAATAAATCTCCTAAACAAGAGCTAAAAATGAGAATACACAGTGAAGCATCTAGATACAATCTAATAACTCCACAAGCTCCGCATTATCACTACCAAGTAAACAAAAAACTCCCCCTAAAATGTAAATCTCCACAAAAAAAACTCCTAGATACAATGAACTATGTACTCTCCCTTTTTGTGACGAATTGCCAAAGGGCACTCACTCATCATCAAAAGGAGGTGGAGGAGATCGACGAGAGCTCGCCAAATCCGCTCGCAACGCACGTAGCTCATCAAGGATGTCCACCAAAAGCTGACCATGAGCCGCCTGAACGGTCACGACAGTATCAAGAGTCCGACGAAGGTCAGAAACCTCATCAAACGGTGGAGGAACATCAGCAGCAGCAGCAGCAACAGCAGGATCAGACGAAGTCCCAGCTGCATGAGTATCTGTAGAAGAAGAAGGGGGTGGAGTTACACCAGAAGGTTCTACCCTAGGACGCTTAGAGCTAGCTCGAAGTTGAGCAGCCCTTTGCCTCAAAAAGGTAGCACCGATGGGAGCGATAACATGTACAGGCTCAGAAGCAGGAAACTCACCAAAACCAAGAAAAAGGAGAATCCGATGAATAAAAACAGGGAAAAACAAAGCATGAGCCGTAGAACTAGACCTATGAACCTCGTTCAAAGAACGAAGGAACAGATACGGAAAACTGATAGGCGCATCAGTGACCAAGGCATACAAAAAGCCACACCTCTCAAGAGGAATGGTGTGGACATGCGAAATAGGCCACAAAAAATGACACGCTATCCTAAAAAAAAGATAGTGCAGCTCAGACAGCTCAGCAGAAGTGATCCGAGGATCAGAACCCCACTGGATAGAAGACCCAGTGATGTAGGACAGGACGTCATCAAGGGGTGGAGACTCCTCGTAAGGAAAAACGGGATGATCCACAATAGGCACCCCAAGAGCATCAGACACTACCGAAGGGGTAATGCGATACTCCACACCACGTAACCACACCTTTACTAAGGTGTCGTTATCGTAGACATGAATAGAGAGGTTCGAATAGAACTCTCTAATCAAGGTGGCAGGAGGAGGAGAATGCTCATACTCGAGCAAAGGTAACCAACCCCGACGTGAAAAGTTACGACGCACCTCAGGATCTAACTCATCTAAGATAACCCTACGCTCAGCCCAAATTTGACGCCTAAGGTTCAGAGTCTCATAGGTGACTTGGTTTGACTCACTAGGGAACCGCTCAGTGTCAAAAGAAGGAGAAGGATCAGAAGTCCTATGGGCTCTAGTTTTCCTAGGCATAGTGCTAAGGAAAAGATAGACACAGAAAGAAAAGAGCAAAAACAATACCAAGGGCAGACTGCAAGTTAGCACAGCAAAAAAAAATAGAATATATCAATTCTATATGATGCATGAGCATGAACATAACATGATGCATGTACTAATGCAATGACATGTTCAATTGTGATCCAAATTAACAAAATTGGCTTGAGCAAGCAATATTTATCAAAAAATACCCAATTTGAAAAACCTAATTTTTCAAAACACAACAAATTGATCAATTGATCAATATAATAGTTAATTAACACAATATAATGATCAAATTTACCAAACCAACAAGCCAATTTCATCAAGTTCAATCAAATTGAACAAAACCCCCAATTTTCTCAATTATAAGCCCTAGAATTTCAAATTTCCTTCAAAACACCAAAATAATCAAATTAAACCACATGTAGAGCTTAGGTAAGGTGTCCCCACAAAAACCCATAAAAAATTTGAGAAAGAAACACTCAAAAACACTTCCTAATTTGCCACAACAATAATTCCGAAAATAACAACAAAAATGCATGAAAAATGCATGATTTTCGAAAAATAAATGCAAAGGAAGGGGCATAAAGGTCTTACCAGACTTGAAGAGGAGAGATTGTGCAAAATAATTGGAAGAAAGCGACAAAAACTCCAAGAAAGGTGCTTGACCGGTTGGTAGGGAGACAAAAACTTTTGAAAAAGTTTTGAAAAGTGTAAAGACACGTGAAAAAGAGCCATTGTTAAAAACAGTCATCCCGATTTTCGATTGATCGAAGGTTACATTCGATCGATCGAAAATACCTTCGATTGATCCAAAACAAGCTGGGATCGATCGAGTCAACCAGAGAGTTTTCTGAGCAATTTAAAACATTTTCGATCGGTCGAAAATCAGTTTCGATCGATCGAAATTCTGGAAAAATCACAGTTTTGAAAAACCAACATTTTAGATCAAAAACTCCTCAAAGCATTAGATTTTATGAGAAAAAATGCATGAGTATGAGATGAGATGTTTCCCAAAAACACATGTATTCAATCCAGATTTCTAAAGGCAAAAATTTCTCTCAATATACCCAAAAAAACAAGCAAACATATTCTGCATCAATTTCTAGAAATTCTCAAACTTGGTTGGTCAGGCCAAAAACACACACAATATCATGTACACAATTCTAGCAAAGAATAGCTTGTGTATTGTGTGCAACTAGCAAAAGCTTGAGAAACATGTGAGGTGATATACACATAGAGATCAATCACAATTTCTACAAAATCCATCACATGAATTTGAAAGAGACTATTACTTAAAGAGTTACATCCTATAACTCCCACATCTCCTAGAATAAAAGCTTGCAATCATGTAAGTTTCTTGATTTGCCTCAATATTCAAATTTATTGATTAGAAACTTAATAAAAACCGGGATAATGTACACACCAATTTTATTTGAATTTGTGAGATTATTATAGCCCAATAATGTACACACCAATTTTATTAAGAGGCTACACCTTATGTTCTTTTTGTGCATGTGCTACACTTTCTCGAGCACAAAATCTTACGATATGCACTAAGGTGTTCATGATTGGCTAATAAACAGTGGTGAGATGGTTATTTATGTCTTTCTCAATAAGACCAAGTCCGACAATCAAAGACATAAGACTTCAAGATCAAGATCATGTGATCAACAATTATAGCATCTTCCCACACAACATGCACAACAAGACTTTAGCTAGTAAAGTGCAATAGAAATAAGTGCATCAAAGCTAAACAAGGTACATACTTATGACATGTAAATTTTGATTGACCAACCTTGTTTTCAAATTCAAAGAAAAATAGCAAAACACAATTTGCAAAAAAAATTTTTTTTTTTTTTTTATTTAACAAAGAAACAAACAACCTAGAATGAAATGCATGAATGTAATGCAATGCAATGCAAATCCTAGAAACAAAGGTCACAAAAGATTGAGCAATGAAGCACAAGGACCATGTCAGACAGACTCAATTAGATTGAGCCTTTTGCATCCAAGACTTCTTAGATGCAACTCTTGCATTGGAGTTATGATTCACATTAGAATTCTGAGCAACTCCAGGATTGGAATAAAGGTTTAACGCCTTTACCAATTCACCAATAAGTACCATAGGATCATGTGCTTGAGGCACAGGTACTTTAGTTTTATTTGCTCGCTTCGCAGCTTGCAACTTAAAACAATTTGGACGAATGTGTCTAGGTTTTCCACAAAAATGACAAACCCATGCAGGCTTATCATGCAATTTGCCCTTAGTAGAAGTAGAAGCCCTAGAATGAGAAGCTTGAAGATCAACCCTAATCTTTCTAGGTGGAGTAACATTAATAGGTTTGACAGGTTCACTCACCAAGGGTTTAACAATCTCACTCTTAGGAGGTTCAGAAGAAGGAACAAATTTAGTGGAAGAAAGTTCAAGCACAGAAATACTTTCCTCATAACCTAAACCAGTTTTATCAGACGGAGACTTTTGAATACTCAGCATGTGATCAAGTTTGGAGCTTGCAGATCTATTAGTTTGTTCTCTAGCAACAGATAAATCAAGTTCCAAACATTTAACTTTATCAAGTAAGAGCATGTTCTCAGTTTTCACATTATTCAAAAGCTCATTTGCATCAAACAATTTAACAAGTAAATTTTTCTTTTCAAGTTCCAAAAATGCAATTTTCTTCAAGCCTAACTCAACATTCATGGCATCCTTTGCAGCAACTTTGCAAAGTTTATTGTAGGCTTCCTGTAAATCTGCATCATCAGAGAGTTCCCCATCAGAAGGGTTCTCTTCAACAGATATGCTTTCATTGACTACAGTAGTAGCAGTGAAAGCAATGAAGTTTCCATCCTCATCACTAGAGGATTCATTGTCGGAAACTTCGTCATCACTAAGGGTTACAGCCATAGCCTTACCCTTAGACCTCAAATAAGTAGGACATTCAGACTTTAAATGACCATACCCTTGACAACCATAACATTGTTGTCCCAAAGAATTATTAGAAGACTGACCTACTTTCTCCTTAGGTTTTTCAATGTTATTAACCTTAGTGGGTTCATTCTTCCTAAAATTTCTAGGTTCAACAGTGTTCTTGCCTCTTGCCCCTCTGTTATTATTCCTTAGAAAGTTTCTAAAATTCTTGGCAAGATAGGCAATCTCTGTATCAGAGAGTTCATCATCAAATCCACCATCCTCAACATCATCAACAGATTTAAGAGCCATTGATTTGGATTTGTTAGTCTTGGGGAGGTCTAACTCATAGGACTGAAGAGATCCTACAAGTTCATCCACAGGGATGGAGTCCACATCCTTGCTCTCAGTGATGGCAGTCACTTTGGGTCTAAAATCCTCAGTCAAAGATCTAAGAATCTTCCTAACAATTTTAGGTTGATCATAGATTTCACCCAAATTATAAGCAGAATTAACAATATCATTCAATTTAGCATAGAATTCATCAAAGGATTCATCATCATTCATTCTAATGCATTCAAATCTAGAGGTTAATTGCTGCAACTTATTAATTTTAACTGCCTTCGTGCCTTCATGCACAGTCTGGAGGATTTTCCAAGCAGTATGAGCAACCTCAACATTAGAGATTCTCTTAAATTGCTCCATGGAAACAGCATTAAAAATAGCATTCATAGCTTTGCTATTAAAAGCGGCTGCCTTCTTTTGAGAAGTTTGCCACTCACTCACAGGAGTAGTGGGCTTCTCCCATCCGTACTCAACGGAATTCCAAACTCTCTCATCAATGGATTTCAGGAATGCTTTCATCCTTACTTTCCAATAAGCATAGTTGTTTCCATCAAAGTGAGGTGGAACAACAAGAGAGTGTCCGTGTTCCATGACAACAGGGGTCAAGGATCAGCTACAAGATCAAAGGATCAAAAACAAAAGCTACCCGCTCTGATACCACTTGTCAGTTCGTTTAGACCCCTTAAACCCAACAGATTAACCTAGTGAATTATCCAAGTGATTAACTTAGGTAATTTAATTAAAACTAGGTTAACACAAATAATCAAAAATAACAAAGCAGCGGAAAATAAACAACACAAAGATCTGATGACCCAGGAAACCACACCGGTAAAAACCTGGGGAGGATTTGACATAGCTATCCTCAAGGTAAACTGAATCCACTATGAAAGAATTGAAGTTTACACGACAAGACTTAGACCACTAACATCTTGTTGCTACCCAAGTGTAGGAAACTTACTACCATGACCCCATGATAGCTCCGAGATCCACGGACTCCTTCTTTCCGGAATTCTTCAGCAAATCCACAAGCGCACCTGCTTGTATATCTTTATGCTCTTTGATTCTGCAACTGTAATGATCTACACAACTCTTGACATAAATCTCAAGTTTGTAAACCCTAAGTGTATGTGAAGGTAAACACCTCTAGACTCACAATGAGATTCACAAACACAGCAAAACAGAACTCTAAAAACGTGGCTAGGGTTTTCCCTTTTATACTTAGGGCAAAACATAAAACCCTATTAATTAAAACGGGCTTGGGCTGAGTTGGAATTTTCTGCAGAAAAATGTTCTGCACGATTTTCGATCGATCGAGTCTAATTTTCGATCGATCGAGTCATACAGAAAGTTAAAGGTAATTCTGCATAAAAACTCGATTCCAACTTTACATTAAGACCCATACTTTGAGCAAGTCTAACACACGACTAAACATTGTTTTGATCTTGGTTTGCCAACATACAAAATGAAGTTCTAAATACATTAGTTCCTAATCTTTAGAACCTAACAATTATTCATTTGACAGTCGTTAGAAGAATAATAAATCTCACAGCGGTCCAGTTCAATATGTCTTAATTCTTAAAACATATCAACATACCAACTAGAAGTCTCCACTTCCATGATCAAGACAAATCATCTTAGTTGATATGTTATAGTCTTCGCAGATGAAACGCCCAATTTCATCACCGACTACGAACTAAAATTCTGAGTTTACAAAGAACTTGTGATTTATATCTTCTGTGACTAAATCGCATAAATCACATACTATGCATCTCATGGACTATATGATAATGTCCAAATATTCATGTTACCATTATTTTCTAGATAATAATAAAACAATTTTATTAATCATAACATTAAGTCATACATAATGTCATACATAGCATAATACAATAGGATTTAAGGGTATATATATCCTAACAATCTCCCACTTGTCCTAAAAACTATTGTGCACTAATCTAACTCCCATTCCCTCCAAATGTGACTCAAAAGTCCTTTGTGGCAAGGTTTTGGTAAAGGGATCTGCTAGATTACTTGCACTATCAATCTTTGCTACTACTACATCTCCTCGAGCAACAAAGTCTCGAATAATGTGGTACTTTCTCTCAATGTGCTTTCCTTTCTTGTGATTCCTTGGATCTTTGGATTATGCAACTGCTCCACTATTGTCACAAAACAATGTGATAGGAACTTGCTTCATTCTCACTACACCAAGATCAGAAAGGAATTTCTTGAGCCAAACAGCTTCCTTTGCCGCCTCACAAGTAGCAACATATTCAGCTTCCATGGTGGAGTCCGCAATACGAGATTGCTTAACACTCCTCCAACTTATGGCTCCACCTCCCAAGGTGAAAACACATCCTGGCGTAGACTTTCTGAAATCTAGATCTGATTGAAAGTCTGAATCTGTATAGCCAATGTGAATCAAATCCTCACAACGGTAAACAAGCATATAATCTCTCGTTCTTCGTAGATACTTGAGAATATGCTTTACAGCTTGCCAATGTTGTGGTCCTGGATTTGATTGATATCGGCTGACCATGCCAACTGAAAAACAGATATCTAATCTAGTACAAAGCATGGCATACATGAGACTTCCTACTGCAAAAGCATAAGGAACTTGTCACATCATATCTACTTCCTCATGAGTCTTAGGCCTTTGGTCATCAGACAGAGGAACCCCATGTCTGAAAGGAAGTAATCCTTTCTTGGAGTTTTGCATACTAAATCGTTCTAGAACCTTATCTATATATCCAGCTTGTGATAAGCCTAACATCTTATTCTTATGATCTCGCCAAAGCTTGATCCCTAGAATAAAGTTAGCCTCACCCAAGTCCTTCATATCAAATTGGCCTGACAACCAAACCTTTACTGATGACATTACCCCTACATCATTTCCAATTAGTAGAATATCATCAACATAAAGCACTAGGAACATTACTACTTTGTCTTGATGTCTTTTGTACACACATGGTTCATCAAGATTTTGTTCAAAACCAAATGATTTGATTGCTTGATCAAATCTGATGTTCCATGACCTAGATGCTTGCTTAAGTCCATAAATGGACCTTTTCAACTTGCATACCATATGCTCTTGGTTCTTTGCTATGAAACCTTCAGGTTGCATCATATAGATTTCTTCGTCAAGATTGCCATTAAGAAATGCAGTCTTGACATCCATTTACCAAATCTCATAATCATAATGAGCAGCAATGGATAAGAGAATTCTGATAGATTTAAGCATGGCTACTGGTGAAAAAGTTTCATCATAATCAATACATTCTTTTTGTGTATACCCTTTCGCCACTAGTCTTGCTTTAAAGGTTTCAACCTTTCCGTCTATCCATCTCTTTCTCTTGTAAACCCATTTGCAACCAACAGGTTTAATGCCGTTAGGCGCCTTTACAAGATCCCAAACTTGATTGGAATACATGGAATCTAATTCTGATTTCATAGCTTGGACCCAATGATATGCATCTATATCATTTATTGCTTCGTCATAAGTGTAAGGATCAGTTTCGACCTCCTTTGAGATAGCCTCATAAGTCTCTCCAAGACCTATGAATCTTATAGGTGGCCTAACATTCCTCCCACTACGACGAGGCACCTGTGTACTAGACATCTCATAAGTAGTATCTTGTGGTGTATCCAATACAGCCATATCATCCCTAGTTTCAACCATTGGTTGTTCAATTACAGGTTCATTCATTTCAGCCAAGACAACTCTACTTCTAGGGTTAAAATTATTCACATAATCATCTTCCAAAAATTTGGCATGAGTGCTAACAAACACTTTGTTATCTTTATGATTATAGAATAAATAACCCTTGGTTTCCTTTGAATACCCTAAAAACATGCATACTTCCGTTTTAGCTTCCAACTTATCAGACTTCCCTTTCAACACATGTGCTGGACATCCCCAAATGTGGAGATGTTTCATACTAGGCTTGCGCCCACTCCACAATTCCATAAGTGTGTTGGGAACAGATTTTGATGGAACTAAATTCAAAATATGCATTGCAGTTTTTAGTGCATATCCCCAAAAGGAAACTGGTAAAGTTGAGTAACTCATCATGGATCTAACCATTTCTAAAAGAGTCCTATTCCTTCTTTCTACTACACCATTTTGTTGGGGAGTTCCAAGTGCAGTCAATTGCGATACAATACCATTACAAGTTAAGTAATCCTTGAAATCCTTAAGAAGGTATTCGCCACCATGATCAGATCGAATGGCCTTTATGTGTCTACCCAATTGATTCTCAACTTCAGCCCTAAACTCTTTGAATTTTTCAAAGGCTTCGGACTTCCGTCTCATTAGGTACACATAACCAAATCTAGAGTAATCATCGGTGAAAGTGATGAAGTACTCATAACCTCCTTTTGCTTGGGTTGACATAGGACCACAAACATCCGTATGAACTAATTCTAGCAACTCTTGGGCTCTTCTACCTTTTGCATTAAAAGGTCGTTTGGTCATTTTGCCTTCCAAACAAGATTCACAAACTAGAAATTCATCAAAGTCCAATGGCTCTAAGAGACCATCTTTGATCAGTCTTTGAATTCTGTTTGGATTAATATGACCTAAACGCAAGTGCCAAAGATATGCATCATTAGTAGAAGGAAACTTTCTCTTTAATGATTTTACATGAGAGCCATTATCTAATTCAGAATTATATAATTCATGCTTATCAGGAGTTAAAATATAAAGACTATCCACAATATTGCCAGAACAGATAAACACTTTATCCTTCTTTATTACAACATTGTCTTTTAGGATAACATAATATCCTTATTTACCTAAATAAGTTGCAGAAATTAAATTCCTACGAACATTAGGTACATACAAACAGTCTTCCAATATTAAAACCCTAGACTCAAAACATAAATTAAACACTCCAACAGCTACAACTGGTATTCTGCTCCCATCAGCCAAAGTAAGAAACAATTCCCCTTCATTCAGCTTTCTGGTCTCCTGGAACCCCTGCAAAGTATTGCAGATATGATTAGTACAACCTGAATCCACACACCAGGAATCCGTGGGATTCTGTACCAAACATATTTCAAGAAGGAATGTACTTTTCATACCTTTATTCTTGGCAGCTTTGAATATTGGACAATTCCTCTTCCAATGTCCTTTCTCACCACAATGGAAACACTTTCATTTGGTTTTCCTTCCTTTGTTGGCAACCCCTAAGGCAATTTGTTTACCATCTCTCTTGCTGAAGTCCTTCTTCTTCTTCTTCTTTTTACCTTTGCCTTTCGATTTAGGTGAGAAGTAGAAGCCTCAGCCATATTGGCATCAACACTAGAAGTACCAAGGATGCCTTCCGCCGCTACCAATTCATTCATCAATTCAGACAATGTATAAACCTTTTTGTTCATATTATAATTAAGTCTAAACTCCTTGAATGATTCCGGTAGTGACTGGAGTATCATATCCACTTGGGATTCTCCATCAATGTCGACACCCAAAACTTCCAATGTATTCAGATTAGAGATCATCGTAAGTCAATGTTCTCTAACTGAACTACCTTCAGTCATTTTGGTATTATAAATTTGCCTTATGGTTTTTTGCCTTGCAGAACGGCCTTGCTCACCAAACATCTCCTTCAGACTTAGCATAATGTCCGAAGCTAGTTCTACATCCTGCATTTGATGCTGTAGAACATTTGAGATGGACGCTAAGATGTAGCACTTGGCCATTTCATTAGATTTCTGCCAACGATCATATCGTTGTTTTTCCTCGGGAGGAGCATCTAATAAAGGAAAGCTAGGACATGGTTGAGTAAGCACATATTTGTGCTCTTCAGCTGTGAGAACTATGTCCAAGTTTCTTTTCCAGTTAACATAATTGGTTCCAGTCAGTTTGTTTTGATTAAGAATGCTAACAAGGAAGGTACTCTGCCATTTCTAAAAGAATGCTAACTATGTCCAAGTTTCTTTTCCACTCATCATGGACCTAACCATTTCTAAAAGAGTCCTATTCCTTCTTTCTGCTACACCATTTTGTTTTGGTCAGTCCTAGCTAGATGGATCCTTTGGTTTTGTTTCTCAAGGAAGGTACTCTGCCTGATGGGAAGGGAGAGGCAAATAAGGTACAGAGAAAAGCTCCTCATTTTCAGTTGTCTAAGAAGCAAAAGTTGTACAGAGGTTCCTTTTCTAGACCATACTTGCTCTGTGTCCATCCCGAAATAGTAGAGCCACTTTTGGAGGAGTTGCATGAGGGGATCTGTGAAAGTCATACAGGGGGCAGGTCACTATCCCATAGAACCCTTACTCAGGGGTATTGGTGGCCAAGTATGCAAAAAGAAACACAAGAATATGTCAGAAAATGTGATCAGTGCCAAAGATTTGCTCCTAACATTCATCAGCTAGGGGGTATCCTCAATCCTCTGTCTAGTTCATGGCCTTTTACTCAATGGGACTTGGACATTGTAGGATCATCTCCTAAGGCCATGGGAAACCGAAGATGGCTTCTGGTCGAAACTGATTATTTCACGAAGTGGGTGAAAGCTGAGCCATTGTCCAATATTAGGGACCTAGATGTAAAGAAGTTTGTGTGGAAAAACATCGTAACTCGATTTAGGATTCCTCACACCTTCATCTCGAATAATGGGCTTTAGTTTGATAGTAAGACCTTTAGGAAATACTGCTGTGAGTTAGGCATTAGAAACAGGTATTCAACTCCAGCTTATCCATAAGGAAATGGGCAGGCTGAAGTAGTTAACAAACTTATAGTGAATGGACTTAAGAAGAGGTTGGATGAGGCAAAAGGTAGATGGGTAGAAGAGCTACCACATGTTCTTTAGACATATCAGACCACTCTTCGTCAATCAACGGGGGAAACACCATTTTCAATGACTTACGGGACCGAGGCAGTGATCCCTTTAGAGACCGAGTTCCCAACACTGAGTATGAGTATGTTCACCCCTGACTGCAATAGTAAGTTACTGGAGAGAAGCCTAGATTTGGTTGATGAACAAAATGAAACAGCCATGGTCCAACTGGCATATTATCAGCAAAAGCTTAAGCAAGAATATGATACAAAAGTGAGGGAAAGGCCCTTAGCCCTAGGAAACTTGGTATTGAGAAAGGTCGTGGGCACTATGAAGCACCCTTCTTGGGGGAAGCTAGGACCCAATTGGGAGGGGTCATACTGCATCACCTCAGTGGCTGGTATAGGTGCTTACTTTTTGGAAGATTTAGATGGAAATGTTGTACCACGCCCGTGAAATGTAAATAACCTACAAAGGTATTATTATTAATGAAAGGCATTTCTGCCATATTTTCGTTTTCGTTGTTATATACTGTGTTCATTATTTATCTAAGTATTAGACAGAACCTTGGTCATACCTGGTTCCTTGGACCACATACCTTGGGTAAATTAATACTTCTTATTCTTTTAAATGTTAAATAGAACCTTGGTCATGTCTGGTTCCTCGAACCACATACCTCGAGCAAATTAATACTTCTCTAGTTATCTGATCCTTAAACAGAATCTCGGTTATGCTTGGTTCCTCGAACCACATGCCTTGCGTAAATTAATGTCTACCTACTAAACTAAGTATTAAATAGAACCTCGGTCATGCTTGGTTTCTTGGACCACATACCTTGGATAAATTAGTACCTGATTCATCTGCAATGGATAATTTAGACTCTTGTTGTAATAACTTGACTGAAGAAATGCCCATGAACATTACTTAAAGCATTTGCAAGTATATCCATGAAATGTTCTTGAGTAATAAACCTGATTTCGTGGGGTCGTGCTCCTCGGACCAAATGCCTTGTATAAATCAATCCTTCACATCTATTGGAAACCATTGATGGGGTTTTGAACCACATATAATCTTTTGAGCCATATATTTCAGGTACACAAAGTGTGTTTTTAAGTTAGATTGCAAAGTGTTAACTCAGTTGCCTAGAAAGTTGATTTATTGTGTTACCAATTGCATGAAATGTAATGGTTAGATTGCAAGTTGTATAGACATCTGTCAAGATTAAGGGCAAAGTTGTTTTTTGATCAAAAGAAGTTGTAATTTATGCCCACATCAGTTAAATAGTGGTCTTGAACAAAATAATGTTTTGTTTCACATAAACACAATGAAATATAAAGAAACTTAATAACTTTTCATTAGATAAAGCCTTGAAAATGTAAAGAAAGTACATGTTTAAAAACAAAAAATAATAAATACATTTAAAAGAAACACTTAAAAAGAAAAAAAAAACTATAAGGTCTAAATAAAATCTTAGGTAGTCTTAGGAGGAGAAGGATTGGACTCCACTACAGTCTGGGCAGGCACCTCTGGCACTTTTGTTTGAGCAGCACCCTTGCCCTTGGGGTCCTCCTTGGCAATAAAAGGAAGTGTGGCCAGTACCAATACTTGGCTTTGGGATACTCCCTTCTCCTTTGAGGGATCCTTGGGCGCATATGGAAGCTTATCTGGCTCTTTATCCTTCTCCACTACACCAGTTTGGTCAGCTTCTTTGGGAGGAATGGTTGAAGTTGGTAGAGCATTGGTGAAGGTAGCTTGGCTCGACTCTAGAGCTTTGGGATCAACCTCAGCATGGGAGCTTGAGGGGTTAGCTACTCTGAGGTCTGGGGGATAGAAGGCATTTTCTGCCCTCCTCAGTGTGGAAGAAGCATCCATTTCAGCTTGGTCTAGTACTTCATTCCACACTTGGAGGCAGTTGCCTCTACAAACCCCAGTGACTTGGGCCCTAAGGGTCTCCTCAGTTTCTACCACCCCAATATCAAACCCCTCCTACTCGACCTTAGTAGCAACTCCCTCAACCTCCTCTAGCTTCTTCTTTAGAGCCCCTATCTGCTCTTTGGCTATGGCTAGCTGATCCTCGGTTTGGCATAGTTGTTGGAGTTGGCTCTTTGCTTACCTCTCAGCCCCCTCCAGAGCTGCCTCGGCACCCTTCTTATCCTGGTTTGCCTTAGTTAAATTGACGTTGAGGTCTTGAATCCTCTGCTCTGCTAGATTAAATGCGTCAACAGCAACTATGCGTCACACCTCATCCTCTTTCATGTGCTTGTGGGCATCATCTACCCACTCTTCAGAGAGATGCACTGCCTGGATTGCCTTCAAAAAATGAGAGAAAGAAGGTAAGTTAAACTCTTTAAGGGCAAAACAATATAAGTATTATGTAAAAAAAAGAAAAAAAAAAAAGAAAAGAAAAAAAGAATGAGATGAAAAAAGACTTACCAGGGCTAAATCCCTTTTCAGGGTTAGAAACAGTTCATGTTTCTTAAATGTCCTTAGATGAGCCCTGTCTTGACGGAGCAGTAGTGGCTGCTCCAAGGCATTGGCCTCATAACCTATGTTAGGAAATTTAGACTCCGGTTAATATAATTAACAAGTTTTAAACCCAAGTTGTTAATTAGATTTATTTTGAATAAAACTTGTTAAAACAAGAAAACATCAATATCATGTCAATAATGAATGCAGCAGAAAAGTAAATAAAATAAGATATGATAACCTAGGAAAACCAATGAAACAAACTTGTTTCACAGTAAAAAACCTAGGGGGAAACCTTCCCGAAAAGCAATCCACTATAGTAAAGAGAAGTTTCAGATCTAGTACAAAACCTTTATTCCTAGACTCTACAATTCCCATAGATGAACTCACAGCAGAAACCTTCTACCGCTTCAGAACCTCTGAACTCTTCAATATATGAACGCCACCCTTTGATGCACAAATCCCAATACGTAACTAAACAATTGCGTGGATTCCAGTACGTAACTTAATCACCAACTAAAAGAAGATTGTTAGCTGCAAAGTTCTTCACTTCATCAACAATGAAAATCAAGAAGCACTTGGTTACAAAACCCTAAAGTTCAAAGACGTAGTAGCTTCTTTCAGAGAGAATAAGGCATCGGTTACCTTTTGCATATGTTCTCCTTGTATTCTCTTATGTAACGGCCTCTAAAATAAGCTTTATATATGTCTAGGATTGTGAGAAAAGAAACCCTACACAAATACATAACCTTGGGTTGAAAATCAGATCTGAAAATCTGAATTCCCGTAACCTCGATAGATACCTCGATCGATCGAGGATCTGTCAAGCTTTATTCATTAAATCTCGATAGATAGCTATCTGTCGAGCTATCTTTCCAACTTTAATGAATAACTTTTCTTCACTTATTTCTTGATCCAATCTTCATGGCTTTAATACTAGACTTGAACAACATGTTTCTTGAAGTATTAAACACATCCTAGACTACCCAATTACAAGTAAAGTGCGTTTTATCAAAGGATTAGCCAACTACATAAATATTGATATATGTTTCTAACAAGTGAAACACACATGTCCTAACAATCTCTCCCTTTAGCAATCCGTGACAAAATCACAACAAACAAATGAACATATGAGAGAAGTCATAAATTACTCAACTCATACTCACTTGTTGAATACAATAAAATCTATCCTAACACAAACTCTTGAAAAACTTTGCAAGAAGAGAGTTTGTGGCAAGTAGACTTTGACAACCTGTATTTTTGAAACACTTAAACAAAACTCATCAAGGCATCTTAGTGTGAAGCAGAAATAATAGATTGCATACACGTAATAAGAAACACGTGTATAAAGAGAGAAAAAAAACAACACATGTAGAGGTAGGTGAAAGAACAACATACATCAACATATAAAGAGAATAAGTACAATGTATGTCAATAATGGTCATAAGACCGATGTACAAAAAGAAGGAAGTAAGCACTCCCCCTAACAAGATGAAACACATCTCCCCTTTACAGAGGCATGTATTTCTTCCCCTAATATGTAGAATCTTAAAAAGAAACCACATATTCTCCACAATTTCTCCACAATTTCTCCCCCTTCTTGTCATGATTGACAAAGGGTACCAGAAGCTAAAAAGCTTCACCCAAGAAACATAAAGATGATCAAGGATGATCAAGGGGGTACAAAGAATCCATAAAAATACATGAATGTAATGAAACAAGATGCTATGGATGACAAGATAAAAGAAAGATACAAAACATGTGAAAAACAATGCATGCAAGAGGATCTTGATAGATCGAGGGTGTCGAGATGCTATCGAGCCAACCTCGATAGATCGAGAAGGTGTCGAGAATCTATCGAGGAGACAGAAAGTTTCTCGATCAATCGACCTAGCTATCGAGAGATGTCAAGATTGCAAGAAAAAGCAACTAAAGAGCTCGATAAATAAGTTAGGTGTCGAGGAGGTGTCGAGATTGCTTAAAAACAATTTTTCAAGAAGAGAAAAACACAGATATGAATGCAATCAAGTATTCAACTCAACCAAGGATCCAAACAACTTTTAAGCTTTCAAAAACACCTCTCAACAAGAAAAATGTAAAACATTTAGATCCAAAACACACACACACATACACTAAAAGTCTAACCAATTTTATATTTCAAAAATAAGTCAAGATAGTTTAGTGAGCATACATTAACACATGTGAAACCTTGTGATGGCCAAATCACATTGTACTTGCACATGTATCAAGAGTAGCAAAGAATATTGTGTGTTGTGTGTGAAAAACATCGCAAGATTGCATAAGTGTATACATGTTATGAGGATTTGAGATATGAGAAAATCACTTTAACTCACACACAATCATAACTGTTTGATGGGGACTATCACCTTCGAGGTACACCCTATAACTCCTATATCTCCTAAAATACACGCTTGCAATCATATTTAAAAGCATTTTTTATATTTTTTTTAATTTTTTTTTTTGCATATTTTTCTTTTAAGCAAACCATACATAGGCATATATAAGAGAGAAAATAAATATCCAATGATTTTAAGCTTTTGACATTGCACTTTTGCTATGCCGAAGCATACAGATGTCATTGATATTGCACTTTTACTATGCCATAGTATACAAATGTCATTTTATGATTGGCGGATAACAGTGGTGAAATGGTTATTTATGCCTTTCTCTTAGGATTTTCTAGTCCTACCCGTCAAAAAGAGTGATATGAGTGTTAAGTACAAGAGATTACTTAATCTTACTCATCACAAGCAAGAGTCACAAAACTCACTTGCTTAGTTGTGCATAGAGATGCTCATCTAAGCTATAAAAGATACAAAGTTTAGAAAATTTTGTTTCAATGGCCATCCAAGGTACAAAAGTACCAATGTACACGAAACACACACTGTTTTTGTATTTTTCTGATTTTTCAAAAAAAATTTTATTTTGAAAAAAAAAAAAAACAAAATAAAAACTAAAGAACCATACAAAAACAGACAAACCACATGAAAGCATGAAAGAAAGATGCATATGCATGAAGGCATGATAGAAAGATGTAGATGCATGAAAGCATGATTCCAAAAGCGGATAAGAAATCAAGCAAAGAGAGTCCTACTTTAGATAGAAAGAATTAAAGCAGAGGACAAATAGAAAAAGACAATTACTTCTTAGGGTCTTTTCTCACCCACACAGCACGAGTCTTTAGCCGTGAAGATGAAAAGACACGTGTCCTAGTATGTCTACTAAAGGACATAGAAGAATTAAAATTCTCTTGAAATTGAGTTAAAAAGCTCAAGACTTTTAATAACTCTCCAAACAAAGGTATAGGTCCTTGAGAGGAAACCTGTGACCGTTTGGACAATTGCTTATGAGGATACAACTTAAAGCAATTAGGACAAGTATGTCCAGAAACACCACAATGGTGACAAACATGAGCAGTTTTAGAGCTACTCGACTTCCTAGAAGAAGGTCTAACCTTAGAGGTTGACAGCGACCTCAACTTAGGACAATTTGGCCTAATATGACCAACAATATGACAATGATAACAAATAGGGACAAATTTAGATCTATCATTCAACCTAAGAGGAGTTTTAGACATAGGTTTATAAATTTCAGCATTAAAATCAGATTGTTTACCTTTATCTATCCTAGCAATATTAGCCTTCAACTCTTGATTATTCCTTTTAAATGGAGGAATATAAAAATCCTTTTCTTTTAAGTTAGGCTCAACAACAAGTTTGGCACTAGTTAATTTTTCAACTTCAGTTTTAGATTCAACTAGTTGCTCTTCCAAATTTTTAATTTTGTCCACCTGGGATGAAATTTGATTTTTAAAATTCTCATTCAAATTATTGGCTTCATCCAATTTTGCAATCAAATCATCTTTTTCAAAATTTACCTTTTTAAATTTAGCTTTTAATTTTGTAGAATATTCAAGAGATTTTATACAAAAATTATAAAACTTACAATATATATCTTGAATATCATCATCATCATTCAACACAAGATCATGCACATCAAAATAATCAAGAGATTCCATGACAACAGGGGTCAAGGATCACACTCAAGAAATTAATCCAATCAAAGTGTACCCTCTCCGATACCACTTATTGGGAAATTTAGACCCCGGTTGATATAATTAACAAGTTTTAAACCTAAGTTGTTAATTAGATTTATTTTGAATAAAACTTGTTAAAACAAACAAACATCAATATCATGTCAATAATGAATGCAGCGGAAAAGTAAATAAGACAAGATATAATGACCCAAGAAAACCAATGAAACAAACTTGTTTCACAGTAAAAAACCTGAGGGGAAACCTTTCCGAAAAGCAATCCACTATAGTAAAGAGAAATTTCAGATCTAATACAAAACCTTTATCCCTAGACTCTACAATCCCCGTAGATGAACTTACAGTAGAAACCTTCCACCGCTTTAGAACCTCTGAACTCTTCAATATATGAACGCCACCCTTTAATGCACGAATCCCAGTACGTGACTAACCAATTGCATGGATCCCAGTACACAATCCCCGTAGATGAACTTACCGTAGAAACCTTCCACCGCTTTAGAACCTCTGAACTCTTCAATATATGAACGCTACCCTTTAATGCACGAATCCCAGTACGTGACTAACCAATTGCATGGATCCCAGTACGCGACTTAATCACCAACTAGAAGAAGATTGTTGGTTGCAAAGTTCTTCACTTCATCAACAATGAAGATCAAGAAGCACTTGGTTACAAAACCCTAAGGTGCAAAGACGTAGTATCTTCTTTCAGAGAGAATAAGGCATCGGTCACCTTTTACATATGTTCTCTTTGTATTCTCATATGTGATGGTCTCTAAAATAAGCCTTATATATATATATATATATATATCTAGGGTTGTGAGAAAAGAAACCTTACACAAATACATAAGCTTGGACTAAAAATCAGATCTGAAAATTTAAATTCCCGTAACCTCGATAGAAACCTCGATCAATCGAGGATCTATCGAGCTTTATTCATTAAATCTCGATAGATAGCTATCTATCGAGCAGGTGTCAAGCTATCTGTCCAGCTTTAATGAAAAGCTTTTCTTTACTTGTTTTTTGGTCCAATCTTCATGGCTTTAATACTAGACTTAAACAACATGTTTCTTGAAGTATTAAACACATCCTAGATCTACCCAATTACAAGTAAAGTGCGTTTTGTCAAAGGATTAGTCAACTACATAAATATTGACATATGTTTCTAACAAGTGAAACACATATGTCCTAACAACCTACCTTCCCTTTTTGAAAGTCCCTAATGGAAGAGTCTAAAGGAAGGGGGGCTCCATTCAGTAACAAGGGGGGATCCTAGACCTAGACCCTAGGACAACGATCACATCCTCTCTCTGCAAGTGCCCCCTCACTTGAGGATCTCGTTTGTGCCCCTTTAGCTATTTTGGCCCCTTTCTGGCGCTCAGGCTCCTTGGAGGGGATGACCTCCCCCTTCCTTCACCACATTCTTGCCTTTCCCATCCCGTTTTCTTTTCTTGTCTACATTTTTAGGCTGGGAAGTGTGGGTAAGAAGAGTAGTAGTAGGTCAGGTCTAGATAGCTACATCAGGGATTGACCTTCCTACATGAGTTTCGAGGAGGGCGAGTAAGTTTGGCCTCAGCTTCCTCTGTAGCACCATTGCGTCAAGTATATCGGGGGTTTCCTAGATGCTGCTGACTTGTGTGAGGGGAAGATGGCTGAAGGTAGTGCCTGAAGGATCTGGAGACGAGCTGGTCAAAAACTTGGAAATCCTCCTTAGAATCTAAAACCTCCACTACTTTGGCTGCTTCTTCAAGTATAGATGAGAGGAGGTTGCCTCTTCCTCAGCGCTGCATTGGGAGGGTAATTCCACTGGTTGAGTACCTTCAAGAGGAGGACCAGGGAGGAAGCTGGGCACTACGATATTGATTTATTGTAGCCGAGAATCCTTCGCCTTGATCACGTACTTGGAGCTTAGAAGCTAGTGGATATGGGTGTGTAGCTGAGGATGACGTGGGCCACTCGTAGTTGTCCGTCGGTATGGACAAAGATTTCAGACTAAAGTATCCTCATCAAGTTAGGCTCGTTGACAAGATTAAGGTTTGGAATTGTAAAATACTGATCTGCAAATTCACCAAGAACAAAGATATGGTTAAAAGAGGACATCGTTAAATAACGAAGAACAAATTTACAAATTAGGAAAGGAAAAAGGAAAATAAAAAATAAAGAGACTGCCAGTGAGAAGAAGGATAGTGTTAAAGTAGTAATCCTAAACCTAAGCACCCCACCTGGTGTCCGGTCTCCTGTTGAGCAATGAAGTCCATCATGCTAGTCTCCCGAGACTATTAGAAAGTCTTTGTCCATACCTTTGTTAGAATTGGGAAGGCACGATATGAGCCTGACTTCGGGGACCCTAGTTTTCAAGTAATATCCTTGACCTTTGAGTTTCTGATAGTTGTAAATCCAATTAACGTCATGATGGGTGAGGTTTACACCCATCTTATCATTAAGGGCATCTACACTACCTAGTATCCTAAACACATTAGGGGTACACTGGGTCAGACAGAGCCTGTGGGCAATTAGGTAATCTCCCATCACTCTACCCATGGGAATTCTCATTTCCCCCTCTATAAAAGCAATCATGGGGATTACTACTTCCCCATCCGATCTTAAAGCATGTCATTCCCCTTGGCGGCAATACCAGATCGAAACCCCAGTCGGAATGTGGTAACGAGCCATAAAGTTCTCTTTGCCCTCTGGGTTGTCTATTCACTTAGCGAATCTATCCATTAGAGGTGTGAGTGTAGAAGGTTGAAAGGATAGGGTGAAAAATGAAGGCCGAGGAAGAAGAGGTCCTAAAATTAAGAAGAAACACGAAAGGTAACTTACGAAAGTATGGAAGGGCTCCTTGGACTGATTCTTGAGAGTTGAAGATGCAAAAAGTGGTATAGCCAGAGTCTTCAAGCAATATATATAGGAATGGGAAAACTAAGTAGAAGAGTTCCTACCCAAATCCCTATAAAACTTATCCACCGAGGATCTTCATCATACTGTAGAACGTGGGGGACAAGGCACCATATGAAATAAATGCCGAAGCATCCCGGATGCCGAAGCATCCCGGATGCCGAAGCATCAGAAGCGTGCCTATTTGCAATTGAAAAGACACCTGCACAGAAAGAAGTGACATAGGAGTAGGAAGGGTGATTGCCAAAAAATCAAAATCCCCATTTTTCCCAAGGAGCAAAAGAGTGAAATTTTGAGGGGCTATTGTAGGGATGAAGGGCCCAAATATAGGTATTAGGTCGTGGGTTGTGCCCAAGGATATCAGATAGCTCAAGGACAAGTAAATACTACTGATGGCATACAGGTTAATGGGTCGTGGAAGAAGTCTGGTCATAAGGAGTTGGAAATGTTGTTCTAGGAGAAGTACCTCCTCAGCTAAACAAAGTAGAGATCAAAGGTTCGACCCTTCATTAAGAATAAGGCAACAGGCAATCGTGCTGGCAAGGATAAACATCAGATAGGGATAAGACAAAAAAGAGTTGGGAAGTATCTGAAAAGAAAGCTGCTACCACTGCATTGAATGCTCTACAACTAACCTCCTGGACACATTAATTTAGAGGTGATACCTGAACAGTAACATTCAGCCTTGTAGCTACCCACAAAGATTCAGGAAGCTGCTGATGGGACAAAGTATCAAAGCCAGCAATCTGATCTACACGTGGAGGGCTGAGATGAAGGAAGAAAGGGGAATATAAAGGAGAAAAACCCCAATTACAGGGAGGGAATGATCAAAAAATCTAAGGAAAAATCACTGTAGATTCAAGAACTGTAATTTTGTATAAGCTTAAGAGAAATATATAAGAACAAACCATCCTCGGACTTGGCCGAAGAGAACTTTTCTTGCTCAAAACTGTTTGTTTTATTTTTTCTAACAATAACTAACCTACTGTGACTACTAACCACTTAACTCATTGAAAGTTCATCTTTAAGTTCACTCTCTAACAAATTTGTTGTTTTGGGCTATTTTGGCAATAAACCCTTCATTTGGGCTTTAGGAGCAAATCGTGCCCTTACATGTATAAATTATAAAGGAAAGGCATATATGCAAGTGGTACATAGTTCTGTATATAACCCGAGAGGAATATAACACGAGCGGTCTTTGTCATTAATTTTTGTATAGTTGTCTCCCACATCACATAAGCTGATGAGGTAGCTCGATCTCAATATCATCAATTTATTATGAGACTATTAATTTCATGAGATATTTTTCTTTAACAAACCGTTTTTTTTTTTTTAATATTTGTAGTTAATAAAGAGGGAGACATAAATATTATATTATAGAGAAATGATATATCCACAATATTTTCACAACATTTTTATAACAAATCTTAAGTGACAGGTTGTTATTGGTTGTTATTGTTGGGCAAAAAAAAAATCTTAATGTTAAATTCAAATTTGAACCCATAACAACTAACCAACTATGATTTGTTGTGAAAATATTGTAAAAATGTTGTGGATGTAGCACCTTTCTATATTATATTATAGAGAAATGCTACGTCTACAACATTTCTCACAACATTCTCACAACAAATCCTAGTTGGCAAGTTGTTATTTGCTATTACTAGTGGGTAAGAAAGTAATTTCAGTGTTAGATTTAAATTTAAAATCTGTAACGACTTGCCAACTAGGATTTGTTGTGAAAATGTTGTGAGAAATGTTGTGGATGTAGCAGTTCTCTATATTATATATAGCTAGCTAGGATCCAACCAAGAAATTAAGCTGGAATATTAAGAACGGAGCAATTAATTGTTTTCGGCGAAGTCCTAATCCTAATTAACGTTCTAAACAAGTAGTAATAACAACACTAGCGTTTACTAGATACCTCCGTGCCTTTAATCTGTCTTTCATATTTATTTTTGTTTTGTCATCCACAATAATAATTAACCAAACATTCAACTGAACGTAACGAAAAAAATTTGATATGACCCACTATATATATATATATATATATATATATAAAATTTATTTATGGTTTTGAATAGGAGAGTTGAGAAATTAATGAGATAAGGGTTGAAAAGAAGCCAAGCGCGCGGTAAGTCACCCATTTCTTATCCAATAGCCAATAGCCAATAGCCTGGCCAAGACAAAAAGGGCCATTGATTTGAAACTTAATTAAAATTGTTGTATGAGAATGAGAGCGAGCGTGGATGTGGATGTGGATGTGGTCCAAAGTATTATTATCCACTGATGTAATAATGGATTGGATGGTTACCGTATGTACACCATACATTGGGTCATCCATTTTAATTTAATTTAATTTAAAAGTGGGCTTGTCCTGGCCTGATAACCAACTTTTTTAAAAAATAAAAAATAAAAATTTATGCCTTTTTTTGCTGAATAAAACTTGGCCTGGCCTGATAACCAACTTTTTTAAAAAATAAAAAATAAAAATTTATGCCTTTTTTTGCTAAATAAATAAAAATTTATGTCGCTCTCTCTAATTTTCATATCAGGCATTGATCCATTCCTCTAATCTTTTCACAAAAGGAAAGCAGTGCTACTGCACTGCAGTGCACTCTCCAGTTTTTCATTTCTCCAATCAAAACATGTACGTCTTAACCAAAATAATTTATTTTTAATATATGGACCAAAATCCTATTTTTGAATTTGATGAAAACAATTCCAGAGTAAATGTAGTGCCTACTTGGGGGAGAATTTTATTACAAAATACTTATTACTAGAATTTGTTTTAAACCAAAAATAAAGCGGTTGTTTTAGTGAATAGAGGAAGGAAACTGTAACACTCCGACCCAACTTTATAATTAAACTATGAGTTCAAGTTGTTAATTATTATTTGAGTCACTTACTTGGGGTAATGTGCAGAATAACCATGTGAGGGAGGACAATATAGTAAGTTAACAATAAAAATTTTTGATTAAGTAAAGTAGCATCTCGAGTTTTAGAAACTCGAGATCCAAATTAAAACTAAAGTCTCAGACACTCGCTTTGCGAGACTTTGAGCTGCTGACTTGGGCAAAAAATGCCACATAGATCTCGAGTATTTGAAACTCGAGATCTAAAAACCAAAAACGAGTTACTGAAAGTCCAGCAACGAAGAACCAGAAAAACCAGCGACGAACGACGATCTGACCAGCGACGAACGACGATCTGACCAGCGACGAACGACGATCTGACGACGAAGAGGCTTGTCTCTGCCGATGGGTTTGCCGATCGTCGATCCAGACGAACGAAGAACCAAACGACGATGGACGATTTGACCTCGGCGTTTGCCGATCGTCGATCCAGAAGAACGAAGAACGATCTGACATTGGCGTTTGCCGATCGTCGATCATCGATCCAGACGAACAAAGAACCAGACGACGACGGACGATCTGACGACGAAGAGGCTTATCTCCGCCGATGGGTTTGCCGATCGTCGATCCACGGTGCGTTAACGATCTCCAAGCCGATGGGTTTGCCGACCGTCGATCTACGGTGCGTTCACGATCTTCGTCTTCTTCTTCTGTTTTTTTCTTCTCCATGGATCTCTTTGTCTTCTCCGTGGATCTCTTCTTCTTCTTCTTTTTTTCTTCTCCGTGGATCTGTTCGTGTTTTTGCTCCGTGGATCTCTTTGTCTTCTCCGTGGATGTCTTCTTCTTTCTGCTCTGTCTGGAACTCGAGTCTTAGAGACTCGAGTTCCACGTGGAGTTTTTCTCCACCTCACTTACTCAGAAATTTGGAACTCGATTTTTTAAAACTCGATTTGCAATGGAACTCGAGTTTTAAAAACTCGAGATGCTAGTTTTCCACTTTCTTTTGAATGTTTTCAAATAACAAAATTTTTTTAATAATAAAGTTAAATGGAAAAAAAATTCCACTTACTTTCTAAAATTAATATAAGAGTATTTAATAAGCATATTATTTTATAATACCGTTTGAATAAGAATTGTAAAGATTATAAATAATTTAATGGCTAATTGTATTATAAATATATACTATGTACAAAATTACATTAAGTGGTTAAGTTATTAGATATATAGTTATTGGTGTTTAATTAAGTATATAAAGGTAATGGTTTATATGCAAAGTCATTTTGTTCTTTGGGTCTTTCTAGAAATATAAGTTTACAAGAGGTGAAAAATGAATTTTAAAGTTTTAGGGGGTGACTCATCTAACATTTTTTGGCCTTTTCCCCTTGTTATAAACGTACCTCACCCTAAGATATTTCCCTTGACTTCTTTTGCTGCACCATTCTTCTTTCTTACTTCTTTGTTTCCTTATTTCTTTGTTCTTATCATCACCACCTCATCTCATTTCTTCTTTGACTTTGTCAAAGTCACTAGAATTTCCAAGGACTCTCTCCCTCTTTCATACCCACGGGTCCAACATCAAGAGAAGAAAAGCTCTCAAGTCTTCTCTCCCTCTCACATCTACGGATCCAGCAGCAAGGAAAAATATTTCCTTCAATCCTTCTCATGTTTGTGTTCCCAATTTAAAGCTAGAGTGATTCTAGCTCTATCACTCCAAGAACCATGCCTAGGGTAAAGAGAAAATCTAATTCTTTTATCCATTATCTATTTAAACTTAAGTGATGATTATTTGAGGTGCTGAATGTGTAATTGATTCAGAAATTGAAGCTTTTTAAGAGTTAGTTCATGAACTTATTAAGAGTTGCACTGACTGGTTAACCTGTTTGGTCATTATAAATTCTGTATTTTTATAGGACAGCTATGGGTAAATGGTTTGTTGGAGATTATTATATAATATGTCCAGTATGTGTGTATTAAATTTCATAAGAAAATACCATCGTTTGATAATTTTTTGTGAATTTACAAGAAAATGTTGCAAAGCTGTCACTGTGACAGATTCTGTGTTCATGCATGATAAATTATGTAGTAAATCATATACAGTGAATTTGGATGCTAGGGTTATTTTCTATGAAAGCTAAGACACATATGGTTGTATTGGAAGTGGTCTCACAGCATTTGGATTAATATAAAAATAATGGTTTAATTTCAAAGTTGCATGAAATTCTGTCAGAACAGAATTGAGTACGTTGCCTTGTATGATTTTTAATAAATCATAGTTTTATGCTTTGACTCCGAAATTTTTATGGTATATACTAGACATACAGAGGAGTAGCTCTGTGAAATTTCAGGACAATTGGATGTGTACGAACAGCTCATTTGTATTTTACAAATGGGGCTTACGCTGCTGTAATGAGCAGTGAACAGCATATGATACACCTGACTTTGTGGATTTAATTTTGAAGTTAGGGTGAATTTTTTAAGCTATAATTTAATATGCTCATCATTTGGTATGTCTAGATAATAGATAAATTTTGTATAACTTGGTTCAAGGTTTAGTACTCAAAGGAGGGGTTCTAAACCATTCGACGGTTGTATCTATAAAGCTGTTTTGTTGAACACTTTATATGTTGCCATACAAGTATATATGGCTATATGACCATGCTTAAAAGAGTTTATGTTTATGCATGCATTTTTGCCCTAATCTCAAAGCACCTTCTGGAATGAAGTTGGCTCTTCTAGAGATATGATATTAATATGAGAATGTTGACTTTTCCTTAGTTTGGTACATCACTTCTTGATGTGTGCATTATATGTTTGTGGGAACCTCGTTGAGGCGGGATTATGATTTCCTTGATTCTAAGATATAAGTTTTGAGATGAATGTGTAAGTTTATGATAAGAAATAATGGATAGTAATAAGTTTTGATTTTGGTTTAGGTGTTATCAGTACCCAAGTCTAAGCTCCTTCGACTGTAGGCTCTCGGTTCATCTGCTTTCAAGTAAAGGATAAGTTATATGAGCATTTGGTAAGTCATGAGGTTATTTTAAAGTGTATTTTGCGTTAAAAAGTTTTGATTAGAGATATGACATATAAGCATGTTTCAGACAAAGATATGTTCATGAGCTTTTGAAACCTTGGGTACGTTTGGTACACTGAATGGAGATTACGTCATGAATTGTAATCTTTATTACTAGTAATAAAGTGTGTTGTAATGTAATAACTAAACCTATTCATTAGTTTGGTTGTGAGTTATAACATTAGAATGAAACTTAACATTTATTTTAAGAAATATCTTACTCATACAATTATATCTCCTTAAAAATTGTTATTTTTAAATTTAAGAGAGATATGTGTTATTTTTTATGATTTTTTATTTTTATAATGGTTAGATATATATGGAAAGTTTGTTTATTTGAAAATATATTTAGTTTTGAAATTATTGCACTTACTAAAGAATAGCTAATACAACCTTTTAAAGAGGAATAGTTATTCCTCATTTTGAAGAATAGCTATTCATAAGGAATAACTATTCCTTGTAATAAAAACATAACCAAACTAAAGAATAACTAAACCATAGGAGTAACTATTACATTACAACGCTTATTACAGTCTACCAAACATGCCCCTTATGTATATGATTTAAGCATATTGATGCCATTACTAATTTCCACGAACATGATGTATAAAGAAAAGAATGGAAATGCTATTATTATGAAATGTTGTGCAAAATAAGAAATTCAGTATGATGTATAAATATGAAATGTTTTCGAGTTATGTCCTCTGGTGATCTGAACTCGACTAGTAGGGGTTAATTACTAGCTTTCCATGGAAAATATTATCTGTTTGGCCATTTAAAGTAGAGGAAATGGGGCTGCCCGTAACTCTAAGATGAACAAGGCCTTCTCCCTAATGTGTATGGACGGTGGGGAGAAACAAAGCCTGGAGGGAATGTGCCATCAGGCCTCCTAAAGGGGACAATATCATACACACGAAGGCACCCAAATTGTGATGAGGCCTTCTCTGTATAGACTTATCAGCTATGGACTAACCAATAAGTTATTTATGAACAACTATATTATGCTATTAATCATGAGAGAATGATTTTGTTTAAATGCATTGTGAAAAGTTAAAAGCTCTCATGAAAAGAAGAAGGTTTTGATGAAAAGAAAGTTGTTCATTAAAGATAAAAGTTTCTGAAGTTCTGTTGTGCTATAAAGATAAAGCTTTTGATGAAAGTACAAATTTATGTTAAGAAGTTATCAAATATCTGTTTTTCTTTATAGAACGTTAGGTTTTATGATTATGGAAGTTATAATATTTTACGAGAAGAAGTTTATGAAGGAATGTTTTATTATTCTTTAAGATGTTTCTAGTTTAAGACAAAATTACCAATTATCTGATTTAAGTTAAAAAGATTATTCTGTAACAAGAATATATATATATATATATATATGTATATATGTATATGATTTTAAACGATCAATATTATATTTAGTGACTTTGTAAGAAATGAAAGAAATTCAATCCGAAAGGTTTTGGTAATATTGTTCTGATAAGAAAAAGGATAACAATTATTTTTCTATGAAGAGTGTATAAGTTATTATTATTAATAATAGAAAATATTATGCATGAAAAGGATGTTCTCCTATCTGAATATTTATAAAATGAAATGATTTGATTTATATGCATCCTTATTAAATTCTTATGTATCTTGCCCTTACTGAGCTGTGTAGCTCACCCCTTTCACCCTTTCAGTCAACAGGTTTTATTCTGGAGCAAAGAAGCCTTAGTCGAGTTTTGGAAGGAGCTGGTTTTAGTTTGAAAAATATAGATCCCAAACTAGTAATTTGATGTTTAGCTTTGTAGTATTGTGTATTTTAGGATCTAATGGAAGTTGTGTATCTTAAAGCATTAGTATTATGTGAAATTTAGAATTTGAGTAACTGGTGGATTGTGTTATTTTTTAGTACAGTGTAGATGCTCTAAATGTCAAGTGAAAAGCTATATCTTTTAAACAAAGAAACAAGAATGGCAAGAAAGAGGGAAATTTTTGTAAAGTTTTGTTAAAGTTAAGTTGGTTCTTGTTAATATCAGGGTTAGGCTTGATATTAGCATGCCGGTCATGGTCACAAATCCGGGTATCAGGTTTGGAGCGTGACAAATGGGTGAGGGGATCTAAGCCCAAAAGTCCTAATTCCACATCGCAAAGTGAGCGACCAAAGTGACGATTCATAAGTGATGGGTAACCCTTAACGTGTGCACAAGCTTTTACCCCAGAAGCTTGTGAAAACTCAGGGACTTAAACCCGGGTTGAAGTATGTGCACACGGCAGTCGAAAACTGTGGGGGCTCTATTGTTACAAAAGGTATCAGAGCCGAGGTCGGCTCTCCTTTTGAAGGTGTGGTAGGGTGAGGGGATCTAAGCCCAAAAGTCCTGATCCCACATCGCAAAGTGAGTGACCAAAGTGACGGTTCATAAGTGATGGCAACTCCTAACGTATGCACAAGCTTTTACCCCAGAAGCTTGTGAAAACTCGGGGACCTAAGCCCGGTTGAAGTATGTGCACACGACAGTCAGGAACTGTGGGGGCTCTGTTGTTACAGAAACACACACACACACACACACACATATATATATATATATATATATATATATAATATTTATCATATGGTTTCAAATGGGCTTTAACAAAATCGAATTTTATAACTTAATGGCAACTGGGCTAAACATTTAGTACCTTCTAAGTTTAATTAAAAGAGCTGCTCTCTCTGTCTGTCTCACTTTTTATCTTAGGGCCCAAAACGAGTGGATAGGATTAGGAATTTTTATTTGTTTTAATTTTTAAGAAAATACGTATTAGGATTATTAGGATGTCCAAAAAAACTCTAATTAAGTACAAAGCAAAGTGGTTTGAAATTAGACATGACAAACAGGCGGGTTGAGTCGGGTTCAAATCGGATCGAGTCAGGTTGCGGGGAAAAAAATGGTCATTTTAAACGGGTTAAAATAAGTTCGGGTGAATCAGGCTGCAAGTCGGGTCAAGTCATATTTTTCACATAGAATTTTTTTTTATAAAGAAAACAACATGTATTTTAGTCGCTGAATAGTGTTTTTAGCGAGGAAAACATTTAACAACGAAATATTTTGTCACAAATTTTTTTTTTTAACTAATCGAACTTTTAGTGACAAATTTTTTTGTCACTAGGACTTGTAGCGATGAAACTCATTTCGTTGCTAATTAGTAGATTTTGTTGCTAAAAGTCCTTGGCAACAAAAATATTTTCATCACTGAAAATATATTTTATTGTAGTGCATGTTTGTATATTTGTGTAAGGTTTTTTTTCTCACTACTCTAGACATATATAATGCTTATTTTAAAGGCCGTCACATACAGAGAACACATGCAGAAAGTGACCTAGTGCCTTATTCTATCTGCAAAAAGTCAATGCGTCTTTTTCGCCTTAGGGTTTTGTAATCAAGTACTTCTTGATCTTCATTGTTGATGAAGTGAAGAACTTTGTAGCCAACAACATATTCTTTAAGTTGCTGGAGTTAGTCACATATTGGGATTCGTGCAAAGGAATTAATCACGTATTGGGATCCGTGCATCATTGGTGGCGTTCATATACTAGAGAATTCAGAGGTTCTAAAGCGGTAAAAGGTTTTTGCTGTAAGTTCATCTACGGAGATTGTAGAGTCTAGGGACAAAAGTTTTGTACTAGATCTGAAACTTCTCTTTACTATAGTGAATTGCTTTTTAGGAAGGTTTCCCTCTAGGTTTTTTACTATGAAACTAATTTGTTTCATTAATTTTCCTAGGTCATCATATTTTGTCTTATTTACTATTCCCTCTAATCACTATTAAAAAAGAAAAAGTAAAAAGAAGAAGAGAAAAAGAGAGCTCCGGCATGAAAGACTGTGGCTTTCTAATCACTATTGATTCCCTATCATGAGATTTGGGTTGATACATTACCAAATTCTGTATCCCAATGAGAAAACAAAATTTCATGTTTTTGCTTCACCTCACGATAAGAAAAGTATGTTAATTTCTTGGACAGAAAGCTTAAATACGATATATTAAAAGCAGGTATGGCTTTCATTCTTTCAATGTGGACTCCCACTCAACATTTTTTGGCATGGGCCACATGCTAATAAGGTTTGTTTAAAGTTTAAACCTGTTAAAATTTAAAACTAATTGCTTTTTGAGTTCATGTAATTTTTTTTCTTTCTCTTATATTTCTCTTTTGAATAGACATATATTTTTTGAATTGTTTCAATAACTTATTCTTTAATTATATATCTTTTTTGGCATTTTGGAAGTTTTAATATCTGAATTTGTGTAGTCATGCACGCACACACACATATGTAACCTATCTTTATTTTATATTTCTCTATTGTTTAGTCATATATATTTTTTTTTTGTTTCAATAATTTCTAAGCAGTAAATCATTTGATTTTTTTTTAATATTTTTTGGTTTTTTAGAAGTTTTAATCTCTGAATTTCTGAGTTATTTTTTTGTTGTATCTGAAACTGTTTGACAAATTTTTTGTAAGCAATTGCATATTCAAACAATGGCTTCTTTATTAAGTTGTAATACAAATTGAAGTCATACAAGAACAAATCATGCAACGATATAGCTTCTTAATCAATTTAAGATTTTATATAATTATTTTAATTTTTCTCACAAATAAGTAAGTTCTCATACATAGCACGAGTTAGTGAGTAGTTATTAATATTATTGCAGCAATAATAATAATATTAAATTTATATCAAATATATATATAAATAAAATTAAAATAATAAAATTCATTAAAAAAAAATAAATGAAATGAAATAATCAGGTAATAAAATATTGCGATTTGCGATGTACTGTGATGTTAGCATATTCCCCTTCCTGTTATTATTCGGCTATTCCTACTACGGAGTAAGAGAGAGAGAGAAAAGGAAACTCTGTTTCTTATGTTTTTTGTGGGCTGGGCCCCGGTTTAATTGTAATTTGTTACACATTTATATTTCCTTCTTATTAATAAACAATAGTATCTATTAATCAGAATCAGATGACAACAAAATCGCCGGCTGCTTCTCTCGTTAAGAAATAGATACGTAGAAGTGTTTTGTTTTACGAAACCAAATCGGATCAAATTGAAATATGGTTGGTACTACTCTATCTATCTATATGGTTTGTTTGCTAAAATATATTATAACAAATGTAGTGTAATGTGTAATTGAAATGAAATGATTTTATGGGTTAGGCAAGCGGAAGCGGTGAGAAGAAAGAGAGTGAATTGAAGCCGGAGCTGAAACTGTATTCATACTGGAGGAGCAGTTGTTCCTTCCGTGTTCGTATTGCCCTTAACTTGAAAGGTGCTTTCTTTCTTTCTTAGACTTATATTATTTCTCTTTATTTATTAATTCTTTCGATCTATCTTAATTTTTGGATGATGATTGATTGATTGATTAGGGCTGAAATATGAGTACAAAGCAGTTAACTTGTTGAAGGGAGAGCAATTCAGCCCCGGTGAGAAAGAGAAAGAGAATAGAATTTGATGACCTTTTACTTCACTTTACTTTACTTTCTACTGCTACTGGTCTACTACTGTTGAATAATTATGTATGTATGCATGTATGTATGTATGTATGGCGTAAAAAGAGTTTACAAAGCTCAATCCTATTGGTTATGTCCCCGTGCTTGTCGATGGGGACTTGGTGCTTTCCGACTCTTTTGCCATCTTACTGGTTCGTATCTATCTCTTTCTTTTTCTCATTCTACTTTCCCTATTATATTTATATCATCAATTCTTCATACAGTTTTTAACTAACTAACTAACTTACTTACACAGTATTTAGAAGAAAAGTACCCCCACCACCATCCATTGTTACCTCAGGATCTTCACAAAAAATCCATCAATTTCCAGGTATCAACATACATTACTGCCTTTAACTTAACTACACTCATCTCATTTTTAACCATCTTTTTTTCCATTTCTTTCCTTCTTTTTCGATTTCACACTTTTCTTAATCATAACAATTGATGCTCACGCCATAATAAAAAAGCATCAACAAACTAGACACAATGTGGCACAGCCCTCCACAAATCCATCTTTCCATGTTTATCAAAAAGGACCTGAAAATAGGTCAGTGACACTTTGTGGCATAACCCATAGAAGACCAAACAGAGCCCATACCATACCATACCATACCATACCATAGTCCATAACTTAGAAGCAATGGGACAATGAAGAAGAAGAAGAAGAAGATGATTCACTGATTCCCCACTCCTTTTACACATACAGCACCAATCCACAACTGTAACTCCCTTATTCCATAGAATATCAAGACTCAGAATCCTTCCTAAGGCGGCAGTCCACGAGAAGAAAGCAACCCTGGGAGGGATCTTTGAGCACCACACACGTTTCTAAGGAAAAAGAGTATCAGGAGTTGAGTAAAGGGAGAAATAGTACTCACGACATGAGGCTGCAAGGAGCTGATGGCATATAATTGCTCTTGGAACTACCTCTATCATTTTTTGCCACATTAATAACTTGAAAATTGTTTCTGCTTCAAATTCTATCTTGGTGAAACTTATGCAAAAATAACCACCGATAATTTACATTGAAGAATGTATATAAAGCCTACTTCACTTGCTAAGCAAACTGGGGTACACATTGAGAAGGATGGCTATGCCACTATGCCAGCTATGGTTATTTTGAAATAAACTAAATTATTTCTTGTGGATTGGTGCCTAGGATCAGGATCCTCTCCAATTTCTTGAAAATGAGAGTTTCCATCTCATGTTTAAGAAATAGTTTTCATAAATCTATATCTGTATATATATGGTGCAACATCATTTAAAATTCTATTCCACCAAATAAGGAATGATTACTAATTTTAAATGAGGTGGCATCATGTTCACCCTTAGATTTGTTAAATACTAAATCTTCACTTTGAATTGGACACTCTCTATTTCAAAAACAAATGAGGAGTATAATTTCCAAACAACCTTGCAAGCATGTCTACAGGTAATTGTGTCTCACATGGTGAATAACACTAGGATTGTTCTTTTTTACATGTTGGATAATATGTTTGAAAATCCCTCTTTGGCTTTACTTTCTTTTCCGGCCTTGAGGATATGAGCTTCCTGATCTAATCAGGCATAATTTTTTATTGTACCTTATCCTTTTGCTAATATTCACACATGTTTTTGCAAGTATGTTTCAGATTCAGACACTAATGGGGTTGCTTTTATAACTGGATATGTAGGCTGCCAATATTGTTTCCTCAAGCATACAGCCTCTTCAAAATCTAGCTACACTGGTATATATCTGAGTGAGACTGTTGTGGTTATATACCCCTCTGTTAAAATTTAGATGTCATTTTCCATGAAATTGTTGGAACATATATGATATAAAGTTCGTTTTTCTGCTTTTCCTATCTACAGAAATACATTGAGGAAAAATTTAGTCCTGATAAGCAACTTGCTTTTGCTAAACATCATATCGAAAAAGGCTTTGTAGGTAAGCTTTGACTAATCTGGTGAAAGGATCGTACTCTTCGTTTATTTGGACAATCAGATTAATGTTCATTCTCCCTGGCAATTCCTGTCACATGTGAACTTTATGTGTCACCATGCGATGATTTCTGCTCCTCAATGGGTTTGAGTCTAATTCAATTATTATTTTCATTTGTTTCAGCACTTGAAAGGCTTTTAAAAGACTTTGCTGGAAGATTTGCTACTGGAGATGAAGTTTTCCTGGTTTGGTTTCCTGTTTCATCTGTGTCTGTGCCTGTAAACTTGATTATAGTATATGCTGCTTCTGCGTTAAGGATTCTTTTCTTCTTTTTCTCTATCCATATTGAATGTACAAAGTACCTAACCTTTAACACAATCATGCACCATAAATCTGTTGAACCTAAATACAAAATTGGCTGCTGCACAGAGAAAATACTAAAAGCATCTGCATCGCTCTGAATTTTCATTTTACTACCAAAATATTCCAATATTTCTACGGATTTGCTACTGAAGTTGCCAAGCATCCTGAAGTTGTTCTAATATCTACAACCAAACAAGGATTTTCTTCTGCTTGCTTGTAATGTTATTTCAACCATAAGTATTGAGATCAACTGCCAACAGAACACAGTATAAAATATTTGAACACACTCCTCAATCTATAAGACTGCAATTGGCACACGGTTCTTCTCCCAAACCCAAACCATGGATTATGAGACATGAAGGGACTAAACTCAATTCTAAGCATTAGGTTTTTGACATAAGTATATGAATTTATATAATTGTACTAAAGTCAGTCGTGTACTCAACATGTCTTAGTTGCACATTGCATGACATAGTAGAATTTCACTTCCTAAAATGCTCAGAAGAATAGTTTGCATGGAATTAATTCATGAATTAAGGTTTTTTTCAAAATGTAATGCAACGCATTGACAATTATTTGCAGGCAGATTTGTTTCTAGCGCCTCAGATTCATTCAGCAATTAAAAGGTTCAAGATGGACATGGTAGTGCTTGCTTTATAATTATTGTGCCAGTACCATTTGTAGACGAATATATTTAATTTAAATGTAATGTAATTTTTTTCGTTATATATACTAATTTTATCTTCAATCTGCTTTAACACCAAATTCTTTTTTCACCTTGGCCCTCAGCAGTTTGTGGAATTACAGTTTTCAAAAGCCCTGTAGCTCAGGTGTTTCCAACCATGATTCAAATCCCCCCCTTCCTAACTATTGATGTATCAAATAAGTTTGTGGGATTACAGTAGTAGGAAAAATCTGAATAGTCTTATTCTGTTAGTGTAAATCTTGCTTCTGGTTTGAGATGTTTCAATTTCTTCATCCAAACCTTTATTCAGTAATCTTGAAATTAGGGTGTGCTTTAAAATCCATGTCTGTATCTGTATCTGCTGACAAATTTTTTTTCCATGCAGACTCAATTCCCTGTCTTATCTAGGTTGAATGAGGCATACAATGAGATACCAGCTTTTCAAGATGCTATGCCAGAAAAGCAGCCTGATACTCCTCTGACAAGTGCTAGTTAAACCAATGGGTTGAGGAGGTACGGAGAAACATTGTTGAATCCAGAAATTACTAGCCCTTTCTTATCCATTAGGTGTCTCTAGAATGTTTGTTATATTTGTATGAAGGTGTTGCGATGAAGTTTGTCACCTTATGGAACACAGTGGAATAATGTTAATAATAATGGATGGTGAGCTGATACATACAATAAATGGTTTGGTTACCTGTTTGAAGTCCTTGAAGTTCATTTTGCTTTTGTATCCACTAAAATTATAGTATTGTTTACCTGTGTTTGCTTCCTGTTGTACACCAATAAAATATCATATTTCTAGCAGAAATGTGTTAGGACTTCCTTAGAAACTCTTTTACAATTCATTAATAACCAAATAAAAATCTGCAGTAACAAGTTTAGATGTGGATCTTGTCCTTGGAAAGGATGAGACATACCAGTTGGCTAGAAAGACCAGTAAATTAAGAAAGATTGAGGAGTTTTTTTTTTTTTTGGTTATAATTTGTGAGGGGCTTATTTAACTGTCCACATTTGTGAAGGAAATTTATCAACTTGCATTTGAGAAACAATCTATTGAGAGTAGTGAGCTGAAGTGCCGCATTCATATATTTAATTGTATGATGCGTGGCTTTCCATCTAGGAGATGGTTTAAAACTCAAAGCTTTGCATAAACCCCCTTTTCTTTTGTGGTCTGAAAATGGCTTTATATTAAAATGAAAAGAAGATTTACAAAACAGAAGCTTGAGTTTACATAAGACCGTATACAACATTCAGACGTGAGGTGGCAAAACCAGATGAAAGTACAGGATCATGCACATTGCTTGTGCATGACAAAGGGCATGGCTTTCTGATTCAATGCAAGTTTTAATCAGAGTAATATTTAATTTTCTTCAAATTTTGGTACTAGTGCTTACCGTTAAACTATTCTATACATGTTAATAATTTTATCTACTAGGAAAAGGGCTATTACGTGTCCGGGTGATTTGGCATAATTGCAATTTAGTCTACAAACTTTTAATTTCTAAATTTAATTTTTTAAGGTTTGAACTAAAATGAAATTGTTTAGGGTTCCGCTCAAAATACTTCTCACGATTTCATTTTCGTCTGTACCACCTTAGAGAGTCAAAATCTAACAACTGAAAAAGTTTGTCGGACTAAATTGTAATTGTGTCAAACCACAAGGGGGTTTGTCCTAAAAATGGAAAATTTGGACAAGCCTAGAAGTTTCATTTTAATGTAAACTTTCGAGGTCAAATGTAACAATAATTGAAAATTTTGTGGACTGTGTAAAATTATAACATATTCTCTACTCATTGGGGCAACTACAATATGTAGGGTGAACTTTAGGATATATATATATATATATATATATATATATATATATATGATTTATACATGCCCTTAAATAAGGCTCCAAGGGAAGGGAAGGGATGGGTGTTAATATTGGCTCACTTCATCCAAGACCCATACACATGGCTAGTAAAGTTGGAGGTCGCACAATTAGGCATGGCCCACGGGCACGAGATGGTGTGATACTGATGGGCTACTTCAAATGTTTGACAACTTCCCCCAAGGCAAGGCCTGGCCTGGCCTTTGGGGCTAAGCTTCATGCTTACTTAGATTAGATATTATTGAGAGCTCAGGGGAAGATGAGGCGTATGCGTATCGTATAAACATGCTGTCATAAATTTTTGTAACAGTCAAGTAATTTAAGCGTGGCTGATAAAAAATAATAAGTGAATCAAAGATCAGAACACAGAGAGAAGGAAGATAAATTAGGTATTAGCGTATTTTAATTCTAGCTTCTAGGATTGGGCACTGGTGTCATATGACTCACATGTTTTTTTACTTCCTCTTTTATTGTAACAAATTTTTTTTTTTTTTTTGAGGGGCTTATTGTAACAATTGACAGTGGGCAGTAAAATTAGTGTATAATCAGAGCGGCGGGGTTATGTCCTAATCAAACGAAAGGAAAGGAAAGGAGATATTAAAGCAGCAAAATCAATTAATTTAAAATAAATAAATAAAAAAAGCATAATATAGGAAGGAAAAGAAGATATAATAGGAAAAAACTTATACAATACCTTAGGTGCTGTTCCTTAGGTTTTCTTTTTAAGATTTTATCATGTGGTTGCTTAATTAAAAAATACATTTTCATCCTATGAGAAAAAAACCACATAACAGAATTTTAAAATGGGAACTTAAGAAACAAATACTAAGTACTGTACTTAAGTCTTGCTCTATTTAATAATTATATAGCCGTGACTTATACCAAAAGAAGAACCAGTGCATACATACTTATAGTAAAAAATTTATTAAATAGTTTGGGAATATACTCACTCCCTCTCGCGTAGGGATGAGTATCACCCAATATGTGAGATGGAGAAAATATAGTCCAGAGTAGTCAGTAATAAGAACATTCACATCAACGATTCTAAAATTTTTAACATTTAACACTTCAAAAACTTACTTTATTTATTACACCACCCCACTTTAAGATACATCTAACATCAAAACTTCTATATTTTTTACCATTTCATTTAAATAATATAAACTACTCATTAAAATAATAATAAAACAACTACTCAGAAAATTATAGCAACCAGCCAACCCCCTCCTCCACCACCCCTACCACCGCTCCACTTGCCATAACCACCATTGTAGCAACCACAACCCACCACAAGTCACAGCACCACCGTGACAAGTCACAGCACCACCATTGTAGCAACCAAAACCCATCACACACACAAACCCAGGATCAGTGACCCACGACCCACGCCCCACGCCCCACGCCGAACCAAAACCACTACCACAAACCACAGCAGAAAACCCACCACAAAACCTCCATCGCCGCCACTACAAAACCCACCACCCACCCACCCACCTCGATTTTAACCCCAACCAAAACCCACCACCACCCACCCACCTCGTTCTCAACCCCAACCAAAACCCACCACCTCGATCTTAACCCCATCAAAACCGTTGCCGAGCACCACCGATACCCACCAAATCAAACCCACAAAACCCACCAAATCTTGACCACAATTGCCGACCACAAACCCTTTAAGCTTAACAGAGATCAGATGCTCATCAGAACGAAGGCAGCATGATGAAAAGGGAAGGGAGATGATGCCTGGGTTGTGAAGGAGAACCAGAGAACGAGAGGGAGAGTTTGAGAGTTTGAGGGAGAGTCTGAGAGTCTGAGGAGAGAGAGAGAGTTAAAATCAATAAAATATTATACAATCCTGCTACAGTGCGCTATCAAAAAATGAGAGTGCATAGTAGCAAGATTGTAAATTTTATAGCATATAAGAGTTTTGATGGAGTTGGTTTTTGGGGGTTCAGCATTTATAGCATTTAGGAGGCTAAATGAGAATGCTCTAACCCCTACTCTATATATATATATATATATATATATATATATATATTTTTTTTTTTTTTTTTTTTTTTGTGTTGAGCAGCAGTGTACGGTTGGAGGTGCAATAAGAAAATTTCGCTAAATTTGACAGTATATATGTGTTGGAATGATGTGGTAAATTCCCATAGGCCATGGAGAACACATTGGCAGAATCAATTTCCTTAAACTTATCTATATATTGCTAAAAACTGAAGCGTAGCATTTAATGTTGCTATGCTTGCATTGAGCCACATTAACAGTCACGTCATCTTTTTTTGTTTCTAATTTTTGTTATATATTTTTTTAAAAACATTTTCTCATTTAAAGTGACTTAAAAACTCCATTATTTAAAAATTAGATTATCTTTTAACCATTATTTATATTATTAATTTCCCAAAACTCTCCCTCCCTTTTACTTCTTCATCTTCCCACTACTTTCTACTTTAATATTAATTTTTTCTCTACTTTTTTGTCTTCCTTTATTTTGACTCTTCTTATTCTCAATATCTTTCTATAAATTTGATATTTTCCTTTTCATTCTATGCATAGTTTTCTCACACAAAAAATGTTACTTCTCTCTCTCTCTCTCTATCTCTCTCTCTCTCTCTCTCTCTCTCTCTCTCTCTCTCAATATGTTTTTCATTTTTTGTTTGATTTTTTTTTCATTGCATCAATTCTTTAGGTTGATGAATTTTTATGTTAATTAGAATTCTACTTTGGGTTGATGCAATTTATTTTTGTGTTTTAAGTTGTTATCTTTTATATTCTTTTTTATTAAATATTATCCTACTGCATTACGCATATAGTATATAATAATATAATATCATTATATTACATAGAGTAACTTGGATCATTTGATGTTTATTACTGTATAGTTTATTTTTACTCTTTTTTCCTCTCATCTTATTTTATTCAACATTTAAATCCAGTTACATACTCCATACTATTAAAGTATGTAGCACAAATCAAGAAAATGGCTAAACACAAACTTGCCTTCCTTTACCATACGTTGGGGGGGGGGGGGAATTAATATATTTGTGTGATAAAGAGTTATATAATTTGTACTTTAGATAGCACCATTTGAATGTGACTAGGCCCATATATTGAGCAATTTGTAGACTTAAAAAGGCTATTGAAAATGAAATTTTTGAATTAAGTCTAAACAAATATGAACTACTATATATCATTTAGATAGAAACATTTATCATAGATATATTAATATTTTTTTACCACATATTTAAATCACACAAACTTAATAATTTTATATTATGTGTTAGCATCGTCTCTGCTTCTTCTTCTTCTTCTTCTTTTCAAAAATATTATGTATCATCTTTAAAGGATGCCAACAATATTGATCTTATGGGAAAAGTCAAAGAAAATATTGAGAAAAAAATGTTTTATATTACAATCTACTAAAAATGTTTTACACATTCATCTATTTTAATTTAGATTTTTTTCCAAAAAAAAAAAAATAATTTAGATATTTATAAGTAAACAATGAAATAATGATTCATGAATAATCAAAAAAATATATATCTATACATATTTATCTTATGCGGTTGTAACTTTACATATACTTTTACATTTATATATTCATCTACTTTAATTTAGATGTTTATAACTTAATAATGAAACATATAAACAAGGTAATTAAAACAATCATATTTCTACAATTCAAAAAGTAACAATTTATTTTTTCAAAAAAATGCCTTTTACATTTCCTTGGAATTATTTTTAAAATTTTTTTTATAAAACCTTTGACATACCACTAACCTAACCACTTCATACATTAAAAAAAAAATTAAGGCTCATTATTACTTCCGTTAATATATTATGGATATCTTAATTGACTGGGATCAAACTAGAGAAATCTCTTTCATATTTCCTTGAAAATTTAGAAGGAAAAAAAAAAAAAAAAACCTTTGACATACCACTAATGTAACTACATCTATAACTATTTAAGCCATCCATGATATCTGTGTGGTCAGTATTTGAACTCTTGGCCCAAAAAGTGTATGGACGCAAGCCCAAAAAGCCCAAAAAATAAATTTGTAGAGAAGTAGGTTGAAAAACTGGGCTGTAGTGAAACTAGTAAAGGGCCAGCAGGTTTAGACAACAAGGAAAGAAAGATGACGAACGTTTAGTAAAGGAAAATGTCCTCGGCAAAATCCGAGGAGACTGATTCTTTTGTATTGCCCTTTAAGTTCTATTACAAGTCTGATTTTTCCGTCCCCTTTTCTTCAGGGGTCTCTTATATTATATACCTCCTTTTTGGCGACCCTGAGCCTCCACTTGTTGGCCATCCAAGGTACCACTTGAGTACCTGTCCCATCAATCACCCTTCCTTGCTCCTTGTAAATTGTGATAGCCAAGGCAGCACTGTTCAGGGGTCTTCTCCACATAAATGTGGCCAGAAAAGTAGCTGCAGCACATTAAATGTGGTGGTAACAACTTTTCCTTAGGTACCTTGTGGCTTCCACTTGTTGGTGCGCTCGAGGTGTATGTCCCTGTTGCTGGAGCTTTTTAGAAGCTCGCCTTGGTTCATAAGATCTGTATCTGACCCATGTTTAACTTGTCCGAGGAGTCATTACTCCTCGGCCAAGGGCCTAAGGCCCAATACCAGATTTGGGCCTTTACCCCTACAATAGCCCCTCAAAATTCTAACTTTTCCCCCTTCGTCCGAGAAGAAAATTGGGGTTTTGATTTTAAAAGGGACAAGACCATTTATTTTTTTGGCTCGTATATGCAAAATTACCGCTTTGCGCGCCTCATTATTGCTGCTGACGCTTCGTAGTCCGCGAGTCGTCATTAATTACTCCAGACGGTGTTATGTTCCCTGCATCTAACGATGGGGTGTTAATCGAACGGTTGATATTTTCTTGGGGTTTTGAGCAAGATAACTCCCACACGATCTTACACTCTACATAAAGCATGGTGGGAAAACAGTTTCATTTTTCTTCACAAACTCTCAAGTCCTTCAGAGATCTCAAGAACTCCAGCTTACCGTACTCCGTACAGCCTTAAACTTCCTTACCTCCTTCTCCTAAGAGATTACCAAAAGATTCTTCAAAAGGTTCAGGATTTGACGCCTTAGCTTATTTTCGTAAGTATTTGTCTCTTCAGACTTTCCTTTCCTCCTCGGCTGGGTTCCTTGGCCTCCGTCTTTATTAGAAAACTTTCCCCCTATCACCCGTGCTTACTCAATTGGGTTGGTTTAAGCACTTAGTGGACTCTTCGGCTGGGATGGAGGGTTTTAGGGCTAAGTACCATATCCCACCAGGGGTAGGTTTACAATATTGTCCCCTAGACTTAGTTCTTACTAAGAGAGGGACAGGTGAGGTTGTCATCCCGATGATCGCTTTTATAGAGGGAGCAATGACGATTCCTAGGGGTAGGATAAACAGATATTACCTGCGCAACCACCGGTTATGCCCCCACCAGTTTGCCCCCAACATGTTTAGAATTTTAGGGAGTATAGATGCCCTAAACAAGCAAATGAATCTTAGGCTTACGCGGCATGACGTTGCGCATATGTACGAGTGTCACTCTCTCTCCGGGGGATACTACTTTAAATCCCGATCAGAGGAGGTGAGGATGATATCTTGCCTTCCCAAGTCCAACAAAGGCTTGAAGGACGATTATTTGGTCGTCTCCAGAGAGTGGCACGACGGTCTTTACTGCCCAGTTAGGGCGGGAACACCAGGTGGGGTACCCTAGGATTAGGCCCCTTGGTAGGGACCTTAGTTTTCCAAGTGTTTTGTTTTTTTTTTTGTTTTTTTTTTTTTTAAGTTCCGAACCTGTTTTATCACTCCTCGAATCATAGTTATTGGTCTAACCACGGTTTTCCTTTTCTAACGTTTTGCAAACAAAGGACACATCTCTCCGAAGCTCAGCCTTGTCAACGTCCCGGCGCTCAACTTCCTATTGAGATCGAAAATATTCGAGAGCGAGGACGGACAGCTAAGGGCTACTCACTTGATCCTAGACTACGAGCCCTTGTCACGTGTATTTCAAGACGTAGGGCAAGCGATAAGAGCGGGTAGCCCTAAACTTGCGTAAATAGACATCTCTAAGCCCGGGTTCCTAGCCCAAAAGGACCTTCCTTCAGTTGTGCTGTCACCTCCACCTGCTCACCAACAACTAGGTGTCCCGAGTGAGGAGCCCGCACCGTCTCCCACATCTCTAAACGCTAAGATCGATCAGTTCCGTTTTGAAGAAGAGGCAGAGGCAGTGGAAAGGCCCATTGAGCTCTCGGATTCAGAAGCTGAGCCTGAGAGACTTTCTACCGTTTCTCATCTACGGTTACTTGTTGCTCGGCCAGATACAAGTTCCGAAGAGGAAGAGGGCATGGACCTGAGGAAAAGACCTGGCTTAAAGGGCCTAATGGCCAGCAGGAATAAATGGGGGTCGACTTCGGGAGAAGTTTCCAAAACCCAAGTTGCTCCCAGTTTGCCTCCTCCTCCCCCTCAACCCCCTGCTGACCTCGAACTGAAGGCCAACCAGAACCTAAAGTAGAAATGGCCTGTAGAGGTCCTGGAGGAAGGCGAGGTGGCACTCTAAAAGGGGGGCAAACAACAGAAGAAACTAGGGACCCTCATGACAAGAGAGCCCAATCGGTGAAGCGCTGGGATGAGGCTGATACGCGTCGCGGGCAGTGCACCTAGGCTCCTCGGCTAGAGGTGGAGGGCGTTACCATTCCCTAGGATGCCACGATTTGGGAGTCTCAAAGGGAGCAGGTCGACGTCCTGGCGGAGGCCCTAGAGCAGCCTCTTCTCCTCCCTAAAGACATGGAGGGTCTCAGGCGCATCAAGTAACCCGACCTCTTCATGTCTTTGAAAAGGAACCTCGCAATGGTAGGTCAACCAGCATCCCCTTTCGTTAAATGCTAAGTTGTATGTCCATTTACCTATGTGCATATTCCTTACGATCTCTTTGTTGCCACTATGCAGGTCACTCAGCAGGTCTTTGTGACTGAGGAATGGGTTAGGAAGGCCAATGATGAGGCCAAGGCCAAAGCCCACTCCTACCAAAAGGTTGAGAAAAAGCTAGAGGCCCTAAGGCAGGAGCAGGTTGACCTGTCAGGGAAGCTGAAATAGGCTGACAAGGCTCGTCTGAGTGCCCTGGAAGGTCTGAAGACTGCAGAGAGGCAAGCAGATGATTAGCTCTAACAGCTGCACATCACTGAAATAAACTTGGCCACGGAGAAACAAAAAGTCCTGGATCTCATGGCTGAGCTTTGAAAGGTCAAAGAAGCAGCTCGGGTGGCCAGGGAAGCCACTGAGGCCGTAGTGGAGGCATCCTACAAGCGTGGGGTGCTGGATACGGAGACTCGGCTTGCAGAGGAGGTGGCCATAATGTGCAGTGATTACTGCACCAAGTCTTGGGTGGTAGCCATGGACCGGGCGGGAGTCCTTGCAGACTCCGAGCTTAGGAAGGCCGAGAACATCTTCTTCCCAGTGGAGATTTGAGAAGTTCTTGATCTGGTCCTTCTTCCCGAGCAACTTCTTACCGCTGATGCTGGGATTCCCGAGGGGGTCGAGGTGGGCAAGGAGGCTCAACCACCTCTGAAGGCCAAATCCTCTGAGGACGCGCTCACCATTCGGGATGTGATCTCCCAGGCCAAGGACACAGAGGCCAAATCTAAAGCTCATGATGGCACTTCTAGGGCTGCCGATCTCAAGGAAGACCTTCCTTAAGCCAAGACTTAGACGTAGGATTGTTTGGCATGTATTTACATCTTTTGTAAGGGCAATCTGCCATTAAAAATAGTGTATTTACCTTTCTAATTAATGGAAATGTTCTTTCTCTTCATTCACTGCATTTTTCCTTGTTATGCCTCGAAACTTATTACTATTGGCACTTGGTTTTAAACAAGAAATAAAAGATTGGAATCGGTTTTAATTCCTTAGGTTATGTTTAATCACTTATAAAAATGACGTAGTGTTAATTTCCCCAAAGTATGTGGCCTGAGGATTTAGGCATGACTTAGGTTCTGTTTAATCACTTATAAGATTGACGGAGTGTTAATTATCCCAAAGTATATGGTCCGAGGATTCAGGCATGACTTTGGTTTTGTTTAATCACTTATAAAAATGACGGAGTATTAATTTCCACAAAGTATGTGGTCTGAGGACTCAGGCATGATTTAGGTTCTGTTTAATCACTTATAAAAATGACGGAGTGTTAATTTTCCCAAAGTATGTGGTCCGAGGACTCAGGCATGACTTAGGTTCTGTTTAATCACTTATAAAAATGACAGAGTGTTAATTTCCCTCAAAGTATGTGATCCGAGGACTCAGGCATGACTTAGGTTTTGTTATAAAAATGACAAAGTGTTAATTTCCCCAAAGTATGTGGTCCGAGGACTCAGGCATGACTTAGGTTCTGTTTAATCACTTATAAAAATGACGAAGTGGATAGCGTGATGCAATCAAATAATAGACAAGCGTGAGACAATGGAAGCTTTCATTAATAATAATACCTTTTTAGGTAGTACTCACCTACTCTTGCCACTGAAGTAATGCGATATGGACCCTCCTAATTCGGTCCCAGTTTCCCCTAAGCCGGGTTATTTGTATTGCCCACAACTTTTCTCAGCACCAGGTCTCTAGTTGCTAGAGGCCTTAACTTCATGTCGGCATCGTAACGTTGTTTGAGTTTGTGCTGGTAATATGCCAGTTGGACCCTTGCACTTTCCCTACGTTCCTCAATTAGATCTAGACTTTTTTCTAGCAACCCGTTGTTATCACTTGGACGAAAAGAAGTTGTTCTCAATGTTGGAAAGCCAATCTCTAAAGGAATAACGGCCTCAGCACCATAAGTCAATGAGAAGGGGGTTTCCCTGTTGATCTTCGTGGTGTCGTCTGATACGTCTAGAGGACATGTGGCAGTTCTTCCACCCATTTTCCTTTTGCATCGTCTAGCCTCTTCTTGAGTCCGTTCACTATGACTTTGTTTACAGCCTCGACCTGTCCGTTCCCTTGGGGGTAGGCTAGAGTGGAAAATCGATTTGTGATTCCGAGCTCACAGCAGTATCGCCTGAAGGCTTTGCTATCAAACTGGAGGCCATTGTCTGAGATGAGGGTATGAGGGACCCCAAATCAAGTAACGATATTTCTCCATACAAACTTCTTGACGTCTACATCCCTAATGTTCTCCAATGGTTTGGCCTCAACCCACTTTGTGAAGTAGTATGTCCCAACTAGGAGGTACCTCTTATTTTCTGCTGCTCTAGGGAACGGGCCAACAATGTCCAAGCCCTATTGAGCGAATAGCCATAGGCTGGATATTGGATTAAGGGCTCCTCTCAGTTAGTGTATATTTGGCGTGAACCTCTGGCATTTGTCGCATTTCCTTATGTATTCCTGTGCCTCCTTTTGCATATTAGGCCACCAATAGCCTTGGGTGATAGCTCTATGCAACAGGGATCTTCCTCCAGTATGGCTTCCACAAATCCCCTCATGTAATTCTTCCAGGAGTAATTCTGTTTCCTCGGAGTGTACACATGAAGGTAAGGCCCTAAAAATAAGCGCTTGTATAACTTCTGGTCCTTGGACAACCAGAACCGAGGTGCCTTTCTGCGTATCTTGCCCACCTCCAATTTACCTTCGGGCAGGATGTCATCCTTTAAAAATAGCACCAGAGGGTCCATCCAGCTAGGACCTACCTTGACTTTGTGAATGCGGACCATATCTTTCTCCATCTCTATGGGTTTGTTCAAATCTTCCACCAGGATGACCCGAGGCAAGCTCTAAACCGAGGAGGTTGCAGGTGTGGCCAAAGAGTCAGCATGCGTGTTCCCATTTCTAGAGATATGTCGTAGGCTAAAAGAATCGAAATGTGACTGCAGATGTTTAACTTGTCTTAGATATTCTTGCATTCTTTCGTCCCTTGCTTCTATCTCCCCATTCACTTGGCCAACGACAAGTCTCGAGTTCGAGAACACGTTTACGATCTCCCACCCAGTTTTTGAACCATAGACATCCCCTTTAGTAGGGCCTCATACTCAGCCTTGTTATTAGTGGCCGTGAAGCCTAATCTTAGCGCCTTCTCGATGGTGATCCCTTCCGGGGAAATTAGAACTAGTCCCATTCCGAAGTCCCTTTGGTTCGCAGCCCCATCAACATATACTTTCTAGCATAGAGGTCCTGGCAGGGAGATCGTGCCAACTGATTTTTTATCCATGTTTGATGTCCCGGCCACTTCCTCTAACGAGGGTTCAGCGAATTCGGCCACCAGATCTGCAAGGACCTGGCCTTTGACGGAGGTTCGGGGCATGTACTTAATGTCAAAAGCCCCCAAACAATAACTTAGCTCTACCTTAGTCATTAAAACAAAATCAAAAAGTAAAATTAGAACACAAAATTTTTTGAGCAAGCAAACAACGACTAAGAGAGAGAGAGAGAGAGAGAGAGAGAGATAGAGACCGTGGAGGTCGTAAACGTGATCGAAGATTTGAAGGAAGGTAGGGAAGCGATGGCATTAGGAGTGATACCATTGCAGCATGGAGACAAAGTGGAGATAAGAGAGAGATCAGCTAGTCTGACCAAGGTGGAGACTTTTAAAGCTGTTTTTTAACTTCTTCTATCTTCCTTTAGGGTCCATTTGGTTGGAGGAGTGGAAAAATGGGAGGATAAAAAATTAGGGGAGGATGGAAGAGTGGGAAGATAGAAAAAATTTGGTTTTCCCTTATGTGTGTTTGGTTGGAGGGATGGAAAAGTGGGAGGGTGGAAAACTTTTTGTTTAGTTGGAGAGAAAAAGGAGAGGATGAAAAATGTAGTTTATATAAATTGACTATTATGTCCTTATTATATAATAGTGACAAAGTGAGAGGGGTAGGTGAGTGCAATAAAGTAGAGGTATTTATGTAAAATGCATTTCTCATCACTCTTCTCTCCTCATTTTCCTTCCAATTTGGAAGGATAAAAAAAGTGGGCCGAAGAGGGAAAACTTTCTCCCGTATTTTCAGTTTCTCCTATTTTCTTTCCTAAACGAAATAGTGAAAACAACATTTTTCATCCTATTTTCCTCTCCCTATTTTCCTTCCTTCCTATTTTCACCCCGACCAAACACACTCTTAGTTTCATCTGCTTTTGTTTGTATTGCTTTTTTTTCTTTTTTATCTCTTCCTTTAATTTCATTCACTTTTGTTTCTAGTGTTTTTTTAGGTTTGTGAATGAGAGCTAGACAGCTAGTCACGTGGGCATTGGAAAGTGGAAATTGGAAGATAATCTAAGACCTTGTTTCTTGCAAAGCCTTGAGCCCCACATGAAATTAGGGGTGTCCAACCAGAACCCGTACCCACCCAACCTGGCCGATTCGGCCAAAGAACCGGCCGACCCGACACCGGCGATGGTCGGCGACGGATCTCTACTCCCAAAACCCAAGACCAGCAGGTCAGTTGACAGGTTAGAGCTTGGAAAACCGGTGTTCAACTGACCCAACTGGAAAACACACCGAAAATAGCTTACTCTGCCGATTAGTATGGTTCGTCGGCCTGATTTTGTCCGATCTGTCGAGATCCGTCGAGATCTGGCCTGATCTCTTCGAGATCTGCCAAGATCTCTTCAAGATTCGGCCTAAACAGCTTGAGATCCACCAAGATTTCTTCGATTCCGGTCAGATCTAGCAAAAATAAGCAAATTTCAGCGAAATTCGGCGACGATTCGCGTAGTTTGAGCCTGATCGGAAACCGACCGGAAAACGGCGACGTCTGACCACCCTAACCGTTGCCTTCAGCGAGTTGGCGGCAGGTCCAGATTTAGGAGACCCAAAGTGGTCAGGTCGGTTTCGAGTTGGGCACAAACCCGACCCGGACCGACCCGTGGACAGGCCTACATGATATGATGATACATCATATCATCCTCTTTTGTCCACTTGCCGGTACAAATTGATGCTTTTAATTTTCTTTTTATAAAAAAATGGTTATCATTGTTATTATTGGATAGATATTTAGGCTTGAGATGGATATTTTAGACATAGTTAAAATATGGATTTATAGTTTTAACTGGACTATTTTAGTTAATTTTTTTATTTTTTACTAATTTAATATTTTTATATATATTTAAAATAATTATTAAATTAATTATGATATCATTATGGTTTGACTCCGGTTCAACTTTAGTTTGACCTTAAAAACCTTGAACCTCCCTTTTACGGTTTAATAAATGGTCCGAGTTTCAAAACCATGTTATCCAATACCATTAAAAGAGCATTTGGTGTACTGCAAAAGAGATTTCCTATCATAGCAAGTACTACAGAACCTACTTATTGTGTTGACACACAAAATGAAATCATTTTATCATGTTGTATATTTCATAATTATTTAATGGGTGGACTCCAATATTACATTACACTAGAAGCCTAGCTTGACTAACAGCTTTAAATTTGTGCAGATGTTTGAAGTTGAAGGTATTCTCCAATGGCATGGTTGAATAGCTCCTTGAATTTCAATACTTAAGAGTTGAAGTATGTCTTGAAATTAAACTGATAATTGTGGTTAGAATTTGGAAATACATTTGGTTTGGTTACTCATTGAAGTGGCTATAGTTAGAGAGGATTGCAATATTTATGTGCTCAATGTTGACAAAATTTCCCTTCAATAATGAGAGTGTAGATAATTTGAGACATATTGAAGGCAATGGTGGAGTTAATTATTATGGCAAGAGATGCTAGTGAACAGTGGTTACGATCTATATGCATTTTAAACGTAGTGCATTTGGCTTCATTCTTGTTCACAGCAGTCCTGTGTAAGGAAGTGGTCGAGGGTCTGCTCCCAACTTTTGGTTTGTAAGATTTAAAACTTTCTTGTTTTTCTACTTTTTAAAATGACATATGAATGTGATGAGCATCTACTAAGACTACTATGTTGAAATTTGATGTGATTGTTTAGTGTTTGTAATTTAAATAAATATTAGGCTGAAACCCTTTTATATAGTTGGTTATGATTTTCTAAAATTTCTAAAGAAGTTATACTGTTTAAGATGCAATTTCTTGCAAATTCACTTGAATCAAATCTACCTTTTTCACATATATACCTCCAGCTTTTAATTGTTTGATTGGAAATGGCCGAGTCCAGTTTGCTTCATGATCATCTTTCCCAAAACTTTGTCTTGTTCGATATATTATGAGAGTATGGTTTAAACATATGAGCGTGACTTATCCAAAATTGAGGCATGAAAAGTTGCGTTTATTAGAGACTGTGAACAAAGGTGGTAAACTACGCTTTGTTGATGTATAGGTGTTTTGTGTATTTCTGTTTGTTAAACTTCTTAGTAATAATGTGGGCTCCAGTTAAGCTCAACTGGTAAAGTCTCTGATAATTGAATAAGAGAGCTGGAGTTTAATCTCGGCTTACACCAAAAATTAATTGGTGTCTTGGTCTGATGATAAAGAACTATCAACAAGAACGGACGTCAATAGATTGAAACTTACTCAAAAAAAAAAAAAAAAACTTAGTAATAATAATAATGTGAATATGAATGGTAATGGCTAATGACCGATGTGCTTAAAATTTCAATATCCAACAATTTGAGCTCTGTCAATAAAAGGTTACAATTTGTTAATAGACCTATGTACACCCTTCCTTTTATGAATCAGATTTTGTTCCCTCTCTCATTTATACCTACCTCACAGATGAAGCAAAATCCATGTTACCTCCTCACCTTTTTGATGAAAAGAAAACAGACAAAGGTAAAGTTTAGACTTCGTAATCCCATGTGTTGCGCGTGATAATTTTTTTAATATTATTATTAATATTTGTCATGTTATTATGACTTAAACTGTGTTATATACATATCACCAATATATAGTAGGATTTTTGCTGATAGGAGTTTTTGCTTATGAAACTATATTTTTTTATTAGAGATTACTATTTGGAACAAAATGATGATAATTTAGAGTAGAATTGATTTTTTTTTTCTTTGAAATATTAATTCTACCATACTCGGTTGACTAATGTATACATTTTCAAGTCAATTGAATATATTTTGCATGTTACTAATTCCTTATTTTCATAAGGGTAAGGATATTCACAATTCCAATGATCCACTCCAATATTTTTGCATGCTTGGTTTTTTGGGATGCAAAATATGGTTGTTCTAAAAGTTGTATGTTGAAGGATTTGTCGATAGTCTTGGAGTAGTTGTTTTCCATCTGATTGGTTTAGAATCGAGAATAGTAGTTGTATTTCCTAATCATTTGATTCACATAACAGTGCGATTGCTAGTCCATATTTTTCATTTTGTCCCCTTCCATGTTGGCTTGAAGAAGGATTTCTTTTCCCCTTGTAATTTGATCTTGTACAAAATATTTGTGATCATGTTGTATGCTCATCTTGTGATTGTGTAGTTGTATGATGTTTTTAGTTTGTAATTTTTAAGTTGTTTAGGATTTTAATTTATAGTGTTGTGTGCGCTTTATGGACTACTGATTTCTCTAGTTATTACCAATAATTTTTCATTGTCTATTAAGTGAATAAAAACTTTTCATATACCCTCCACTATAAAGCCTAAGCCTTATAACATTTAATATATATTTCAATTATAGCTGATGTTTAATGTTCTCATGAATAAAGCCCAAGACAAATAGTCTTTCACACTACAATACCTGTTCAATTGCCACTTTTACTTAAAAGATCAAAAGACAATACATATGAACTATCAAAAGTCTATTATAATCAAATTATTAATAATATTGAAATATGCAAAGAATGAAAGAGAGAATAACAAATTTATACTAAAATGATGAGAATAAGAAGAGACAAAATAAGGAAATATGAAGAGAAAGATGAAAAGTGATATTAAAGTAGGGAATAGTGGGGAGATGAAAATATAAGGGAGGAAGAAATGTTGGACAAAGTGTAAATATTAAATAAATAAAAAAGAGTAAATATTAAAAAAAAATTGGAAAAAAAAGAAACATGGATGCAAATGTGGTGCAATTTTAAGCTTCCTTTTATCCAAGCAAAAAATAGTCCAGATCTAAACTTTTGGGATAATCTTTTCAAAAAAAAAAAAAAAAAAAAAACTATTGGGATAACAAAGAAATAGCTGTTAAAAATTAAACCTCATTCTTAACCAAAAAAAAAAAAAAAAAAAAACCTCATTTGTGAAGCCTGAAACCCAAATCTGTTTTGGGCCAGCTCCACCCAATCCAACCCAAACTTGTGTATTACGGAATTTTTAATTTGGGAAGCTTCTGCAAAGAAAAACGCGACTCAACCCCACCTGAGAAAGTAAACAGAAAAAACAAATAGCCAATGGCAAATAAAAAGCCCACCTGGCTATATGGCTATAACTATTGGTGGTATTGGCTTTTTCATTTTATTTTTTAATTTTCCTCTGACTTCTCTGTAACTGGCTGATGTGAAAAGTGAAAAGTACAAAAACAAATAAATAAATAAATAAAAAGAGAGAAAGAAAGAAAAGGGAAAGGAATAAATGAGAGGACAGTAGAAACAGAAAAAACAAAGAGCCAATGGCAAATAAAAAGCCCACCTGGCTCTATGGCTATAAGTATTAATAGTATTGGCATTGTTTACTTCTCTGTTTAATTTGGGGCAATGGTTGAGCTGTCAACTTTGTTCACAAAGGGATCTATCTTCACCCAAATAAGAGAGAACACTGAGGCCAACAGCACTGACCAAAGAACAACAATGGTTGGAGTCCGGTTTTGGCGACCCATAAGACCCTTCATGAATGGAAAGAGATGAGAAATAACCCAGAAAGCAAATAAATTCTTGCCAAAGAGTGGCCCCCATGCTCCGATTCCCTTGTTAAGTGCATCAGAAAATCCAGCAACGATGCCAACAATGTTGATTATGATTAGTGTTTTTGGAGGGATGAGAAGTGTTGTCCACTTGACAGTGTAGAGATCACCAAACTCTATGCCATCAGCTGCCTTTGCAGTGACTCTGAAGTTGGTATCAATTCCACCCATCAGGTTGAGGAATCCTTGGAAGATGGCAAAGAGATGGGATGAAACACCTCCAATCACCAAGAACTGCTCATTTCTCCACCAGTCTTGAATGCTGACATTACTACACCACATCTCAATCTCATTAGTAAGAATGATGGAGATGGTAAGTCCAAGATAAAGAAGGTTTCCGAGGTTGGTCATCTGAAACAAATTACAAGGTATAACATGAGGTAAATTCTTTGAGTACATTGTTTGAAAAAATAAACATTAAAAAAATTGTAGCAAGATTGGATTTTTTATTATATGTTTAAGTTCATCAAACATACATCAGTGCTCATTGATTTTGACTATTGACCAACATCTTCATGAAATTTGGAAAAGCACAATATAGTCATACCAGGCTTACTTAAAAATTAATCTGATGCATTTACATAATTGTATGTAGCACCAGATTTCTTTGGTGTTCGTTGACATAAATATTTAAGACATTCATTAACGCTACTTTTTTTCCCTGGCAATTAGTACATTGACCCTTTAGGCAACCCAGAAGATATTAGAGGTTACTGAAACATTTATAATTAATTGAGTTTAATGTATTATGAATATTTTTTTAAAAAATAATTGATTAAAGTAAATCAACAATCAAAAAGAACAAAACAACTTAAAATACAGAATTAAATCACATCAATCAAAAGTAGAATTCTAAATAATACAAAAATTTATCAACCAAAAGCAAAGATGCAAGAAAAATACAAAATCAACCAAAAAGTAGAGAGAGAGAGAGAGAGAGAGAATTAACATTTTTTGTAAGAGAAAACTATGCAAAAAATGGAAGAGAGAATAGAATAATATATTGACTTTTAAAAAATATACAATCTAATATATTAATTCAACAACAGCAACAACAACAATAATAATAATGTTGAATAAAATAATATGAGAAGAAAAAAGGTAAAAATAAAAGATATAACAATAAACACCAAATTAATTATCTCTAAATAAATACCAAATTATTTAAATCATATTATGTAATATTATAATATTACATTCTTATATACTATCTTTAATTCTTTACAATGCAATATGATAAAATTTAACAATCAAAGTGAAAAAAAAAATTTAAAATTAAAACACAATTAAATCACATCAACCTAAAGTGAAGTTCTAAAAAACACAAAAATTTTTCACTAAAGCAGAGATGCAAAATATATATATATATCACCAAAAATTGAGAGAGAGAGAGAGAGAGAGAGAGAGAGAGAGAGAGAGAGAGAGAGAGAGAGAGAGAGAGAGAGAGAGAGAGAGAGAGAGAGAGAGAGAGAGAGAAATAAATTTTTTTATGAAGAAAAATTATGCATATAATGGAAAAGAGAATGCCAAATTTATACTAAAAGAATAACAATAAGAAGAAACAAAATAAAGGGAAAGATGAAGAATGATATTAAGAGAGAGGGTAGTGAGGAGATGAAAATGTATAGAGAAAAAGAAAGGTTGAAGAAAGTGTAAATGTTAAAAAAATGGTACAATTTAATTTATTTAAATTTAAAAAAAATATTATATGTTTATTTAAAAAAAATATAAATAATTTAATTATATGGAGGATGTGACTGAGTTTAAATATTGAATAAAATAAGATAAAAAGATTTAAAAAGTAAAAATATAATATATATATATATATATAACAATAAACACCAAATTAACCAAATTATGTTATGTAATAGAATAATATATATTATATTCTTATATATTATCTTTTTTAATTTTTTTATAATGCAATAGTATAATATTTAACAACCAAAGAGAACAAAAAAAAAAAAAAAAAAAAAAAACTTAAAACACAAAACTAAATCATACCAACCCAACGTAGAGTTATAACAAACCCAAAAATTTATCAACTTAAGTAGAGATGCAGAAAAAAAAAATACTTCAAAAATTATTGTGTGTGTGTGTGAGAGAGAGGGAGAGAGGGAGGGAGGGAGGGAGTGAGAAACAACTTTTCTGTGATAGAAAACTATGCAAAAAATAGAAGAGAAAATAACAAATTTATAGAAGATGGTGTGAGTATGAAGATATAAAATAAAGGAAAATAAATGGAAAGATGAATAGTGACATTAAGGTTGAGGGTAGTGAGAAGATGAAAAGGTAAGTGAAAGAAAGATGAAGAGACAAAATAAATAAAGATGAAAAGTAATATTAAGGTGGAGGGTTGGAGAAAGTGCAATTATTAAAAAAAAGCAAATGTTAAAAAACAATTATAGGAAAATTGGAAAGAAAAATGATAATGACGTGGATGCTGATGTTACTCAACGTAAGCACAGTAACATTAAACGCTACGCTTAAAGTTGAACAAAATGTAAATATTAAAAAAAGTGTGTACAATTTAATTTATTTAAATTTAAATAAAATATTATATGTTTAATTAAAAAATATAAATAATTTAATTATATAGAGGATGTGACTGAGTTTAAATATTGAATAAAATAAGATGAAAATATTAAAAAAGTAAAAATATAATATATATAACAATAAACATCAAATTACCCAAATCATGTTATGTAATAGAATAATATATATTATATTCTTATATATTATCTTTTAAATTTTTTTATAACGTAATAGTATAATATTTAACAATCAAAGAGAACAAAAAAAAAAAAAAAAAAAACTTAAAACACAAAATTAAATCGTACCAACCTAACGTAGAGTTATAACAAACACAAAAATTTATCAACTTAAGAAAAGATGCAAGAAAATAAAAAAAAAATACTCCAAAAATTATTGTGTGTGTGTGTGTGTGTGTGTGAGAGAGAGAGAGGGAGAGAGAGAGAGGGAGAGAGGGAAAAACAACCTTTCTGTGGTGGAAAACTATGCAAAGAATGGAAGATAGAATAACAAATTTATAAAAGATAGTATGAATATGAAGAGACAGAATAAAAGAAAATGAATGGAAAGATAAATAGCAACATTAAGGTTGAGGGTAGTGGAGAGTTGAAAAGGTAAGAGAGGGAAAGATGAAGAGACAAAATAAAAGTGATATTAAAGTTGAGGGTAATGGGAAGATGAAAAGTTAAAGGCATGAGAAACGTTGGAGAAAGTGCAATTATTAAAAAGAAAGTAAATGTTAAAATATAATTATAAAAAAATTGAAAAGAAAAATAATAATAACGTGGATGCTGACGTGGTTTAACGTGAGCACAGTAACATTAAACGCTATGCTTCAGCTTTTAGTAATATATAGATGTCTTAGACCATTCGGGCTGCTAGTTTTGGTTTCAAAGGGCTTGCAAGAACACACTGCAGTGTTCTACAGAATATTCAAAGGTCAAAACAAATATGTGGTGCTTATGTGCAGTGACCAAAGCAGGTGCTCCTCAATCTCTCTCTTTTTCAAGCCATCATCATCTTACCATTCAAAGATTTGAACAACCCGTTCATGAGGAACTGTCACTTACAAGCTTGGCAAGTTGCTATGAAATTATGAATTATGTGCAATTTTCTATATGTTAAGTGAAAGTCAACCTATCTGAATGATCATTCTCCCATATATCGCATTCCTGGGAAGCTTGTTAGAATTTCACCATGTGTAAAAGTCTTGCCCACCAAAGCTTTTATCAATCACTTCGAGATATGGCCCTTTTCCTACAAGTCTTGCCCACCAAAGCTTATTCACACAATGCTGCCTCCATAGTGCTTTCCTTTTTTTTTTTTTTTTTTTTTTTTTTTTTTTTTTTTTTTTTAAATTATGGATCAATTTCAACATTACATTACATGTCAATAATTATGAAAAATATCGGGATTTGATATGAATAGAAAACAGACATCTGGGAGTGAGACTCCATATTATATTATTACATGGCAGGCAGCCCTCTACTTGTAAAAAATTGTTTAATTCCCACAAATGGTTTGTCAAAGGTCAGACCACTAAAATGATTCCCCATTGAGTTTTCCAACTCAACCACTCTTGACCGTTGACAACTTCACAATTTGGTCTAATCACTATCACCAAGTGTCATTGTCCTCTTGTGCAGGACATATACTCCCCAGCTCTCCAAGTCCAATGGCAAGTGGTCCTTCATTTATTATGCAGCTGGAGTTATCTAATCTATATAAAAAATATCAGTAAGCTGGTTGGAAATCTGAGCAAGAGGTTGATAGTTGATACTGTTATAGGTTTGATTATTGAGTTTTTGAATTTGTATTGATTTCTTCTTTTAGTTGGTTTTATCAGATGGGCTTCATTTGAAACCCTTCAATCATTTCCTTACCCAGCAAAACTTTCTTCCAAGAATTCTCTGGTTTTGAAGCTTTATGGGTCAAAGCACTCAGCTGTTTCAGCTGCTGCTGCTTTTCTTGCAATATTTGGTTATTGCAGTGACAGCCAACGATGCCATAAATGACTGTAAGTCCACTTTAATTACTATGTCCTTTTTCATCGTTTTTTAATCAAGTTTTTCATTAAGTTTCTTGCTTAGCACCTCTTGTTTCTCCTTAGCCATACAAATAAGAGAACAACACTACATTTTGCCTGTTATTTGGCCATTCATAAATCAACATTTCTGGTTTCTGTTCTTTTTCTTCCTCTTTTGTTTTGTTTTGTTTTTTTTTTTTTTTTTTTTTTTGTTTTTTTTTTTTTTTTTTTCCAGTATGACCCAAATTTATTTGATTGCTGAGAGAACATGGAAAAAAAAAATGTAATTTTGAGATTCAAAATTTCTACAATTTAATCATTTGAGCAGACAGAAGAACTCTTGTAGTGACCCAAAAGGGGGGTCTTGCATTTTATGGAATCCCACGTTGCCTAGGGAAGCACATGGAAATGTGTTTATAAGGAATGGCCTCCCTTTAATGTGTAGAGGTCTTTTCCCCACTACTGTGTGCTTTAGGAGAAAACAAAACCGTGAGGGGTATGGGCCCTAAAGCGGACAATATCTACACATTTGGGGCGGGGTCGTTATAGATGGTATCAAAGCCATGCCCTAGCCAAAAGTGTGGGCCCCACACGCGAGGACGTGTGTGCCTGTCCTCGTGTGTGCCCGTAAGGGGGGTGGATTGTAGTGACCCAAAAGGGGGGTCTTGCATTCCATGGAATCCCAGGAATGACCTTCCTTTAATGTGTAGAGGCATTTTCCTCACTAATGTGTGCTTTGGAGGAGCACAAAACTGTGAGGGGTATGGGCCCCAAAGCGGACAATATCTACACATTTGGGGCGGAGTTGTTACAACTCATCCAATAAAGTGACCCTTGGACAATAATTTGATTAACTTGGGCTGAATTTTCTCTTAACAACATAAAAAACAAGCTTTCGAGTTTTTTGTTTGTTTTTGGGAATTCTTTTTCCATATTTCTCCACAATACAGGGATGATTGCTGTTTCTGTTAGTGATTATCAATGATCTCCAGAGTGAAAATTACAGATCATTGCTTTGGAGAGTTACCCTATGTGCCTTTAAGGCATTAATTGCATATTGGGGCCCGCCCATGTGTGAGAGACCCAGCATATATGCGGGTTATAAGATATAATTTTTGCATCTTTAGGGGGCACGATTCTTTGGTAGTATTCAGTAGTTTGAATGACATTAGAGCTGTCAAGTCAAGTTTGATCCAAGTTATTCAAACGTTTTTTTTTTTTTTTTTTTGGGTTGATGATATGATGGTGTATTTAATGGCTTTGGTAAGGTTAATTCTCAGCACTTGGAACTGGGATATACATAGTCAACCCTGACAAGAAAATTAGATCCTGGACAGTGCTTTCTTTTTTGTTATTTGGGTTGCTGAAATTACAGTAGTGTAATTATACCTGAACATTACTTTCCCTTAAAGGAGATAAAGCTAGTCATAATCTTTCTCTTGGTTTATATATATATATATATATATTCAATATAATACTTGCATATGAGCTTTAGCTAAAATGGCAAATCCTCATCCTATTAGAATGAGATGGAGGATGAAATAGATTGTCTAATTCCTCATAAAAAAAAAAAAAATGGAGGATGAGATTATAAGTTCAAGATTCACTATGTGCATGTGTGAGCGCGACTTTATCAATACAAATAATAATACTTTATCCTTGAATGGTTCTGTCTAAAAATTCTAATTGCTTTTTTTTTTTTTTTTTTTCCCTTCTTTTCTGGTGATTCAATCATTAAAACTATCTAACAATTTCTGGTGCAGATCAAGGTCTACTGTCTCTCAAGCATGAATTGCAGAACACACCAACATCTTGGGTGGGACCTGATCCATGTGGTGGCAGTTGGGAATTGATTAATTGCACTAATTCACGTGTGACCTCTATGTAAATTGCACCCTTAAATACTTTTTTTTTTTTTTAAAGGTTTCAATTCTGTCCAGTTTTTCATACTAATGTGACTGTTCTTTATGTCAGAAAATTAATAAGCATGCGTTTGTCAGGGAAGCTAACTAGCGAAATCTCGCAGTTGTCAGAGTTAAAGATTTTGTACGTCATCCATTTGCACTTCGCCACTTCTTTTTGTCATGATAATATTAACACATGCAAGTACTGAAAATCTACCATCTATTTTTTTAGATTTTCAGTACTCACATGTATTAAGATTCAGTGCTCACATCTGAAGCAGCAAATTTCTCATGTCGGGGGAGGCGCTCTTTATTTATGAGAGATGCATCCCAGAGACCAACCATTTCAAGGGATTATCATTATAACAATACTGACTCAGAAGTTTTATTTTGTTTTATTTCATAATTAGATTAATTCAATTACTCGATTATTTGATGCAGTATTTCATTAGTCGCTTCTTCAGTTAGTCTTCTGTAAATTCATTCCTGATGATCAGCTTTTTCCGTATAGGGATCTATCTTACAACATTGGCATAACAGGACAACTTCCAAGTTCAATTGGGAATTTAACTAAACTTGTAATCCTGTAAGATATTATCAATTTTTGTCAAAGGATTAGCTCATACTCAACTTGTGTTTTAGAACCCTACAATTAACCTGTTGCTTTTTCTGTACACCAGAAACTTGATTGGTTGCAGTTTCTCTGGCTTAATTCCAGACACAATAGGAAACCTAAAGCTGCTAAGCATGCTGTAAGACTTTTGACTTAGTATTCTTATCGTTTAAATGGAATATCAAATGCAATGAAAGTACTTACAGCTCTTTAGTTTTCCTCCATTTAGTAGACAATGATTTTCCGGATAAAGGGTCTATTTTTTCTTCTAAATCACAATTTGAGGCTATATCTATTGCAGTTTCGCTTTTAGGCCAATATACACTGAATTCTGGAACTTTTCATTTGCTATGAATTGCAGATCTCTAACTAATAATAGCTTCAATGGACCAATTCCAGCTTCTATTGGTTCTCTTTCCCAACTTTACTGGCTTGATCTCGCCAATAACCAGCTTGAAGGACACCTACCAGTTTCTAATGCGACTGCACCTGGTCTTGATTTACTACTTAATGCAAAGCACTTGTATGTCATTTCTCTGTTTCAAGCTGATTAATTTGTTTTTTCCACTCAACGATGATCTAAAATATTTTCATCATCTACAGTCATCTGGAAAATAATCAGCTCTCAGGAAACATTCCACCTAAACTTTTCAACTCATCAATGATTCTGATACATTTGTAAGTTCTATGGGTTTATTTTCAGCTAGGTAGCAAGCTTCAATAAACTATAAAGACTGCATATTAATGACGTATGAAATATATGTATAATGGACTCTTTTTGGTTCACGTCTTTGTTTTTAATTTTCTGAATTTTGCCTCTGCATCATTTTTTGCTCTAATGCTGTCATCTTGAAGGTCTTGGACATGGAATCTAAGAAAAAAGCTTCATTTTGATATTCTCAATTGTATAGCAAAACACAGTCAATTTAGCCATACCTTCCTACTCCCGTTGCATATGTTTCTTGCAGGATTCTTCGAAGCAATAAACTCACTGGCAGGATTCCAAGTACCCTTGGACTTGTGCAGACTTTGCAGGTGATGTGAGTATCTAGCTCACATAATCAAGTGATTTCAGACCAAGATTGTTGCTAGCTGTGAACTTCTTTCTAATTATTGTACTGAATATCTTGTTTCATTACAGCCGCTTTGATAGGAATTCAATAACCGGACCCGTGCCTTCAAACCTCAACAATCTTGTAAATGTTGGCGAACTGTAAGCAAAAAATACTGACACACCAAATGCAGCATTTATATTTGTTTAATGAAATTATCTATGTCATCTTATGTGGGAATTTTCACTTTACAAAGAGAGCTTTTGGTGCTCTGTTTTCAGGTACCTGTCCAACAATAACCTGTCTGGTCCGATTCCCAACCTTACTGGCATGAATTCCCTCAACTATTTGTAAGCTGCGTTAATATTACTTGAGATTGAATTTAAATTGTGGTGCAGGGGTTAATGAGCATTATCAGACCATTATAACTTATGATAAAAATTTTAACCTCCAAAATAGATACTGTTTGCCACAGTCCTATTTCTATGGTTAGTATATTTTACATAATTTCTATCATTTATTTTGTTAAGACTGTAAGTGTAATCTGTAGGGATATGAGCAACAATAGTTTTGATGGATCTGAAATTCCTCCATGGTTTTCAACCTTGAGTCCTTGACCTCCTTGCAAATTTCACCCCTTCCTCGTGCTCCCCACACTCAAAATCCCCCCAACTTATACCTCAAATGAATAGTCAAGTTACACAAACTTCACAGATCACTTATACCAAAGATCCATCTAGTAACACCTGATGTGGGACTTAGCACACATCCGCACAACCCACACTCAAAACAATCCAAACCAATCCAATCTAATCAAATCTGCACAATTTGGAGTATCACAGTATACACACACACACACACACACACACATATATATATATATACACACACACACACACACATATATATATATATATATATATCTATATATGTATGTATGTATTTATGTATAAACACATTTTGAAATATTTATGGTTGCTCATTCTGCTTTGTCTAATATATCATTGTTTATATTAGACCTTATGATGTCTTCCATTACAAATTTACCATTCTTTGTTCCCCTTCTTTAAGTACAATGTGTCCTTGCCAGTGCAGTCATTAGTCCTTGCTGCGTGTTTGGATGAACTGAAGACAACTTGGCCTACTTTATTCTCGTGTGTAGTGATTTCTAATTTATGGCAAATTAGTAGATTTTGATTATATCATATATCATCTGCTGCTCATATTTCTCAAACAATACCCATTACTATTTTGATGTAGGACAATGAACTTTAAAAATGGGACTTTGTGTTTGAGAAACAAAGAGAAGAAAAAAAAAAAAAAAGGGATAGGACCTAGGATTTGGCAACTAGGGTTTACATGAAATCAACACCAAGTGATGAAAATTGTGAAATTGAATCCAAGAATCACCACCAAGAGTTGCATGGAGTCAACATCATGTAGGGAATTTAACCCGAAATTCCCAACCTATGAGAAAAAAAAAATAAAAATAGAGAAAACACACGCCAGAGAAAAAACAATCACACGCACAAGACAATATTTACGTGGTTCGGCAATTTGCCTACGTCCACGGAGTTGCAGGGATTTTACTATTATCAGGGAAAAATACAGAGTGCGGCTACAGTGTTTTTGCTCTCTAAAAAATACAACAAGAAAAAACCCTAATCACCAAAAAAACGGTTTTTTTATATCCTGCGCACAGGAGCTACAAAACGGGCCCGAAATTCACACGTACAAGACAATATTTACGTGGTTCGGCAATTTGCCTATGTCCACGGAGTTGCAGGGATTTTACTATTATCAGGGAAAAATACAGAGTGTGGCTACAGTGTTTTTGCTCTCTCAAAAATACAACAAGACAAAACCCTAATCACCAAAAAACGGTTTTTTTATATCCTGCGCACAGGAGCTACAAAACGGGCCCGAAATTCATACGCACAAGACGATATTTACGTGGTTCGGCAATTTGCCTACGTCCACGGAGTTGTAGGGATTTTACTATTATCAGGAAAAAATACAGAGTGCGGCTACAGTGTTTTTGCTCTCTCAAAAATACAACAAGACAAAACCCTAATCACCAAAAAAACGGTTTTTTTATATCCTGCGCATAGGAGCTACAAAACGGGCCCAAAAAATGAGCGCTCCGGCTTGGGCCTATTGGCCCAAGCCTCCGCTCCATGGACTAAGCCACAGAAAATCTCCCATTAAAAACCACGCAATATTATTCGGGTCGAGTCGGGTCGTCAACTAGATCAAATATAAACTAGTCTCCACAAAGCCCAACAAATCTCCCACTTGGAGACTAGTTTAATCACCAACATCAGCCACTATCTTCCAAAAGCCAATCCCTCATCCCTGCAACTCATCCTCCTATCCTTAAGCTAGAAGGCCAACTGAAGCTGCACACAGCTTCAGCTTCTCAATAGTGACACCCTTAGTCAACATGTCAGCCGGGTTCTTAGATCCACAAATCTTCTCAAGTATTACCCACTATCTTCCAAAAGCCAATCCCTCATCCCTGCAACTCATCCTCTTGTCCTTAAGCTAGAAGGCCAACTGAAGCTGCACACAGCTTCAACTTCTCAATAGTGACACTCTTAGTCAACATGTCAGCCGGGTTCTTAGATCCACAAATTTTCTCAAGTATTACCAGCTTATCTTCAACAAGGTAACAGATAAAGTGGTATTTCGTCTGTATATGCTTCGACTTTGAATGAAAAGCAGAATTTTTAGCAAGAAAAATTGCACTCTGATTGTCACTGTGTAGAATGCTCATCTCCTGCTTCTTACCCAATTCATCTAAGAAACCATGTAACCAAATTATCTCCTTTCCAGCTTCTGTTGCTGCAATATACTCAACTTCTGTAGTAGACAAAGTAACAATCTTTTGTAGATTTAAAACCCATGATATAGCTGTACCACCCAAAGTAAATACAAACCCAGTAGTACTTTTTCTACTATCAATATCACCAGCAAAATCAGCATCTACATAACCCTGCAGTTTCAAACTTGCTCCTGTGTAGCAAAGACATGTATCTGATGAACCCCTCAGATATCTCAGAATCCACTTAACTGCCTCCTAATGCTGCTTTCCAGGCCTACTCATGAATCTTCTCACAACTTTCACTGCATGTGCAATGTCTGGCCTAGTACACACCATAGCATACATCAAGCTGCCAATAGCTGAGACATAAGGTACCTTGCTCATATGGTCCCTTTCTTCTTCTGTCTTCGGTGACTATTCCTTACTTAGTTTGAAATGACTACCCAAGGGTGTGCTCACTGGTTTAGCTTCATTCGTGTTGAACCTGTTGAGAACTTTCTTCACATACTCTGACTGTGAAAGTTTCAATGTACCATTAGCCTTGTCTCTAATGATTCTCATACCAAGGATTTGCTTTGCAGCTCCCAAATCCTTCATTGCAAACTGTTTTAACAATTGTTTCTTCAGAACATTAATCTCCTCAATGCTAGACCCTGCAATGAGCATATCATCCACATACAATAGTAAAATGATATAAGAATTGTCAAAGAACTTAACATAGCAACAATGATCAGCTTCACATCTCTTGAACCTAATTTTGTGCATAAAGCTGTCAAATTTCTTGTACCACTGTCTAGGAGCTTGTTTTAGGCCATACAAGCTCTTTCTTAATTTGCAGACTAGATTCTCTTGTCCCTGAACAATGAACCCTTCAGGCTGAATCATGTAAATGTCTTCCCCCAAGTCACTATGAAGGAATGCCGTCTTCACATCTAACTGCTCAAGATGTAAATTTTCTATAGCCACCATTCCCAATACCAATCTGATTGTTGACATCTTCACAACTGGAGAAAATATCTCTGTGTAGTCAATGCCCTGCTTCTGCTGGAACCCTTTAACAACTAATCTGGCCTTGTAACGTTTGCTATCATCATGCTCATTCTTTATTCTGTATACCCACTTGTTGTGCAAAGCCTTTTTTCCTACTGACAATTTAGTCAATTCTCATGTTTGATTCCCTAACAAGGAATCCATCTCATCCTTCATGGCTAACTCCCACTTGCTTGAATTTTCATCCTGTAAGGCTTCTTCATAACACTCTGGCTCACCACCATCAGTTAACAGGAGATAATTTAGAGTGGGTGAGGCTGTGGAGGTCTAATAGTCCTGGAAAATCTACGGACTTCAGCTACAGGTATACTCTGATCTACCTGTGAATCTTCATTCTCCTTATCCTCTTCACTCCTTTTCTGGACAGTACTTTCAGTCAATTCATCTAAGTTGACAAACTCAGATTTCTTTTGATCTATCTTTGTAACATTTGACACTACAGTTGACCTGTCCTTGTACATAACCTGTTCATTAAATATCACATTTCTACTTCTGATGATTTTTCTGTTTTGTTCATCCCAAAACCTATAGCCAAATTTCTCATCACCATAGCCAATGAAAGAACATATTTTAGACTTTGCATCAAGTTTACTACGAGCATCAGAATCAATATGAACATAAGAAACACAACAAAAAACTTTTAAATGTGAAAACTTTACCTCTTTACCACTCCAAACCTCCTCAAGAAGTTTGAACTCTATGGGAACTGATGGCCCTCGGTTTATCAAGTAAGCTGCAGTGCTAACAGCATCAGCCCAGAAAGTTTTTGGTAGTCCAACATGCAACCTCATACTCCTAGCACGCTCATTGAGAGTTTTGTTCATGCGCTCAGCCACACCATTCTGCTGTGGTGTCCTAGGAATGGTCTTCTCCATCCTAATTCCTTGTGCAGCACAATACTCACTGAACCCTCCATCTATGTACTCTGCTCCATTATCTGACTTCAAACATTTTACTTTCAAACATGTTTCTGTCTCAACTATGGCTTTCCACTTCTTAAAAGTTTCAAATACATCAGATTTATTTTTCAGAAAATAAACCCATACCTTTCTGCTTGAGTCATCAATGAATGTGATGTAGTACCTTGAACCTCCAAGGGATGCAACCGGTGAAGGCCTCCACAAATCAGTGTTCACTAACTCCAATTTTTCAGCCTTCGGTGTCCTGCCAGTTTTCAAGAAGCTCACCCTTTTCTGCTTTCCCAAGATGCAGCTTTCACACATGTCAAAATCAATGGACTTCAATTCTGGTAGTTTCCCTTTTGACAACAGCATCTGCATCCCTTTCTCACTCATGTGACCAAGTCTGCGATGCCATATGCTTGTATCAGTACTTGCTTCAGCAACTGCAATTGTGTCTCTTGGACTTGAGGTCATATATAGAGTACCAATCTTCTTTCCACGAGCCAATACTCTGGCTCCCTTTGTAACCTTCCAAGTACCACCAACAAATAGTATTGCATGCCCTTCATCATCAAGTTGTCCAACAGAAATCAGATTCCTCCTCAGGTCAGGAATGTGTCTAATCTTCTCCAGTAACCAAACAGACCCATTGGGCAATAATATACGGACGTTTCCCATACCCACAACATCCAAGGCTGCACCATCAGCCAAATACACCTTACCAAAATCACCAGCAACATAATTCTGTATGATTTCTCAATGTGGAGTGGTATGAAATGAAGCTCCTGAATCTAAAACCCAATCATCAAGTGGACTGTCTACTGCAAGAAGTAATGAATCCTATACATCTTCTGTTACAGCATTAGCAGAATCATCTTCATTCTTCTTCTTAGGACTTTTACATTGCCTCCTAAAGTGACCTGTTTTCCCACAATTCTAGCATTGTACTTGTTGGCCTGATCTAGATTTACTTCTGTTTCGATTAGAATTTCTGGATTTTGATCTGTCCCGATTTGAATTTCTGTCATTACCTCTGCCTCTTGTCTCAAGGTTAAGGGCAGAACCAGATCCTGAGGTTTCACCTGCATCTCTTCTGCGAATCTCCTCAGCCAGAATTAAATCTCGTATGTCATTGTACTTCAGCTTTTCCTTCCCTGTAGAATTGCTTACTGCCATCCTCATGGCCTCCTAACTGTTTGGCAAAGAAGCCAAAACGATCAGTGCACAAATCTCATCATCAAAATCAATTTCTATAGACGACAATTGATTTGTGATAGTGTTAAATTCATTCAGATGTTGTGCTACTGATGCATTCTCTACCATCTTCAGATTGAACAGTTTCTTCATCAAATGCACCTTGTTTGTTGACGGCTTTTCATACATACCAGACAGTGCCTTTATCAGATCTGCTGTAGTCTTCTCCTTTACGACATTATGTGCAACAGACCTAGACAGAGTTAACCTGATAACTCCCAGTACCTGCCTGTCAAGAAGAGCCCATTCCTCAGCCTTTATAGTCTCAGGTTTTTCCCTTAGAAGCGGCAGATGCAACTTCTTCCCATAAAGATAATCCTCGATTTGCATCCTCCAAAATCCAAAGTCTGTGCCATCGAACTTTTCTATTCCAAACGCCTTTCCTGCTTCCTCTGCCATTGCTCCCACTCAAACCTAACCCTAAGCTCTGATACCAGTTGTAGGGAATTTAACTCGAAATTCCTAACCTGTGAGAAAAAAAAAAAAAATAGAGAAAACACACGCTAGAGAAAAAACAATCACATGCATAAGACAATATTTACGTGGTTCGGCAATTTGCCAACGTCCACGGAGTTCCAGGGATTTTACTATTATCAGGGAAAAATATAGAGTGCGGCTACAGTGTTTTTGCTATCTCAAAAATACAACAAGACAAAACCCTAATCACCAAAAAAACGGTTTTTTATATCCTGCGCACAGGAGCTACAAAACGGGCCCAAAAAATGAGCACTCCGGCTTGAGCCTATTGGTCCATGAGCGCTCCGGCTTGGGCCTATCGGCCCAAGCCTCCGCTCCATGGACTAAGCCTCAGAAAATCTCCCACTAAAAACCACGCAACATTATTCGGGTCGGGTCGGATCGGGTCGGGTCATCAACTGGATCAAATATAAACTAGTCTCCACAAAGCCCAACACATCAAGCATTCAAGAATGATAGGAGCTTAGGAATCAGCACCTGTGCCTTCTTAGAATCACCTTCAAGCATTGGGGGGAAAAAAAACCTTCAAATCCAAATTTCATTAATCCATGATCAACTATCTATAATAATGAACTATGGTCCTTCTAAGTTACATCAAATATGAAAAGAAAATAAACTCATGATGAGATTACGTAATAGGGAATTAAAATCAAATAGCAATCAAATGTCTCTAAAAGCACCAATCAGTATCAAACATGATCAATCAGGTCCAACAAAATCAAAAGCACTATAGAATCAATCTGGTGTCTGCACAACTCATGGACAAGATTTTGCCAGTCTATATTGTATAAAGGATGGCTGCTGATGGTATTCTTCTAAATTTCTTTGGGTTCAATAGTTACCTTCCCAGAAAAAGCTATTGGCTCCGTCAATAGCTTTAACAATTGAAACATTTAGTTGGATTTCTGTTAATACCATACCATCAATAGTATATATTCTGGTCATTCTTTTTGTGTTGTTTACACTTCAGTCTTCCATCTCCTTGTAATTTTGACTTTATGGGACCCATATCTGGTCTTGTCAATTAAGTTAGCTAGACAGACCAAAATGCTTCTTGTGCAAGAATTTGTGTTTGTTAGGGTATATTTAAGAGTTTTCATTGTCAACCTAAAGCATTTCTCTTCTGGCTTGAGGATGGCCGTATGGCCCTGCATGTGCAACTGGTGGTGCTCCTCTCTCTCTCTCTCTCTCTCGGGTTTGCATGTGTGTGAATATATTCAGGAAACTTTCAAACAGGGAAAAGGTTTAAATTCTTCAGTATTGATTTGATTTCAACCTTTAAATCTTTTCTTGGCAGAGAGATGGAAAACACGCAACTTCAAGGAGAAATTCCTGTTTCCTTATTCAGCCTTCCCAATTTACAGTCTGTGTGAGTATCAGCTTGATCTCAAGTAGCACTGATTTCAATGTGAAACAAACATATAATTTCCGTAGGTTCAAACACAATGAAATCTGTCTAGCTATACACACATAAAACTAAACAAATTATGTGCCTGATCTGACATGTGGGGACAGATTATTAAAGAACAACCAGCTCAATGGTTACTTAAATATTAGCACCGCCAACAGCTCCCAATTGCAACTCATTGATCTACAAAACAATTCGATTTCTGGCTACACAGAAATCGCTGGAGGGTACAACAAGAAATTGATGTAAGCCATAATCAATTACTTTGGTTGTTTATTTTTTAAATGCATTGTTGAAGAAATAACTATTTTATCATTTATTGGAAGTCAACTATCCATGATATTTCTTTTTAACTGATTTTAAAGGTCTGACATCATTGGGCTAATTGTCCTTAATTATCTGCAGACTTGCGGACAACCCAATATGCGAGACACCAAAAATTTACTGCACAGTTTCCCAACCAAATAAAGTCCCATCATACTCGACTCCACCAAAGAACTGTCAGCCTATTTCCTGCAGTTCGGGTCAAGTTTCCAGCCCCAACTGTTTATGCGCACATCCATACAGTGGAACTCTAGTTTTCAGAGCAACTTCCATCTCAGACTTGGAACACTCAGGTTACTACACACAACTTGAGGCGTTTCTTATGAAATCTTTTGAAAAACTGCCTGTAAATTCGGTCTCCCTGAGTAACCCATCCAAAGACGTTTCTGAGGACTTTAAAATAAGACTACAAATCTTCCCGTCTGGCCAAGCTTGTTTCAATCGAACAGGACTTTCTCAGGCTGGGTTTGTGTTCAGCAATCAGAGTTTTAAGCCCCCAGATGTTTTTGGACCTTACTATTTTTTAGCTGATCCTGTTCCATATGATTGCTATGCAGGTAACTTCAAATTCACATTTAAATAGAAAGTAGTACTTCCAATATTGGATTTGTCTTATTGTGATGCATCTCTAAAAACATAAATTGTCACAATGTTAGCTTGATATTATTATGACCAATCTCTCTCTCTTGCTCTCCCTCTTTCATGTCATTTTTTATGTTTCTACAGAAACCAAAAAGTCTTTGAGTATAGGAGTTATAATTGGAGCAGCAGTTGGTGGCACTGTCCTGCTTCTATTATTACTCCTTGCAGGGGTCTATGCTTTCCGCCAAAAGAGAAGAGCAGAAAGAGCTTCCGAGCAATTGAATCCTTTTTGTAAGATAGCTATGATGTATACTTGGCACTTCAGAGCTGTAAATATTAAATTTTAAGGGTATATTATCACTTTCATTACATACAAATGCAGCACAGTGGGATCCAAATGGTGGCAGTGGTGGCATTCCTCAATTAAAAGGAGCAAGATGCTTCTCCTTTGAAGAGCTTAAGAAGTACACCAACAAGTTTTCTGAAGAAAATTCTATTGGATCTGGTGGTTATGGGAAGGTTTGATTATGACTACTCTTGTCAGTATATTAATAGTTTCCTTAATTTTTGAGAATATATCACAAGATTCTTCAAGTTCTATAACAAGAAATATTTTATATTCACGCAATTTGTTTTGTTCTTCAGGCACTTCAAATGTTTAATTTCCTTTCCAAAATTTTCCTTGTTCTCCCATTAATTTCTTCTTGTTAATAAAAGCTTCTTAAGCTTTTCACAATATTTCTGAACTATGCCAATCTCAAAATAAAAACCAAATATCTAATCTGTCAACATTTCTACAGGTTTATCGGGGGACTCTTCCCACTGGTCAACCGATTGCCATCAAACGAGCTCAGAGAGAATCTTTGCAGGGTGGGCATGAGTTCAAAACTGAGATTGAACTTCTATCAAGGGTTCATCATAAGAATCTGGTTAGCCTTGTTGGTTTTTGTTTCGATCAAGGTGAACAAATGCTTGTATATGAGTACGTTCCAAATGGTACTTTGAAGGATAGCCTCTCAGGTACTTCCATCTAATGCCTCACCTCCTTTATATGAATTCTGGTACTGTTTGACACTACATGTGCGTTACTTTATTAAAAAAAATATCATGGAACTCTTCTGTTTATTAGCGCAGTTATACGCCTATGCTAATATAAAGAAATAACAAGGAAACTCCAACACTCCCTCTCAAGCTAGAGCATACAGATCAAACATGCCCAACCTTAGCACATATTAATAGTAGAGTGATACAGCAAGAATAAAAGAATACTCTTACATTAATTTATATATATCTAAAAGCTGAGACGTAGAATTTAATGTTGTTGTATTCCTGTTGAGCCACCTCATCAACCACGTCATTTTTTTTTTAATTTCCTTTATAATTTTTCTATTTTATTTTATATAAAATAATTAAATATAGCTAGTGGAAAAACCTGTTAATGCAGTCCATTACTATTCAACATGTTACTATTCATTTATTTTAAATGAAAATATTTGACTATTCAACTACCTAAATTGATTTCAACTTTTCATTTTCTTCTTTCTAATTTCAAGTAATTGTTTTTTTGGAGATTAATTTTAGGTAATTGTTTAAATTGAATAATACATTATCATTTAGTGGATATATGCACATGATTACTATTTATTACGATTTTAACTTTTCATTTTCTTCTTTCTAATTTCAAGTAATTGTTTTTTCGGAGATTAATTTCAGGTAATTGTTAAAATTGAATAATTCATTATCATTTTGTGCATATATGCACATATTTACTATTCATCTATATCTATATATATCTAAAAGCTGAGACGTAAAATTTAATGTTGTTGTATTCCTGTTGAGCCACCTCATCAACCACGTCATATTTTTTTTTAATTTCCTTTATAATTTTTCTATTTTATTTTATATAAAATAATTAAATATAGCTAATGGAAAAACCTGTTAATGCACTCCATTACTATTCAACATGTTATTATTCATTTATTTTAAATGAAAATATTTGACTATTCAACTACCGAAATTGATTTCAACTTTTCATTTTCTTCTTTCTAATTTCAAGTAATTGTTTTTTTGGAGATTAATTTCAGGTAATTGTTTAAATTGAATAATACATTATCATTTAGTCGATATATGCACATGATTACTGTTCATTACGATTTCAACTTTTCATTTTCTTCTTTCTAATTTCAAGTAATTTTTTTTTTGGAGATTAATTTCAGGTAATTGTTAAAATTGAATAATTCATTATTATTTTGTGGATATATGCACATAATTACTATTCATTACAAACGTTACTATTTATTAGATGCAAATGTTTAATTATATTCAACTATCCATATTGATTTCAACTTTTTGTTTTCATCTTTCTAATTTCAAGTAATTGAATATTTAGACTTTTCATCTTCCTATTCTAAAGAAAGAAAGAAAAAGAAAAAGAAAAAGAAAAAGAAAAAGAAAAAAAAAAAAACTCTTCTTCTCTTCTTCCAACCTTTCCCCTCCCTCTTTGCCTATTTATTTCCCTACTGCTCTTTATTTTTCAATTAAACTTTCTTCATCATTTCCTCTTTCTTTTATTTTAACTATTCTTCTCTCCATTTTATTTTGTATAATTTTGATGTCATTTATTTGATTCAATCCATTTTTTTTTCCACACAAAAACTGTGAGTACTCTCTTTCTCTCTCTCTCTCTATTTTTGTTTTTTCTTATAACTGTAATTTAGGTTGATGGTTTTTTATTTAATTTTTTTTTGTGTTGTATTTTTTTAAATTTTCTATCACAAATCACTCTTATAGCTTTGGTTGAATTTTGGTTTGGGTTAATATGTAGTTTTTTTTTTTTTTTTTTTTTTGAATAGAAATTTGAGTTTATATCAAAACAAAATATACATGGCTACGAATTTGAATGTGCCTACCAATGGGCTTCCACTGAACAGAGATGTATTCACAATGTTTTTAGCTTCATATACTTCTTTGGTAATGTGAATTTGAGAAAGTGAAAAGGGTAGACAAAGGCCAAAATGGCCAAATACCATCAATTTGCGAAATATTCAGCAAAAAAACACTGTTTCGAAACTAATAAGCAATCTACCACTTTTTATAGTACTCGAGTTCTAGAAACTCAAGTTTCATACGATACTCGAGCACAGGAAACTCGAGTACACCCTTCCCCTGCCACCGTGGCATAGGCTGACATGGTATTTGCTAATAAAATAACCACATGGTACTCGAGTTTCTTGAACTCGAGTATTGTGTAAACAGTACCCAAGCCCAGTGAACTCGAGAATGGCTCGGGTAAAATTTTCATTGCAGCAGGGTTCATACTCGAGTTTCATGGACTTGGGTACTGTTTACACAGTACTCGAGTCTGTGAAACTCGAGTATGGCCCCTTTAAAATTCAGAATCTCCCTCTCTCCTGCTCACACTTAACTCGAATCACCTCACTTTTTGAATCTCCCTCTCACTCTCTCACTCTCGCTAGTCTCAGGCTCTCAATCTCCCTCGATGAGCTCTCTCTTCTCACTCTCCCTGTCGCTCGGAATCTCCGTCTCCCTCGCGCTCTCACTCTCAAACTCGAGTACCATGTGGTTATTTTATTAGCAAATGCCATGTCAGCCTGTGCCACGGTGGCAAGGGAAGGGTGTACTCCAGTTTCCTATGCTCGAGTATCATATGAAACTCGAGTTTCTAGAGCTCGAGTACTATAAAAAGTGGTAGATTACTTATTAGTTCCAAAACAGTGTTTTTTTGCTGAATATTCCGCAAATTGATGGTATTTGGCCATTTTGGCTGTAGACAAATGATATATGGTCTTTCATAATCCCCTATGTTTTGAAGAAAGTAGAAAGCCTATTAGTCTCCCTTCTACTGAAATTTTGAATAAAAAGCATTTTACTATAAGTTCCTTGACTTTTTGTTATTTTGTAATCGCTCTATAGTTTATTATGTGAGAAAAAGTATATCAAGTTTTTTATTTTTATTTTTATTTGTAGAGTATTAAAAAAGTAAAAAATTATTCAGGATAGTAATTTTGTATTGTTGCATCTCATGTGTTTGATAAAATTTCTTTTAGAAATCTTATATGTTTTTCTCAAAATCTATTTGTTATTTTTATTTTGGTCATTTTATTACAAATAACTAGTAAGTTGTCCGTGCGATGCACGGATAATATTATAATGTTTTATGTATTTGTTTTTTGAGAATGTTATATATATATATATATATATATATATTATAACATATTTGTTATAAAACTTTGTTAGCAATGAGTTCAAGTAATGAGCAAAAAAAAAAAAAAAAAAAAAGAACAATAACAACAACTTTGGATTAATATTGTATAATTAATAAGAGTTTATAAGAGAATATTAATTCATTCCATATTATTGATCTTTATTATGTGATGTAATAAAGAGCTTCACTATGAATTTTTTTTTTTTTTTTAATGCTTTGTTATTGTGGTATGGCGACTCTTGTAAAGCTTGTTAAGGGGTATATTATCATCATCTATTTCTTCATCTTCAACATTTGAAGTTTGGTCCTTCTCTATTTGTTCAATTTTTGAGCTTTTATCACTTTTTTATTTTGTTTCATTATTTGTGTTAATCACTAATGAATTGGCATTAGATCGGAAGACTCTTTACTGGATTTTACAAAGTTTGGACTTGTGGATTTGTTGTCGCTAAGATTTTTATTAGTTATTTGCATTTATTTTAAATTTTAGCGATTTGACAATTTTTTGTAAATGTTTTTATATATTTTTTTGTTAATTTAGGAATAGTGTAGCAAAAGAGTTAATATAGCATATTAGATTGTGTATATATCTTTTTCTTCCATACATTTTTGTCAATTAAAGGTGCATCAAAAATCTTAGTAACTGAATAATTTTCAATACCATCATTCAGATTGGATTCATTCAAATGAATTAGGAAAATGCATTTTTTTTCTAAAATTTTCTTCAAATCATGTGAGATTCCTTCTCCAATATCAATCTACATATGAGGAATTTAATAGATATTATGATAAAAAAATTGACAAAAATTTAATAATTTAAATAAATTGTACCTTAGTTTGTTTATCAGCATTTATTTAGGATTGTCTTAGTATCTTGATCAAATCCCACAAAAGTTATTTTGTCAGTTGCATCAAAAACTTCAATTCGAGTCACGTATCTAAAGTAGTTTGCAATTGTATATATAATAGTTATAGTGAAATGAATATATTATAAATATTTGGAGAGTATGTAGTTAATGTGAGTGCCTCTAACCTTGGGATAGGGAGATTTGTTTTTTTTCACATTTTGCACACCAAAATGATCCTAATTGTGTTTTGACATTCTTTCCATAGAGCATACACAAAATGTAATACTAACCCATCATTGTATCAATGTTGCAATACCCTAGCAGTTCACATCCTGGACTGAACTTTGAAATTAATATGTATTAGTTTTTTTAATATAATATGATGTATTATTATTTTTTCATGTAAATGATGAGTTAATTTGAAATTATTAGCAAACCTGTTTCGTAGGATCACATTCAATACATTTTATATCTGTTGTTGTCTTTAAATTCTTTAAAGATAAATTCTCCTATGGCTAAATTTTTATATAATAGAATAGTAAAAATAAGTTACTATGATTTATTGGGTAACAGTAAAAATAACTTAATAAAAAGAGGTAAAAATAGCTAAATGCAAAAGTAGAGCGCCACATGGCAGAACCTCATACACTCCCGCATGAGGTCTTTGCTTTTATATATATATTGATTGATTGATTAGCATCTCCACCATCAAATTTTTAGTTAATCTGAATTTTTGGTAAGCTTTTACTTTGCTTAGTTGATCATCTTTACTAAAAAAGCCAAAAAGAGAATAAGATCAAATATAATTTACTCTATAGCATCATTGTGCTATTAATGTTTTTATGTATAGATACTTAAGGAACTTTTTCTTTTTGCATTTTATTTTATTTTACATTTCCACTTAATAATACATGATTTATTGATAATGATCTATTGCATAATTATCTTTATTTACTTTTTCAATTAGTTTTGATTGTGAGGAAGAAAGAGACGTGGATCTATATTTTTGAGAAAAATATATCTATAAAAGTTAAATCGCATATATTTTTATAGTAATAAACAAAATATACATAGCTACAACTTGGTATAATAGTTCTCACGCTATCATTTAAAAAAAAAAATTATTACATTGTGTTTTCATACATATCTCACTATATATAATACCCAATCGCAAAATATATTTTGTTACACTACAAAAATTTTCTAATTTAAAACATAATTTCAAATAACACATATTGAATTTTTAATATTATACAATCTAATATATTAATTCAATAATTATCCAATAAAAAATAATCATATCATATTTTTCCGCGCATCGCCCTAGTTTGCGACTAGTGTAAATAATAGCAAGCTAATATAAGAAATAACAAGACTAACTCTAACAAGAATTTATAGTGTACTCACCATTAAGGCACTAGTAGGGAGGCCATATTTCCTGTATCTACTCGCAAAAGAAATAAAGCAAACCACACAATAAGATGCAATTAATAAATCTGTTATATTTCAGCAGTGTTCATCCAGTGACAACCTTAGAGGATTCACCATCATTGTGTTATAATGCTTCCCTCACCTTCTGATTGCTTCTTTCCAAACAATGTAAATTAGCCTGTAGAGAATGCTAATATAATTCTTCATAAAGATTAAATGAGGTAGCTGTTGCTTATGCAGGGAAGTCAGGAATTAAGTTGGATTGGATGAGGAGACTAAAAGTAGCCTTAGGTGCAGCAAGAGGACTGGCCTATCTTCATGAACTTGCCAACCCTCCTATTATACACAGGGACATTAAATCAACCAACATTCTGCTTGATGAGCGCATAAATGCAAAAGTTGCTGATTTTGGTCTCTCTAAACCTATGGGTGACGATGAAAGGGATCACGTCACCACTCAAGTGAAGGGCACAATGGTTAGTGGAAAATCCTTTTAACCTCTACTGTAGTAATTAATGCGCTTCTATAAAAATGAACAGGAAAATAAGAATGATGGAGGACAACTGTGGTTTATTATAAACTCAGTCAAAACATTTATTTGTGTTCTCTACCATGTGATTTGTAATGAGAATAAGCATTAGGAGCTTATGATCTAATTATATTTGGTAATGGAAGAATTGGATCAAGATGTTTGCAGGAAATTGTCCCGTCACCAAGTCTTTCTTCATAGGTAGCTTCTTTCCATATCTTGTTGGACCATATAGTCATATGCATGTGTCTAGAATTTATATTTTTCTTAACGAACAGCACACATTATTTCCTATGACTAAGGATGTGCATTCAAGCCTTGAGATCATTTTGAATTACATGGCATTGCATCATACTCTAGCACTGAGAGTTGATTTTCTATTATGGTGTAGGGCTACTTGGATCCTGAGTATTACATGACCCAACAGTTGACTGAAAAGAGTGATGTATACAGCTATGGAGTGGTAATGTTGGAGCTGGTAACTGCAAGAATGCCAATTGAACGGGGGAAATACATTGTCAGAGTGGTGCAAATGGCAATGGATAAAAAAAAAGTATTATACAACCTTCACGAAATTCTTGACCCCGCCATTGGTTTGCAAACATCACTGAAAGGATTAGAGAAGTTCGTGGACCTGGCAATGAGGTGTGTTGAAGATTCAGGAGCTAACAGGCCTGCAATGGGTGATGTGGTCAAAGAGGTTGAGAACATAATGCAGATAGCTGGTTTGAACCCCAATGCTGAATCTACATCTGCTTCAGACAGTTATGAGGTAAGTAAGGGGAATTCTGGCCATCCTTACTACAATGAGACCTTTGAGTTTGAGTACAGTGGGGCTTTTCCAACTTCAAAGATAGAGCCTCATTGAGTGCGTGCTTTTTTACAATTTGAATGTTGAGCTACGTGCTTTATATTGGATAGGGGATGTTGTTTTCACATGGCAAAGAATCAGAATTTGTAATTGAAATGGATGATATAATTTTATTTTTTTATACTGTGGAGAATATTCCTAACTTGTTAATAATATATATAGCGGAATGATTATGTTTTTGGTTTGTTAAGGAAACTGAATCATCGTTGAAAGGTTGGTTCAAAAAATTGATTAAAAATGGAATAAGATGTATCCACCTTAAAAAATTAGTTTCCACTTTGATTCTTTGAAATATTTAAACGTTTCCTCCAAAATCTAACCTCTTAATCTCAGCATGAAGTTTCAAACATCTCTATCCTCTTTGAGGATCTTCTTACTTCTAGAGGGTTTGAGTGGTACCATACGGTAGGACTAGGCATGTATTAGAGCATTCCCATCGGAAAATGCTACTCTATCCTATTTTACCATTCCAAAAAGCTACTTTATCAATTATACTATACTATTTTACAACACTCCCAACATCCCAATTTTTATTTTCTTATTCTACTTATTAAAATAATATATCTACCCAATAAAATAATATATCCCAAAACCCAAATAAAAACAAAAACCCAAATCAACTTTGCAACCACCTGCTACCACCACCACCAAGTACATACCCAAACTGATTTTTATCTATTGAAAACCAAAGTCATCTTCAAGCACAAAAAAATCAAAATTGCGGCAACCCACAAAAGCAAAATAAAAAACAAACGAAACCACAACAACCATCAACTCCAGCAACCACAACAACCCTCAACTCCAGCAACCACAACAACCCACAAAATCAAAATAAAAATCAAACCAAACCAAACCCACCTCTTCCTTTAAGCACTGATCAAAGCAAAAAAAAAAAACACCCATAGAACCCAAAACTCCAAACCCGCCAATCCACCACGATCCTCAACCCCAGAGCCACTACAACCCACCACGATCCACACGGATTCAAAACCCAACCAACGCAACCGATTCAAGACCCGCCGATCCACCACCATCCACAACGATTCAAGACCCACAACCCACAACCCACGCCGAACCAATCTCCATCGAGAAACCCACAAACCACACCCCCATCGGAGCAAAACATAGAGACGCGGCCTGGGCTTGGTGTTGCTGGGCGATGGTGGCCAACAATGGCTTGATGGAGAGCAATGCGAGAGGGAGAAATTTGAAAGAGAGAGAGAGACGTGGGAGACAGACTGTAGAGAGTGGGAAAGTCAAGAGGAATAAAATAATATATATATATATATATATATATTTTACAATCTGCCATTAACAGGTTGGAAATTTTTGAAATAGTTGCCGACCCATCAACCTCTAAAAGCAGCTGTTTGGTTGAAAACTTTGACGGTTTCGACTTGGTAGATTGGGTGAGTTAGCTTTAGTTATATATAATATACTAAACTATAAAAATTATTTTACTAATTATAGTGAAATTTAAGAGGTTATATTTCATCTATAAATCATTGAAAAAAATTTAGGAATTGACTCATGTTTCCATATATCAAAATACATAGGTCTTTAACTATGAGAACTTTCTAACTTTTTTATTTAAAAAAAAATTGTTGGGTACTATATCTATGTCACTTTGTATGCTTATAAATATGTTGGGAAAGTATTTTTCATTTTTCATATTAAAATGCATAAATAATGGAATAAACCAAAAAAAGAAAGAAAGAAAAAAAACCTTAAATTTGATATGAGATAAGTGTAAAAAGAGATGAATGTATATCTAGGTGGGTTGGGTTGGGTTATGGCTATTTAAAAAAGACTCAATCTGCCATCCAACTTAATCTGCTACTTTAAAAGTTGTACTTGCGCTAATCTACTTGAAAATTAATACACAGTCCCGCTATATGGGCAGTAGGTAGTGGGCAGCTGACTAGCATGACATACTCTCAGTCATCATCATAAAAAATATATATATATATATATATATATATGTAATTATTTTTATAATTTATTGAAATTTGATTTAAAATATATACATTAAATTATAACTCAAAAAACATTTAAAATCAGGTTTCAACGTTACAAAAACATCTCAAAGCATAACAATACAATAATTAAAGATCATAAACACTTCAAATCTTAAAATCTAAATACTATAAATTCAATAATTCAACAGAAAAATATATTAAAAACTCAAAGTTTAGAGAAAAAAACTCATACTCTATATATATATATATATATATATATATATATATATAAAATAAGGCCAAGGTCCCAATATACCTAACCCGTCTTAACCTAATTCAAAGCAAATATTTAACCCTCATCCCATCTCTGTCTCATTTGCTGCTGGGAATGAGTTTTAATCATCCCATTCAAAGTTGGGCAAGATTGGTACCCATGTGATGAACAAAGACTAGATTGAAGCTATTTGCTCCGTTCCACTTCGTGGCGGTTTATAAGACATATATTATATTTAAAAAATTTACATGATTAATTTAAAAATGAATAAAATTTAACTACAAAATTAGTTGTAGCGCCTAAGGATACAACCTTATTTAATATCGTTAACATTACTATATATTTTGAAAATATAATTGTTGGATTACATATTTTTTAGAATCTTTACGTTCTTAATACTCATGTCAAATTTTGTGTCAATCAGATATTATTTATTGTATGACCAATAAGCTTATATTTTATACATAATTTTAAATTATAAAACCTTGTAATTTAAATAATTTATTAATAACACAGCTATAAAAAGAATATATAATTTAATAGTAAATTTGTCAAAATTCACCTAAGCTACATGTTGCTAAATTTTGTTATTTAAAAAAAGATAAATTCCACAAACCACCCCTGAGGTTTGAGTTAATACCAACCAAGTCCATGAGATTTTAAAATTGACCACTTGAATCCTTGAAGACAATTTAATCCTAACGGAGTTAACTTCTGTTAGTCAGTTTTCTTTCTCCCTTTCATCCCCTCTATTTCTATCGTTCAACCTCTCCTCTCTTATCCACCGTCCCTTCCCATACTCCACCATTGGATCATGCATTCGTTCAGCCAAGTTAGGTCCTTCACACCACTCTCCACCAAGCCTAACACCGTAGCCACGATCTTGAAGGTGATGGTCTCCTCGATGGTCGGCGATGGTCTCCTCGATGATCTCAGAGCATGGGTCTGTGGTGGTTTGGGGTTTTGGTTTGTGGTTATGGGCTTTGTAGCGATGGTGGTGAGGTGGTGGTTGTGGTCTGAAGTAATAGATCTGTGGGCTGAGTTGGATTTGCAATGGGGGTGGTTGTGGGTTCTGATGGAGTGGTGGGTCTACTACAGGTTTTTTGGATTTGAGTTTTCTTGAAGAATTTGGGTTTTGTTGCTGTGGATTTGGCTGAGTTTTGTGGCCAATGGTGGTTGTGGGTTGAGATATGGTGGTGCCGTGGTGGGTTTGTTCGGTTTTTTTGGATTTGGGTTGTGGTTGGCTGAGGTGGTGGTTATGGCAGCTCTAAGGTTAGAGAAAGGGTTGGTTTGTAGTGGGAGCTTCATCAACAATTCTTTGAATTCAAAATACACCCTCAAATTCAGTCATGGGTCGGCCTTAGACAGATTTAAGAGACTTCCCAGACAATCATTGGGCTGTTTTCATTTCAGTTTGTTTTCTTCACCAGCGTTTACTCATGGTGTTGTTGAGGTGGGTCCTACTCCTAGTCCTACACGCAAGACTGAGGCTCCAACTGTGGCGGTGAAGGCCAGAACTTTGAGCCTTGGAGTTGTGGGTTAAGAGAGAGAGGGACGAAGGAGAAGAGAGTTACCGTGAAGAGAGAAGAGAGAAGCTAACAAATGCTAACGGTGTTGAGGGACAAAATTGTCTTTAGGGACTAAAGTGGTTAATTTTGAAATCTCATGGACCTAGTTGGTATTAGCCCCAACCTTAGGAGGTGTTGAGGGACAAAATTGTCTTTAGAGACTAAAGTGGTTAATTTTGAAATCTCATGGACCTAGTTGGTATTAGTCCAAACCTCAGGAGGTGTTTGTGGAATTTACCCTTTAAAAAATCATGTGGGTAAAACACATGAATAATATCTTCAATAAGCATAGAATGAGTCGAGGACAATAGCCCTATTGTGATTTGGGACAAACTTTTTGGGCGTGAGACGACTTTTAAAAAGTTTAAATGGGCATACCTTTTTTGTGGAATTAGAAAAGTTCGGTTTTGGATGGAGACACAAGGTCCCAAACAATTACAATTGACAGCGAGAGAATGGAGCAAAAAAAGAAAGCATTGATTGATTCAGAGTTGAATATTCTATGATAACCGTAACAGAAGGGCAGTCATAGTGGACTCATTTTAAAGGAACTAAGTAGAAGACGACGCATGCGCAATTGGATACGAATGATAACAAACGTATGAATATGAATAAAAGACAAACCCCATGCATGCAGTTCCAGTCATTAATTAATTAATTGGAAACGGAAAAGTGGAAATTCGTCATTTTCAACTTCTCTGGCCTCTTCCCTCCTATTCACGTAATTAGATATTTCTGAGAAGAAGGTCAAGGTCAATGTCCCCTATAAGAGCATTTACATCAAGGAGGGCAAAATTTTTAGCATATACCACTTCAAATTCTAAAATTTTAACTTTTAACAACTTATTTTACAATACACTAAATATCAAACCTTCTATAACTTTTACCATGTCATTTAAATAATATAAACTATTCATTAAAATAATAATAAAACAACTCCACCCAACCCAATACTATAGCAACCAGCCAACCCCCTCTTCCACCACTCCTACCATCGCTCCACTTGCCATAACCACCATTGTAGCAACCACAACCCACCACAGCCACCATCACCACAAGTCACAGCATCACCGTGACAAAGGCCCAGCCACTACCTTCCTCTTCCAAATCACAAATCAACCACCATCACAATCAAAAAACCCAAATCAGCGAGAAGAAAGAAGAAAGACAGAGAGGCAAACCGGCAAGCAAAACACACACACACACCCACTGCGACCCAGACCCACAACCCAGAGAACCATGCCGATCACAATCTGAAGTCACAAACCCATAACCCAGAGACCCACGCCCACGCCGATCACAACCGAAATCACAAACCCACAACCCAAAGACCCACGCCCACGCCGATCACAATCTAAAATCACAAACCCACAAATAGACCCACGCTGATCACAAAATCAAATCACCCCGCCGACAAGCTCTACCTCCATATCGGTGGCAACACTCCGAAGGCGTTGGGCTTTGAAGTTCCTGACTGACGAGGGGAGGAGCTCAAACCTTCAAGAGAAACAGAGAAGCTACGGGAAAGAGAGGAGGAAAGTGAGAGAGGGGAGAGAAGAAAGAAGGGAAAAATAAAAAAACTCCCAGTGGAATAAAAAAATAATTTTTGTTTTAAGATTTGTGCTATCTAGCTGAATTGCAAAATAAATAAGATTTGAGATTTTTGATGGAGGGTGTTTTTTTGTATTTATATCATTTAGTATGCTAAAGTTTAGAATTTATAGCATTTGCCGATCTTAATGAGAATGCTCTAATATACTATTAGTCTACTATATCTCCATTTAATAAGTTGCAGGCAACTTGTGGTCTCAAGGAGGAGAAATTATAAAGTCTATATGGTGAACAAGTGAAATGGTCTATCATTTCATTAAAAGATTCACACATATTTAAAATTGTTGAGTTGAAATTTTTTTAAAATACTGACTCAACAATTTTAAACAAATGAAAATTTTTTAGTAAAATAATGGACAGATGACGTAATCCACCAGAGAATTGTATAATTTACGATGATTTATATATTTAAGTACTTGTCTTTTTACAAAATAACAGCACTTTAGTCGGTCAGTGGACACTGGTTGTTGTGTCGTAATTAATGTGTTGTAATAATGTAATCACTACTTCTGCAACTTTGACTTTTTTAGTATCAATCTTACCTCATATGGATTTACATAATTTATTATCATTCCTTATTCAAGTCCGTGACTTTGAACTGTGAAGCCAAATGGGTGGAAGAACAGGAACTCTGCTGCTGCTGCTGCTGCTTTTCATGCAATATTTTGCTTATACCACTCACAGCCAACGACGACTGTAAGTTCACTTCAATTGCTTTCTCCTTTTCTTTCTTTGTTAATCATTTTTTCCTTGTTATCATATGTGAATGAATTGCTGAGACAGAAACATGGCAAAGACTATAAATTGGATTTTTGATTCTTGAAATTTCTTCTACTCAATAATTTAATCATTCTCAACAAAACTGAAAACTACATTCAGTTTGGTGACTTTCGGACAATAATTTCACCCACCTGGGATGAAACTTCATTTGTTTTTGTTGTAGTAAGCAGATGGAGAAAGAACAAAATTGTTCTGGCAAGGGCTTGGTACTCAGCCTCTGTCTATCTTTTGCAATTTCTGTTCAATGAGGTGCTATACAAACTGTGTACACACACACACACACACACACACACACACACACACACACACAAGAGTTTACCTATGAGGATCCCTTGATTTTAGCACAAAAGGGCTAACATGTTTACAACATGTGGTTCATGCGCGATATGCAATTCCTCCACAGCACGCGGAGGGTTACTGTTTTTGTTAGGTGATTATCAATGATCTCCAGTGTGAAGGTTATGGATCAGTGCCTTGGAGAGTTACCCTTTGTTCCATTAACTGCATATGACAATAGATTGACACACTCCCTCTTCTACAGACACAGTGCACATTTATCTGGTAGCACTCATAAGTTAGGATTTGATAGTATTGTATAGTTTGATTCAAGTTACATAGACCATGATATAATGGTTTAGGTACTTTTAGAGTTAATTTGCAGCACAAGAAAATCATCTCTTGGATGGGGCTTTATTTTTGTTCTTTGGGTTGCTAAAAAACAGTAGATTGCGACCATGTCCTGACAATTGCTTGCCTAAAATGGAATAAGGCTAGTCCTAATCCTCCTCTCAGTTTAGTACATATTCAAATATAATGTTTGCTAATGAACTCCACCTCAAATGGCACTTCCTTCTCCCATAATTACATGTGTAACTTATTTGACTATTCATATTGTTTCTATTCCACCACCCTTTTTGGTGATTCAATTATTAATACTGTTTTATAATTTTTGCTGCAGTTAATGATCTACTGTCTCTCCAGGAAGAATTGAAGAACACACCAAATTGGAAGGGTAGTGCTGATCCTTGTGACAATTGGGAAGGGATTAGGTGCACCAATTCGCGTGTGACCTCCTTGTAATTTCACCCTATAATGATTTTTTAAGGTTTATTACTCTGTCCATTCTTTTTATTTATAAATATATATATATATATATATATTAATGTGACTGTTCTTTATTCCAGAATATTGACAAGCATGAATTTGATGGGAAAACTATTGTTGGGATTTGTGGAGCCTAGTTCTTGTGCGTGTGATTGTTTTTCTTTGGCGTGTGTTTTCTCTATTTTTGTTTCTCACAGGTTGGGAATTTCGAGTTTAATGCCCTACAACTATCTAGTGAGATCAGCCAGTTGTCTGAGTTGCAGACTTTGTAGGTCATTTATTTGCTTTTATTTGCACTTGGCTGCTTCTGTTTTATTGGTAATCCAATTTAACTATTGTGTTGAGGAAAAACTTGGCTACCATCTGTTTTCATAGGCTTCAAGTACTCAGATGTCTAAGATTCAATGCTCAACAACATCTGAGGCAGCACATACCTCATGCCTGGGAGCCCTTTATCTTTGAGACATGCATCTCAGAAATTAACTATTTCAAGGGATTATTATAATAAATATAGTGACTACGAAATTTCATTTTTTGTTTTATTTCACAAATAGATGAAATCAATTACTCCATTATATGATGCAGTATTCACTAGTTGCTTCTTCAGTCAGTCATCTGCAAATTCATTTCTAATTATCAGTTTTTTTTTTTTTTTTTTTTTTTTTTTTTTTTCTCCCATATGAAGCTATATCTATTTCAGTTTCATTTTTGAGCCAAAGTACACTGAATTTTCTGGAACTTTTCATTCTCTATCAGTGCAGATCTCTGAATAATAATAGCTTCAGTGGACGTATTCCTACTTCTATTGGTCGTCTTTCCAACCTTTATTGGCTAGACCTAGCTAAAAACCAGCTTGATGGACCTCTACCAGTCTCTGATGGGAATACACCTGGTCTCGATATGCTAGTTAAGGCAAAGCACTTGTATGTCAAGTCTGTAATTTCAAGCTAAATAGTTCATGTTCTCCAATTAATCACAATCTAAGATCCTTTCATCATCTACAGCCATCTTGAAAAGAATAAGTTTTTAGGCAAAATTCCATCTAAACTTTTGGAGCTCAAATATGGTTCTGAAACATTTGTAAGCTTCTTGAATTCAAGCCATTGTCTAGAATTTGTCGGTACAGCTATGTTGCAAGCTTTATGAGACTTCATATATGACATTTGAAATATGTCTAACAGACCTCTCTTTGGTTATGTTTTTGTTTTTCGCATGTGTGGCTTGAATTCAATTCTGTGTACTTATGCTCAAAGGTGTTGACCGGACTTTCACATAGTTGACTTGGGTTATAGATAATCTAGGGCAATGATATTCTCACACTTGTTTTTTCACATCCACTTTTTTACATCCATTTTCATGTTTTATACGTGGAGAATAGGTGTTTCTCTATTCTTTGATGTTTGAGATAGAGAGTTATTTGTGTGTACTTAAGGTTTTGGTTTGTGAGCATGCTTTTGTGGCACTTTTGTAATATCCCTATTTTCTTAGTGAAACTTTCTCCTAGATGCCGCCCATGGACATAGGCCTAAACCAAACCACGTAAATTTTTGTATTCTTATGTGATTGTCTTTTCTATTTTTCACAAACCACTATTATTTGGTTACACACACAACATTATTTTCATTTTTAGAGTCTCCACCTCTAATGCCAAATATGAACTCAAACGTCTTGGATATAGAAGCTAAGAAGTTCATTTTGATATTCTCAATTGTATAGCAAAACACTGTCAATTTAGTAGTTATTTTCTACCCCTGCCCCCCCCACAGGCTTCTTAGCAGCAATGTTCTCACCAGCGACATTCCTGAAACCCTTGGATCTGTGACGCCTTTGGAGGTGATGTGAGTACCTAGCTCACATGCTAAAGTGAATTCAGTCTAAGATTGTTGTGAGCTGTAAACCTCTTTTCGAGTTATTGTACTGAGTATCTTTTTTTGGCTACAGACGCTTTGATGGGAATTCATTAAGTGGGCCTGTACCTTCGAACCTCAATAATCTTGTAAATGTTGGCGAGCTGTAAGTAAAGATGATAGACATATCAAATACAGCACTTACAATGAATTTTTTTATTTCAATTTTAAATAATCTTTGGCGGGAAATTTTACTTTACCAATAGAGCTGTTGATGCTCTTTGTTCAGGTACTCGTCCAAAAATAAGCTGACTGGTCCTATACCTGATCTTACTGGCATGAACAACCTCCACTATGTGTAAGTTGCAATAATATTACTAAAAGACTATGAATTTCATTTGTGTTGCAGGGGTAAGTGAGTAGTGTCAGACCATTATAATTTATGATCAGTTAATTATCCTATTTTTTGGGACTAAGGCCTTTGTCGTTGTTGATGTAATTATCCTTTTTCTTTGAACTCCAAAGTGGATACTATTTGCCATCTTCATTTTCCTAGGTTAAATTTATTTAATATTACTGCTATCAATATGTTTTTTTTTTTTGTTGAGATTGTAAGTGTATTCTTCAGGGATATGAGCAACAATAGTTTCAATGAGTCTGACTTTCCTCCATGGATTTCATCCTTAGAGTCTTTGACGACAATGTAAGTTTCATTTTCCCTTCTCCATATCCCTGTCCCCTTTCTCTGTCATCAACACATTGATAGCTTATTCAGTCTTGTCTCACAATTTTGACCTTGCTATGCTATAGCTCCTTAAGAGTGATTGGCTTCTAATATGCAATTTTTGGTCTTTTCTGCACATCTGAATGAACTCACACAACTTCATCTACTCAGTCCTCATCGGCAGACTGCAGCTATTTCTAGTTTCTGGCAGATTTGTAGATATTTGTTATATCATATCTTTTCCGATGCCCTCTCAACAATACCCACTACTATTTTCATCGACACAATGCATGGACTTTTTTTTGACTTAATTATGTAAGTACCCAAGGAAAGCACTAGTCACATCTATGCTATACCCTAAAAGAACTAGTCTATCACAATTGAGGCTCTTCTTAGTTGTTTATGTTGTGCAACTACAGAAGCTCTAACATTAATTATTGTGATTTGGGACTAGCAAAAGCTCATTCACATGAACAAGAATATCCACTATCAACGATATGGATTACAATGCTTATTTATAAACCCAACATGTTCTTCTAGGAGTTTTTCACCTCTCCCCACATGGAAGAACCTTGGGCAAAAGTCACCAAACCCTTTACAACAATGCCTATTTATAAAGCTTCAATTCTATTCCTTAATGGACAAGTAATTCTCATTACTTCTTCAATGAGAATCCTTGTCTTCCACACCAAGGAAAAACCTTTCCTTCTGCACCAAGAAAACCCAAACCAAAACTAATTAGGAATTTGAGGCAATATTCAACAGTTTATATAGCCCAATTTGACCTAGTAAACACCTAATGTGGGACTTAACAAACACCCACGCAAGACATACTTAACCAATGTAATCCACATAATCCGGGGTATTACATATTATGTGTTGATAATGAAACATTCCAGAAAATGCTACTGGCTTTGAAGGCTTTCACTTCATCCATTTAACTGTAAACTCTACTCAACAACCTCTAGAGTCATACCAGCCAATAAATCCTTGAACTGATATATACAGCTGGATTTCTATTAAAATCTTCACCATAAATAGCATATGTTTGGTAATATGAACATATGTTCACTATCCTCCCCTTAAATAAATAATTAAGTTTAAAAAAAAAAAATCTTTCACATCTTTCTAGTGTTGTTTAGATTGCCATGTTGCATCTCTTTGTAATTTTGACCAAGTGGGTCACCTATCAAAAAAAAAAAAAAAAGAAAAGAAAAAGAAAAACGAAAAAAAAGAGCAAGTGTAATGACCCCACTCCAACTGTGTAGACATTGTTTGCTTTGGTTCTTAGACCCTCACGGTTTTGTTCTTCCCTCTCCAAAGCACACAACAGTGGGAAAAAAGACCTTTACTTTACTTTCTACTGCTACTAGTCTACTACTGTTGTAGTATTTAATAATAATAATAATAATAATAATAATAATAATAATAATGTATGTATGTATGTATGTATGGTGTAAAAAGAGTTTACAAAGCTCAATCCTATTGGTTATGTCCCCGTGCTTGTCGATGGGGACTTGGTGCTTTCCGACTCTTTTGCCATCTTATTGGTTCGTATCTATCTATCTATCTCTTTCTTTTTCTCATTCTACTTTCCCTATTATATCATCAATTCTTCATACAGTTTTTAACTAACTAACTTACTTACACAGTATTTAGAAGAAAAGTACCCCCACCACCATCCATTGTTACCTTAGGATCTTCACAAAAAATCCATCAATTTCTGGGTATCAACATACTGCCTTTAACTTAATTACACTCATCTCATTTTTAACCATCTTTTTTCCATTTCTTTCCTTCTTTTTCGATTTCACACTTTTCTTAATCATAACTATGTCTATAATCTACAATTGATGCTCACACCATAATAAAAAAGCATCAACAAACTAGACACAATGTGGCACAGCCCTCCACAAATCCATCTTTCCACGTTTATCAAAAAGGACCTTGCAAAGCTGAAAATAGGTCAGTAACACTTTGTGGCATAACACATAGAAGACCAAACAGAGCCCATACCATACCGTAGTCCATAACTTAGAAGCAATGGGACAATGAAGAAGAAGAAGATGATTCATTGATTCCCTACTCCTTTTACAGATATAACACCAATCCACGACTGTAACTCCCTAATTCCATGGAATATCAAGACTCAGAATCCTTCCAAAGGCGGCAGTCCACGAGAAGAATGTAACCCTGGGAGGGATCTTTGAGCGCTACACAGGTTGCCAAGGAAAAAGAGTATCTGGAGTTGATTAAAGGGAGAAATAGTACTCACGACATGAGGCTGCAAGGAGCTGATGGCATATAATTGCACTTGGAACTACCTCTATCATTTTTTGCCACATTAATAACTTGAAAATTGTTTCTGCTTCAAATTCTATCTTGGTGAAACTTATGCAAAAATAACCACCTATAATTTACATTGAAGAATGTATATAAAGCCTACTTCACTTGCTAAGCAAACTGGGGTACACATTGAAAAGGATGGTTATGCCACTATGCCAGCTATGGTTATTTCGAAATAAACTAAATTATTTCTTGTGGATTGGTGCCTAGGATCAGGATCCTCTTTCTTTGAAAATGAGAGTTTCCATCTCATGTTTAAGATATAGTTTTCATAAATCTAAATATGTATATATATGGTGCAACATCATTTAAAATTCTATTCCACCAAATAAGGAATAATTACTAATTTTAAATGAGGTGGCATCATGTTCACCCTTAGATTTGTTAAATACTAAATCTTCACTTTGAATTGGACACTCTCTATTTCAAAAACAAATGAAGAGTATTATTTTCCAAACAACCTTGCAAGCATGTCTATAGGTAATTGTGTCTCACATGGTGAATAACACTAGGATTGTTCTTTTTTACATGTTGGATAATATGTTTGAAAATCCCTCTTTGGCTTTACTTTCTTTTCCAGCCTTGAGGATATGAGCTTCCTGATCTAATCAGGCCTAATTTTTTGTTGTACCTTATCCATTTTTGCTAATATTCACACATGTTTTTGCAAGTATGTTTCATGAAATTGTTAGAACATATATGATATAAAGTTCGTTTTTCTGCTTTTCCTATCTACAGAAATACATTGAAAAAAAAGTTAGTCCTGATAAGCAACTTGCTTTTGCTAAACATCATATCGAAAAAGGCTTTGTAGGTAAGCTTTGACTAATCTGGTGAAAGGATCATACTCTTCGTTTATTTGGACAATCAGATTAATTTTCATGTCTCCAAATCTCCCTGGCAATTCCTGTCACATGTGACTTTATGTGCCACCATGCGATGATTTCTGCTCCTCAATGGGTTTGAGTCTAATTCGATTATTATTTTCATTTGTTTCAGCACTCAAAAGGCTTTTAAAAGACTATGCTGGAAGATTTGCAACTGGAGATGAAGTTTTCCTGGTTTGGTTTCCTGTTTCATCTGTGTCTGTGCCTGCAAAATTGATTATAGTATATGCTGCTTCTGTGTTAAGGATTCTTTTCTTCTTCTTCTCTATCCACATTGAATGTACAAAGTACCTGACCTTAAACACAATCATGCACCATAAATCTGTTGAATCTAAATATAAAATTGGTTGCTGCACAGAGAAAATACTAAAAGCATCTGCATCGCTCTGAATTTTCATTTTACTACCAAAATATTCCAATATTTCTAGGGATTTGCTACTGAAGTTGCCAAGCATCCTGAAGTTGTTCTAATATCTACAACCAAACAAGGATTTTCTTCTGCTTGCTTGTAATGTTATTTCAACCATAAGTATTGAGATCAACTGCCAACAGAACACAGTATAAAAAATTTGAACACACCCCTCAATCTATAAGACTGCAATCGGAGCATGGTTCTTCTCCCAAACCCAAACCATGGATTATGAGACATGAAGGCGCTAAACTCAATTCTAAGCATTAGGTTTTTGACATAAGTATATGAATTTATATAATTGTACTAAAGTCATTCGTATACTCAACATGTCTTAGTTGCACATTGCATGGCATGGTAGAATTTCACTTCCTAAAATGCTCGAAAGAATAGTTTGCATGGAATTAATTCATGAATTAAGGTTTTTTTTCAAAATGTAATGCAACGAATTGACAATTATTTGCAGGCAGATTTGTTTCTAGCGCCTCAGATTCATTCAGCAACTAAAAGGTTCAAGATGGACATGGTAGTGCTTGCTTTATAATTATTGTGCCAGTACCATTTGTAGACGAATATATTTAATTTAAATGTAATGTAATTTTTTTCATTGTATATACTAAGTTTATCTTCAATCTGCTTTAACACCAAATTCTTTTTTCACCTTGGCCCTCAGCAGTTTGTGGAATTACAGTTTTCAAAAGCCTTGTAGCTCAGGTGTTTCCAACCATGATTCAAATCCCCCCATTCATAACTATTGATGTATCAAAATAAGTTTTTGGGATTACAGTAGTAGGAAAAATCTGTATAGTCTTATTCTGCTAGTGTAAATCTTGCTTCTAGTTTGAGATGTTTCAATTTCTTCATCCACACCTTTATTCAGTAATCTTGAAATTAGGGTGTGCTTTAAAGTCCATTTCTGTATCTGTATCTGCTGACAAACTTTTTTTTCCTTGCAGACTCAATTCCCTGTCTTATCCAGGTTGAATGAGGCATACAATGAGATACCAGCTTTTCAAGATGCTATGCCAGAAAAGCAGCCTGATACTCCTCTGACAAGTGCTAGTTAAACCAATGGGTTAAGGAGGTACAGAGAAACATTGTTGAAATCAGAAATTACTAGCCCTTTCTTATCCATTAGGTGTGTCTAGAATGTTTGTTATATATATATATATATATATATATATATATATGAGTTAGGTTCAAATGTTGGATTATGTGACCTCCAAAGGGCCATGAAGCTTGCTCAATATTGAGATGATTGGAAATTAAGAACTACCTCATCTAAAACATGGTCAAGATAATGGTAAATAAATGTTTTAGTGTATAATGATATTAGATTAATATGAAATTTAGCATGCATGATGATAAGCATATGGAGGACATGTAATACAATGATAGACTTGAAAATAATGTTAACCTAATTAAAAGTTATTAGGTGATGCAATATCACAAAAAGATACACCATTTGTAACTAAGAGCACAAGAACAAGAACAAGAATAACAACAACAACAGACACTATAAATATATTGTGCTTGTTTCAATTGGTCTAAGAGGGCTAACATATATTGTTTCAATTGGTCTTTTGCATAATAGTGCGGGTTATAAAAAAGAAAAATATCTGAATTTGATTGACATTGTCATTCCTGTTGAACTGAAACTTTATTTTCTAATAAAATTGTGCTTCCAATCTCAAAATTGCAGCATAAATTGCCGCATGATCAAGCTTTGAGATAGAGCTTTTTGAAGCATATTTGTATGAAGGTGTTGCGATGAAGGTTGTCACCTTATGGAACACAGTGGAATAATGTTAATAATAATGGATGGTGAGCTGATACATACAATAAATGGTTTGGTTACCTGTTTGAAGTCCTTGAAGTTCATTTTGCTTTTGTATCCACTAAAATTATAGGTTTGTTTACCTGTGTTTTCTTCCTGTTGTACACCAATAACATATCATATTTCTAGCAGAAATGTGTTAGGACTTCCTTAGAAACTCTTTTACAATTCATTAATAACCAAATAAAAATCTGCAGTAACAAGTTTAGATGTGGATCTTGTCCTTGGAAAGGATGAGACATACCAGTTGGCTAGAAAGAACGGTAAATTATGAAAGATTGAGGAGTGTTTTTTTTTTTTTTGGTTATAATTTGTGAGGGGCTTATTTAACTGTCCACATTTGTGAAATTTATCAACTTGCATTTGAGAAACAATCTATAGAGAGTAGTGAGCTGAAGTGCCGCATTCATATATTTAATTGTATGATGCGTGGCTTTCCATCTAGGAGATGGTTTAAAACTCAAAGCTTTGCATAAATCCCCTTTTCTTTTGTGGTCTGAAAATGACTTTATATTAAAACTAATCGTAGACCTGCGCATTACGCGTGATAATTTTTTAGATAAAATATTATTTTACTCCCTGAACTTTATAAAGAGTTTAAAAAAAAATAGTTTTATCATATTTTTCATAATTTTGTCTATAACATCTTTTACCATTATCATATATTTATTGGTTGATGATTTTTATAAAATAGACATTAAATAAAAGGTAGAACTATTCAATAATTTTTTTTAAGTCATGGTATATGAAGATTATGATTTATATATGCATATATATACATACATATATATATATATATATAATTTTCTTAGTTAGAATTTGATTAGTTTTAAGTTACTATTTTGTATTATTATATTTAATTGATTTTATTACACTATAAAGTTTTTAATGTCCTCTGTATAGTCATTTCTATTTTATTTCTTACTCCTCTTTACCACCTTTTTATTTTCCAAATAATAGTTATTAATTGATGTTTGATTTCATTTTTTTTTCTTCCTTCATTTATTCTTTATTACTTTCTATGTTCCCTTGCTAGTTGTAAATTTTATGGTTATCAATAAGAAATAGATATCATGGATGGATTAAATAGTTATAGACGTAATTACATTAGTGGTATGTCAAAGGGTTTTTTTTTTTTTTTTTTTTCCTTCTGAATTTTTAAGGAAATATGAAAGACATTTCTCTAGTTTGGTCTCAATCAATTAAGATATTCATAATATATTAACGGAAGTAATAATGAGCCTTAAATTTTTTTAATGTATAAAGTGGTTAAGTTAGTAGTATGTCAAAGGTTTTATAAAAAAAAATTAAAAATAATTCCAAGGAAATGTAAACGGCCTTTTTTTTAAAAAAGAAATTGTGCCTTTTTGAATTGTGCAAATATGATTGTTTTAATCACCTTATTTATAGATTTCATTATTAAGTTATAAACATCTAAATTAAAGTAGATGAATATATAAATACAAAAGCATATGTAAAGTTATAATTGCACAAGATAAATATGTATAGATATATATATATATATATATATCTTTATTATTCATGAATCATTATTTCATTGTTTACTTATAAATATCTAAATTAAAATTTTATTTTGGGAAAAAAATCTAAATTAAAATAGATGAATGTGTAAAACATTTTTAGTATATTGTAATATAAATTTTTTTTTTCTCAATATTTTATGTAACTTTTCCCATAAAATCAATATTGTTGGCATCCTTTAAAGACGATACATAATATTTTTGAGAAGAAGAAGAATAAACAAAGACTATGCTAACACATAATATAAAATTATTAAGTTTGCGTGATTAAAATATGTGGCAAAAAAAAAATATTAATGTATCTATGATAAAAACTTTTATCTAAATGATATATAGTAATTCATATTTTGTTAGACTTAATTCAAAAAGTTCATTCTCAATAGCTTTTTAAGTTTACAAATTGCTCAATCTATGCCCATAATCACATTCAAAGGGTGCTATCTAAATTATAAATTATATGATCCTTTATCACATAAATATATTGATTCTCCCAACGTATGATAAAGGAAGGCAGGTTTGTGTCTAGCCATTTTCTTGATTTGTGCCGTATAATTTAACAGTATAGAAGATGTGACTTGATTTAAATGTTGAATAAAATAAGATAAGAGGAAAAAAGAGTAAAAATAAACTATATAGCAATAAACATCAAATTATTCAAGTCATTCTATGTAATATAATAACATTATATTATTATATACTATATGCATAATGCAGTAGGATAATATTTAATAAAAAAAATATAAAAGATAACAACTTAAAACATAAAAATAAATTGCATCAACCCAAAGTAGAATTCTAATTAACATAAATATTCATCAACCTAAAGAATTGATGCAATGAATATAAAATAAAAAATCAAACAAAAAATGAAAAAAATTGAGAGGGAGAGATAGAGAGAGAGAGAGAAGTAACTTTTTTTGTGTGAGAAAACTATGCATAGAATGAAAAGATAAAAGATAACAACTTAAAAAATAAAAATAAATTGCATCAACCCAAAGTAGAATTATAATTAATGTAAAAATTCATCAACTTAAAGAATTGATGCAATGAAAATATATATATATATATAAAAATCAAACAAAAAATGAAAAAATTGAGAGAGAGAGAGAGAGAGAGAGAAGTAACCTTTTTTGTGTGAGAAAACTATGCATAGAATGAAAAGGAAAATGTCAAATTTATAGTAAGATGTTGAGAATAAGAAGGGTCAAAATAAAGGAAGACAAAAAGGTAGAGAAAGAATGATATTAAGGTAGAAAGTAGTGGGGAGATGAAGAGGTAAAAGGGTTGGAGAGTTTTGAAAAATTAATAATAAAAATAATGGTTAAAAGATATTTTAATTTTTAAATAATGGAGTTTTTAAGTCACCTTAAATTAATGAGAAAATTTTTAAAAATATATATATAACAAAAATTGGAAACAAAAAATGATGACGTGGCTGCTGATGTGGCTCAATGTGAGCGTAGCAACATTAAATGCTACGCTTCAGCTTTTAGTAATATGTAGATTATATACTATATGCATAATGCAGTAGGATAATATTTAATAAAAAAAATATAAAAGATAATAACTTAAAACATAAAAATAAATTGCATCAACCCAAAGTAGAATTCTAATTAACATAAATATTCATCAACCTAAAGAATTGATGCAATGAAAATTAAAAAAAAAATTAAAAATCAAACAAAAAATGAAAAAAAATGAGAGAGAGAGAGAGAGAGAGAGAGAGAGAGAGAGAGAGAAGTAACTTTTTTTGTGTGAGAAAACTATGCATAGAATGAAAAAATAAAAGATAAAAACTTAAATAACAAAAATAAATTGCATCAACCCAAAGTAGAATTCTAATTAATGTAAAAATTCATCAACTTAAAGAATTGATGCAATGAAAATATATATATAAAAAATCAAACAAAAAATGAAAAAATTGAGAGAGAGAGAGAGAGAGATAAGTAACATTTTTTGTGTGAGAAAACTATACATAGAATGAAAAGAAAAATGTCAAATTTATTGTAAGATGTTGAGAATAAGAATGGTCAAAATAAAGGAAGACAAAAAGGTAGAGAAAGAATGATATTAAGGTAGAAAGTAGTGCGGAGATGAAGAGGTAAAAGGGTTGGAGAGTTTTGAAAAATTAATAATAAAAATAATGGTTAAAAGATATTTTAATTTTTAAATAATGGAGTTTTTAAGTCACCTTAAATTAATGAGAAAATTTTTAAAAATATATATATAACAAAAATTGGAAACAAAAAATGATGACGTGGTTGCTGATGTGGCTCAATGTAAGCGTAGCAACATTAAATGCTACGCTTCAGCTTTTAGTAATATATAGATGAAAAGAAAATTTACAAAACAGAAGCTTGAGTTTACATAAGACTGTATACAACATTTAGACGTGAGGTGGCAAAACCCAATCATGCACACAGGGCTGGCTCAACAATTTTTGGGGCCTTAGATGAAAATTTTAAATGGGGTCTTTTTATAATTAAATATTAATAAAATAATGAGAAAATATTTATAGATAAATAAAACACAACTTATAATTAAAAATGATAATTTAACTAAAAATAAAATTTAAAGTATAGAATAATTGAACTTGGTTATTGCAATTCTAAAGCCGTGATCACTTTGAAGTTTAAACATGCACAAATAAAAATTAATTTAATACATAATTTAATAAATTAGTATCATTGTAATACAAATGAATTGATATGATACATATCAAATTATTAATTGGTATAATTATTTATAATAATAGATAAATTGTTAGATAAAAAATAAAACAAAAAAAAGTGGGAAACCGTCTAGCTGTACTCCACTACTCCTATCATCCATTCATCCTATGGCTAAGTTTTAAAGAAAAAACGTGTCATATCCTATCAACTGTCATGGCAGAAAAGGGTCTAGAGACTAGAGAGGGGCAGAAAAGCTATCATAGCAAAAATGAAAAAACATGTCTCATCCCATCAAACAATTGTGCACTGAAGTGAAACAAACTAAAAATATGTATAACTTAAGTTAAATAAATAGAAGACTCTGAGTCTTCATTTTTGGAAAGACAAAGAGAAAGAGGGGAAGGACTCAAGAAGAATACCTCTGCAGCTCTATTGACTGGGAGATTGGTACGCTGGAATCAACAAAAAAAAATTTCAAGGCAGGCTGACTGACTGAGTTAGTGGAAAAAGATCAAGAATCAAGATGAAGAAAAGGAAGGTAAGACCGTAAGAATATAGATGGAGAGGTAGAAAGGCAGAGAGATAGAGGGATGAGAGGTTTTTCTTTTGTTTTTGAAATTTATAATCTCTATTTTAGCATATTTTAAGAAAATTATGTTGTATTATTAATGAATTTGTATAATATTAATTTTGATTTCAGCATATTTCAAGAATAAGTTAATAAATTTGTCTTCTAAAATTTAATTTTGTTAGCAGAAGCCGAAAGTTTGATTATTTTTATTTTTTCCCTTTTTAATCTTTTGTATTTTAGGATACAATTAGACATGGCAAAACGGGTCAGAATTTTTTGACCCGACCCGACCCGACCCGACCCGACCCGAAAAATACTCGACCCGAACCCGATTTTTTTGACCCGAAGCAAAAACGGGTTGACCCGTGACCCGACCTGTGTTTTTTTGTGGGTTAACCCGACCCGCGACCCGACCCGAACCCGAAACATTTTTTTAAAACTTTTTTTTTTTAGTAAAAAAAAAAAAAAGTAAAATTAAGACAATATTGGTTTAATTGTTTATTGTGAGCTTTAAGGAAACAATTGATACATTTACATAACTGCATGCAAATAATTGAGAGATAAATGGTTGAGTATTCTGTAATGAGTAAATATTTTTAGCTATCAAATAGATTTAAAGATAATCTGGTTACAATAAAGTTAAAAACATAGATTTAAAATTGTAGACATGTGTGAGAAACATTCACAAGTGTGAAAATAGTGAAGTCAAAGTATCAAATTAACATAAATTATGAATGCTTTGACCTATTTTTTAACAATTTGTGTCCAAAATAAATGGCTTTTTAATATAAATTATAATATTTCCTAAAGTGTGTGTTACTTAACAATTATATGATATTCATAAAAGAAACCATGAATAAATAAGTAAGCAATCAAACTTTAATGTATATTTCAAATTGAAATAGAGTGTCAGCCTCAATTGATAATAGATTATAAAATTAATTTTCAAGATTGTAAATTTCTTATATGTTTTTATTCTTTATCAAATGAGTTATCCAATAAGTCATTTGTAATTTTGTTTTATATTTTGGAATGTTGATATTGTGTAGAAATAAAACTTGTGTATTTGTTTTACTTATCTTTGTGTTATTATGTTTTAGATAGCAATGTTAAGATTTATATAATTTTAAAATTATTGAATAAGTATTAATAAGTTTAACTGAGTTAATTCTTGATATAAGTGGTGAATTCAAAATAATGCATTTTATATCAAGTAATTTGTTGCATAACTTTCTAAATGACAAATACATGTTGTTTTCTTTATAAAAATAAAAAAGAAAAAAGAAAAAAAAATTCATGTGAAAAATACGGGTCAACCCGACCCGACCCGCAACCCGATTGACCCGAACCCGTTTTTAACCCGCTAAAAATGACCCGTTTTGACCTGTGACCCGTTTGACCCGTAACCCGATTGACCCGACCCGAACCCGAACCCGACCCGACCCGCCCGTTTTGACATGTCTGGATACAATGGACTTTTTTAATGCATTTTATTAACCAATAAAAGTGCTTAAATTTTTTTTAATTAAAATATATAGATAAATATATTATATATATAATTTTTTTACAAGTAGGGGCCTTCTTTTATTTGGGAGCATTAGGCGATTGCATCAATTGCATCACCTATTGAGCCGGCCCTGCATGCACATTGCTTGTGCATGACAAAGGGCATGGCTTTCTGATTCAATGCAAGTTTTAATCAGAGTAGTATTTAATTTTCTTCAAATTTTGGTAATATTGCTTACTGTTAAACTATTCTATATATGTTAATAATTTTATCTACTAGGAAAAGGGGTATTACGCGTCCTGGTGATTTGGCACAATTGCAATTTAGTCCACAAAATTTCAATTTCTAAATTTAATTATTTAAGGTTTGAACTAATTGAAATTGTTTAGGTTCCACTCAAAATACTTCTCACGATTTCATTTTCGTCCATACCACCTTAGAGAGTCAAAATCTAACAATTGAAAAAGTTTGTGGGACTAAATTGTAATTGTGTCAAACCACAAGGGGGTTTGTCCTAAAAATGGAAAATTTGGACAAAGCCTAAAAGTTTCATTTTAATGTAAACTTTAGAGGTCTAATGTAACAATAATTGAAAATTTTGTGGACTGAGTAAATTATAACATATTCTCTACTCATTGGGGCAGCTACAATATGTAGGATGAACTTTAGGATATATATATATATATATATATGATTTATAACCGTGACTTATACCAAAAGAATAACCAGTGCATACATACTTATAGTAAAAATACATACTAATAGTAAAAAATTTATTAGATAGCTTGGGAATATACTCACTCCTCATGTAGGGATGAGTATCACCCAACCCAATGTGTGAGATGAAAAAATATAGTCCAGACAAAGGTTTTTTATTCTCTACTAATTCTTACTGCTTTTTGCTTTTTCCAAGTTACAACTGCTCTGCTTTCCTTTCCTTAAAGTAAATTGCCTTTGTACTTATTATTTCTTCATGTATGTTTCTTTTTACATTTCTATCTATCCTAGAGTTTATAAACCTCAATCCTAGTGGTAATGTTCCGGTGCCTGTCGATGGAGACACCCTAGTTGCCGACTCTTTTGCCATCCTCATGGTATCGTAATCGTATAATATTCCTATTTTCTATACATCCATCCCTTTTTACCAATTAATTCTTCATTTTCTTTATTATTCATCAATCTCTCCATTTCACAGTATTTAGAAGACAAGTATCCTCACCACTATCCACTGTTGCCCCAAGACATTCACAAAAGAGTCATCAATTACCAGGTACTATCTACTCTACTATCTGCTTTCTTTACTCTTTCTATTTTATGCTCTGTAACCTTCTAACAATAACTTTATCAACCACCACCTCCACCAGTGGCTTATGCTTATACTCATGTCAGTGTCACTTTAGGAGGTGCATGCACAAATTGAACAAGATTTCTGACCCTAGTGTCTTTGGGCTCATAACACGTGAATGTGAATTTGGAGTTTAAAAACAGATTTGGGTTAGATAAATTGGGTTGGGTAAGGCCATTGTGTATTGTTTAATTTTAAAATTAAACAAAATGCCACATCATCAAACATAGAACACCTTATGAGCTCCGTTAGCCACGTACACAAGAAAATTAATGAAACTAGAGGAAAGGACCATTAGGGCTCATTTTTTAGACTTTAGAGACTAAAATCGCTCATTTCAAACATCATGGACTAAAAACGTTCAACATGTAAACTTTAGAGACCAAATGGCCTTTTATATGATTAAGTTTAAAAATCAAATATGTGAGCCCATTCTACTTTTATTTTTCATTTGTACTCGACTGTTATGACCAAAACTTCTTGCCTCTTGTCTGGAAGTGACTCCAGTCTTCATTTTTTTTTTTTTTTTTGACTTCACAGAAAGTAATAATCAAGTAGTTTAAAGCCTTTTTTTTAAAAAAAAATTATGGAAAAACTTTAGAATGTTGAATTCACAAGCGTGATTCTCCTACCGTAAACTCATTAACGAAGTAGTGCAGTGTTTTGAGGCATAGACTTGGTAGCATTCAGATCTATCTATGTTTTTGCTCTGTAATCTCTTTTCTGCTGCCTTCTGTTGGTTCATGATTTTCCTAATCTCCTTTGGCAAATTAGGTTGGAACAATTTGGGGATTAACTTGCAAAACTCTTGATAGGGTCAATTGACATGATGTTGCAAGGAGCTGATAACATGTAATTGCACTTGGAACTACTCTGGCATTTTTGCACGTTAATAAGATAAAAATTGTTTCTGTCTCCTATTCTATCCTTCCCACTCGGTGAAACTTATGCAGACAACTACCTATAATTTGTATTAAAGAACGCATATAAAGCCTACTACACATACTAAGCGAACTGGGGTACACATTGACAAGGATGGCTGTGTCTGCTATGGTAATTTTGAAATAAAGTAAATTCTGCCTTGTGTATTGATGCCTAGGATCAGGCTCCTATGTTTGCTTTTAAATTAAAATGGTCTATGTCACGGTGAAGATTTGGTTTTCTGAAATCTAAGATGTATATGGTGCGACATCATTTAAAATTGTATCTAAGGAATGATAATTGATTTAGGTGGCATCATGTTCACCCTTAGATTTTTTAAATACTAAATCTTCACTTTGAATTGGACACTAGATTTCAAAAGCAAATGGGGAGGGTTCTTTTCCATACAACGTTGCCAACACACTTGCAAGTTATTGTGCCACACATGATAAATAACACTAAAAGGACTGATCTAGTAATAGGAAAAAAATTTTGTTTCATTTGTAAAGTTTTCATGAAGTTTAGTTTCTGTCCCTTAACTTTAGAAAGATCATTTTTCATCACTAAACTATTGAAAACATTACAATTTTCATATTTCTGTCCACTGCTTGTAAGTTTTATCCTATGTGTTTAGGTGGCATTATTTTTAGCATTAGAGAATCTGACATGTCTGACATGGACCATTACATTTTAAAAAAAAGGACACACATGAGATGAACAAGTGGCAAAAAACTATTGGTCACACACTTAGTATGGAAGATTTTTTTTTTTTTTAAGTTTAGGGATGATAAAAGACCTTTTTTCAATAGTTCAAGGACTAAAAGAGAAATTTTTAAAGTTTAATGAACAATGGTGTAATGTTTACAATAGTTTAGGGAAAAAAAAACTTTTTAAAGTTTAGGAATGAAAAAAAAAATTCATGCAAACTTTACGGACGAAAACAATATTTTAGTTTAGATAATATTTTTCAAAATTACTCTTCGAATTTAGGCCCACACATGAAGGGAGAGTGTTAGATTAAGGTTAAATTCACCATTTTCTAATAGTATAAACTTTTGGAAAAATTGGAAATTTATGAAAGATAATACCTAGAATTAAAATTAAGAAGTTTTTGTGGCCCATGAAAGCAGAAAACTCAAAAATATCTTTCTACCGTGCCAGTCTCGCATGTTTGAAGGCTGGTTTAATTTAAAAGCTAATGACAAGACCAATCCCTCCAATCTTGTTACACTTTCTTTTAAATTGAGAAAACACATACAGAAATTTAGCAAGATGTAAGTGAAGTTATCTGATAAATAGTATTTGCACACATACGTGCACTATAAAGTTACAAGCTGAGAAATTAGTCCTTCCATGAGCTATTTAGGAGATACAGCTAACTAATGATATTGGATCCTGATTTTAATTATCTGTATCAGTTCCAAACTCCCTCCACAGTCTGTGGCTAACGAGATTAGCAAATAACTTTGGCACATTGTCAATAGACTTGATACTAATTTCTTTTGTAAGTTCAATAGAGCTTACTACACATGGACACTCAACTGGAGTAAGGAAGAGATGTTAAGTGGACAATTGACTCTTGATCTGGTGGAGGGATTATACATGTTTGTTTGTTTGTTTGTTTGGACAATCAGATTAGCGTACATATCTCCCAAAAAAAAATCATCCTAATAGTTTGAAGGAAAACAAGGGCTTGTATAATTTTATTTTCATGGATTATCTTGATCTTTTTAACAACTGGGTTCCTCTCCCTGGAAATTCCAGTCACATGTGAACTTTTTGTGCCACTGTGGGATGGTTTCTGCTCCTTAATGGCTTTAGGCTTATTTTGATTACTATTTGCATTTGTTTCAGCACTCAAGAGGCTTTTAAAAGACTATGCTGGAAGATTTGCTACTGGAGATGAAGTTTACCTGGTTTGGTTTCCTGCATCATCTGTGTCTGTGCCCACAAACTTGTATATACAATATGCTGCACTGTGTGCAAACATTTGAAGAGTCAGGGTTTTGGAAGTTTCTACCAATGTTTTACAGCTGTTACAAATGCTTTTCCCTTTTTCTCTATCTACATTGAATGTACAAGGTGCCTAACCATAAACACATAATCATGCACCCTAAAATTGTTGAAACTAAATTTGAAATTGATTACTGCGTAGAGAAAGACTGAAAGAATGGCCATCACTATGAATTTTCATTTTACTACCAAAATGCTCCAATATTGCTACGGGTTCCTTTGCTAAGGAAAGTCGTCAACCATCCTGAAGTTGGTCTATCTTCTACAACCAAACAAAGATTTTGTTTTGCTAGCTTGTAAATCTAGTACAACCTTAAGTATTGAGACCAACTGACAGCAGAATACAATATAAAATAGCAGAAGCTACTTCTCAATCTTTAAGATTGCAAACTGAAGATGGTTCTTCTCCCAAACCCAAACCATGGATTATCAAACATGAAGGCACCATACTCAACTCTAAGCACTAAGTTTTTGACTTAAGTACATCAATGTACATAATTTTGCTGAAGTCAGTTCTTTGATGCAGTGAGTGTGATGTGCTGCTGTTTAGGCTAGATTGAATTTGGGAATGCATTCTAATCACATGCTATGTTTAATACAGCACATGGCTTGTACTCCTAACAACTTCCAAAAATCTAGCTTGTGCATGTGCCTCTTAACTAATTTTCCCTCCAACTTGGCACATTTGAATATAGCTACAATAATCACATGGGACATGCAAAATACAGCCCTGAAGCTTGGCTGGCCATTTGCCATGTCACCATACCATGTCAACATCTTCCATGTATTGCATTAGACTCGCATCTTCCATGTATTGGATTAGACTCTTGCATCAGCCTTATACTATTAGTTTCACAGTGCATGACATGCTAGAATTTCACTTCCTAAAATACTACAGTACAGCAGCTTGCATGGATTTAGTTTATGAGTAGTGTAATGCATTGCAATTATTTGCAGACAGATTTGTTTCTAGCTCCTCAGATTCATGCAGCAATTAAAAGGTTCAATGTTGACATGCTAGTGCTCATTCTAGAATTAATGTGCCAGTTACATTTGATTTGTAGAAAATATATAATTTATATTAATGGGAAAAACTGTTGCAGTCTTGACTCTTGAGTCTTGTAACAATTATTTTTCCTTCAGAAAAACCACTATCAAAATATATAGATTAGGGATTGATTTTCAATGTTCTCATTACGTATATTAACTTCATCTTCAAACTGCTTTAATGCCAAATTGTTCTTTGACCTCGGCCATCAAGAGTTTGTGGAATTACAGTAGATAAAAAAAAATTATGACCTTGTATAATCTTCTTCTGTCAGTGAAAATCTTGCTTCTGGTCTTAGATGTATGAATTTCTGCATCCTCAAGCTAGAATTGTTGCTATGGATATTTTTGGTTTTATTAGTTATGCTTTGGTTGCCCCATTTGTTGCTTCTTCTACCTTGTTTAATAAATATACAGCTACAAAACTCTCTCTCTCTCTCACACACACATACACATGCAGAGAAATATTCATGATAACACCTATATTTAGTAATCTTGAAATTTTGGGCCTACTTTAAAATTCATTTCTGTATCTGTATTTGCTGACAGGTTTCTCCCTTTTTTTTTGAAGACTCAATTCCCTCTCTTATCTAGATTGAATGAGGCATACAATGAGATACCGGCTTTCCAAGATGCTATGCCAGAGAAGCAACCAGATACTCCTTTGGCAAGTGCTAGTTAAACCAATGGGTTGGAAAGGTATGTAGAAACATTGTTGAAATCATAAACTATAAGACATTTCTTATTGATTAGGTGTGTCTAGAAAGTTTGTTATATATATAGACACACACATGCACATGTAGCCGACCCTAACTAATCTGTTCAGGATGTATAATCAGCCCTAAATTTGGGATTAAGGTTTTATGTTATTGTAGTATATATGAGTTAGGTTCAGCATTGGATGGTGTGACCTCCACGACCATCGAGCTTGCAAAATATCAAAATTAATGTTTGATATGCACATAGAGGACATGTAATCCAATGTTAAACTTGAGAAAACGTTAATTAACGTAATTAAAAGTTTTGAAGTGATGTAATATCGCAAAAAGAGACACCATTTGTACCTCGAGCCACAACAATGCCACACACATCCAAGAACAAAGGGCTATATATATATATATATATATATATATATATGAATTTTATTGAAATTGTTTTAAGATTACGCTTCCAATCTCAAAATTACAACATAAAGTGCCACTGCTAGATGATCAAGCTTCGAGATAGAGCTTTTCAAGGCATATTTGTATAAAGATTAAGGTGCTGTGATGAAGGTTGTCACCTCATGGAACGTAGTGGAATAATGTGAATAATAATGGATGGTGAGCTGATACAGACAATAAATGGTTTGGTTACCTGTTTGAAGTTCCTTGGAAGTTCAGTTTGCTTTTGTATCCACTAAAATTATAGTTTTGCTGACCTCTGTGTTTTCTTCCTATTGTGTACCAATAAAATATCATATTTTTAACAGAAAAATGTGTTAGGACTTCCTTAGAAACTCTTTTACAATTCATTTAATAACCAAATAAAAACATGCACTAACAAGTGTAGATGTAGATCTTGTCCTTTGAAAGGATGAGACGTACTAGTTGGCTAGAAAAACCAGTAAATTAAGAAAGATTGTGGAGCTTTTATTTTAATTTTTTTATAAATAATTTGTGAGAGGCTTATTTAACCATCCACAATTGGGAAGGAAATGATCAACTTGCATTTGAGAAGCGATGGTTAGAGAGTAGTGAGCTGAAGTGCCTCATTCACATTCAATTTTCATAATGCGAGTCTTTCCCTCCAAGAGATGGTTAAAAACTCAAAGCTTGCATTATTAAAAAAAAAAAAAAAAAAAAAAAAAAAAAAAAAAAAAAAAACCTTGTGTTTACAGAGAACTGGATACAACATTAAGAAGCAAGGTGGTAAAACCCAATGAAAGTACAGGATCATGTACATTGCTTGTGCATGACCAATGGCATGGCTTTCTAATGCCATGCAGGTGCCTACACATGGCAAGCTGGTGGTTGCACTAGGCATAGTATGGCAAGCTGCCATGGCTGCTACTTCAATGTTGACAACTTTGAGGGGAAGATAGTGCCTATAAACAATTAAACATGCATCAGAAATTGTTGAAATAGTAAGCAATTTCAGCGTGCTTGAAAACAGTGATACATAAGAAGCGAACCAACATAGCAAGTTAATTGGCTTTTTGCATATTTTTTGGTCATCCAAGCTAATGCTGGGCTTGACTTTGCTCAGCATTTTTTCTTCCTCTTTTTTGTACTACTTGTGCTTCCCATATTACTGGTAGTGATTAGTTTATAATCAGAGCATGGCATTTCGCTTAGTTTCCCAAATATCTTTTCGTAGAAGTGCCAGAGTTCTGACCTAATCAAAGGAGATATTAAAAGTAGCAAAATTAGTTGACAAGAATTACAAAAATGTTAAAAGAAAAATATGAAGAAGATAGTATTTGATACGAAATTATACTATTTGTATGGAAAAATTCCTAGGTACTTCCGAAGCACGGAAAAATAGTGCTCCCTCTTCTCATATTTATAGTGGATTTCATCATGAATTTAATGAGTGGATCCTATTATTAATGTAAGAGGAGGGAATACCATTCTCAATACTCGAAAAGTACCTAAAAATTAGTCATTTGTATGATATATATACACACCAGTATGCCAAGAACTGAAATGGCGCATACTTCCCATATACACATTCAATATCTCTCTGTACCGTTTGAACAGTGGAATACCTCGCATGGACCTGCATTAAGAAAACAACAATCATATTCATATGTTTAGTTTTTCAACGGTAATTTTGACAAAAGCATGAGGAAGAACCGAAGGGGTACCTTTCTTAGATGCCGAATAGTTTCAGAATTTGTTGGAATGACATGGTAATATCCCATGCACATAAGCACATTGGCACATGTAAAAGTACCAAATCCATCAATTTCTTTGAACTGTTTAGCCAACTTATTGTAGTTGCTGGATTTGGAAAAGCTTTCTCCTTTACTGGCCTCTTCAAGTTGTGTTAGTTGAATCCTGCCTTCAACAATATCCCGGGCAAGTTTCAAAATGCGATTTGCTCTATACCCAAGATTGCATCTTGAAGCAAGAAAGCCTTCATCAAGGTTTGCTAATTCTGTTGGGCTAGGAAAATTTCCAATGGTATCATTGTCAGAAGCAATGTTGTGCGGTTCATCCGCAGCCTGACAAGTTTTGCAGATTAGATATGAATAATCATCATCATTGCGTACAATATCAGCTGGAACACAGTCTGCTTTGATAGACCCAGAATTTGTAAAATTCGTTGAAACCTTGGACTCTTGTGGTATACCCGTGTTGGGAATGAAGTGGTCCTTTTTGGGTTTTGGGGTGTCAAAGTTGGTACTTGCAGCAGCAGCCGCAGAATCAGCCACAAATAACAGACTGGATGATTGAGGCTGCAGTTCCAACACAAAGTGCTCTAGCCATGCTTAAATTCCTGGACCACCTATTGAAGTCTTAATAGTGTTAGCTTAGCTAATCTAGTGGTCTAGTTACTAAAAAGAAAAAGACTAGTGATTTTGAAGTTTTTACTCTTTTTGTCAAGAGTCATATTTATGGTCCAAGTTATATAAGAGTAGTGTAATAGTATGGTTTCTAAAATTGGGAAAAGTTGTAAGTATATAGTAGTAGTAGCAGATTAGGGGGAGTGAATGTGAATGTGAATGTGAATCCTTACGTACTATGATATCATTTTTGGTAAAGTGTGAGATTTAAGTTAGAACTACTACTTGTTAGTACTTACATAGTAGAGGTCATTAATCAACACGAATGGGAAGGCTTAATGTCAAACAGTTGGCAGGTATGGAAAATGAAAGCATATGTATATATATATTTATAGCAAAATGGAAGTAGTAAAAAGAGAGAGAGACTGACTGGCAGTTGCAGAGGAGCATGCACTTGACCATGTCTTCAAACAAGGTAGGAGACCTAAACACCCTGCCCACAAAGCTGCTCTCCTTCTTCTTCTTCTTCTCATTGTTGTTACATATTTCGGAACTCTCTCACAGCTCTCTCCTCATCTTCAGACAAACGCAGCATTCGTGACACCTGAGCCAGCACTGATTCTCGATGTTGTCGGGAGAGACTGGGAGAGTTATGGCAGTAAACGCGGACATGGAGTGAGCGGGGGGCCCACTGGTGTGAGAAATACGGACCATCACTGATTCTGAATCTGAATCTGAATCTCCAAGACCAAGACCAAGACGGAGTGGGCGGAGAAGTGTCTTGGAAACGGGGTCCCACTGATTAGGTGGCATCATGAACAGTCCATGGCTACACACTGCTTTCTACAGTTCAAAATTCTCCTCCTCCGCTGCCCCCAGTGGCAACTCTAACACCACCACCCCACCACTACTCATCTTTTAGTTTTACCAAACCAAGCAATCAAATGTCCTTCTCTGTAGTGTGTGTGTGTGTATATATATATATATATATATTACTCCTATGGTGGGGAGATTCTTATTTTTTTTATATATGCGTTGTGCAGACAAGACAAGTACATTTACAACATTTAAGAGCCATGCCATAAAAGTGCAGAGCAGTAGTAACTAGTAAGTAGTAGGAAAATTTTAAGGTAGTAAGGAAAAAATTGTGCTCTTTTCTTTTATATTTAAGGTATATTTTATCATAATTTTAATGAGTGGGCCTTATAATGAATGTGAAAGAGAGAGCGTCATTCTTCCATTCTCTGAGAGGACTTAAGAATTAGTCATAAGTAATATAATAGCTTTTTATTATCAAACAAAGATGATTTTTTTTTTTTTTTTTGCATTTAGCATTATTTTTATAATATTTTAGTTAGTTGTCCAGTTTACAAAACCATTCAGCAAATTACCATCTTGAGTGTCTAAAACTTGAGTTTCTAAGTCTCAATTTGTAAGTGATGACATCTGATGTGGAAAAAAATCCACGTGGAACTCGACTTTTTAAGACTCGAGTTCCACCATTTTATTTCCCTTTTTCTTCCTCTTCTCCAGCCAGATCGCTCACCCAACGTCTATTCGTTCTTCTTCGGCGTTGTAGATCTGAAGACTAGATCATCCACCCAGCATCTATTCTTCTCCAACCAGATCATCTTCCTTTGTTCTTCAGAGCTCCAAATCGTTTTCCTCTTCCTTTGTTCTTCTTCAAATTTGCAAATTGTCTTCTTCCTCTGTTCTTCTTTGTATTTGGTTCTGGTTCTGGTTTTATGGAACTTGAGTCTAAGAAACTCAAGTTCCACGTGGATAAATTGTTCCACCTCAGCAGTCCAAACTCGAGTTTTTAGGGCTTGAGTTTGTCACCAAACTCGAGCTCCACGGACTTAAAATGCTAGTTTCCTAAATGGTTTCAAATCTATGCTTACTAACAAAATAGTCTCTAAAAATTATGCTAGATGGCAAATATCCCCAGACAAAGACACTAATTGATAATATAGAATTGAAATTGTGTTTTTAGATGGAATTTGTATGCATAACTTATTAACATATGCAACTATAATAACTAGTCGGAAACTCGTGCAATGCATGGAAAAACTTTGCCTAAAAATATGTAGGTCTTAAGGTTTGCATAAAAAGTATAATTAATTATATTGGTCTCAAACAGAAACCATGAATACTACAAGAAGACTTAAAAAAAAAAAAAATTGGTGTGCATCTAACTAAAAGTTTTTGTAGTCCTCTCTAGTTTCTAGAGTGGGATACCAAAATTATTTTTACATTGTAGATTTTATGCCAAATATTTGTGGCTAGAATCCTGTAAATTATTTAGATTTTCAAAAAGGACAAACACTATTAGAATCTACTAAAGGGACAAATGCTATTAGAATCTATTACCGCAATATCTCAAATTTTTTGTCAATATATGAACTTATAATCATCTTTATGCTTATGATGGACATACTTCTTTCATGCATTTGTATAAAAATAAATAAATAAATAAAAAACCTGCAATTCAAAGGCACACAAACAATTTGATCCAACTTATTGTGAATTTCTTAATTGGTTGTAGGAGCAAATCAAAAGTTGTTAAAAAATTGGTTTTCATACCTAATACCATAGCATCACAGACGACTCAAAATTTAATATGAATATAGTTGAATGCGATGTGACTATTGGTGACTATGCCAAACCATATAGCATTTGAATTTTTCTTTAATACAGAAAATTCTTAGGTACTATTGAAGTATAGTAAAATAGTGCTCCCCCCTTTCACATTCATGATAGACCCCACCATAAATTTAATGAGTGGACCTTATCATAAATGTGAGATAAGAGAGAACTATTCATCGTGTTCTGGGAGTACTTAAGAATTACTCCTGTAACACAGCAAGAGAAACACTTGTTATCTTAGTAGACAATCTTCCAATGTGTAGCTTGTTGGAAAGATTGAATATTATCTTTAATTTGGGAAATCATAATATAGTTCTCAAAAAATGAGAGAGAGACAGAGACAGAGACAGAGAGAAGTTTTGGAAGAGAAAGAGAAAATAGAGTGGTGGGACTATTGAGGTTATACTGTACATTTCCTTTTTATTTTTATTTTTTAGAGTGATTTTATATCTTCCTTAACCGTACATCTCCATTTGTTTACATAGAAGGGCCAACAAACTGTTGTTTGTAAAGAAATTGAAGAGTGTGTGTATTTAGAAGGAAAGCTTGTACGGAGGAAGAGAGCATCTAAGTGAGTCAGTGTCTTAGTTTTCAAGTTTTATCTACGCATGGGGGAGGAGAAAGGGAGTTTGTAAGTGGGTTAGGGTATGTGCTTTCATCTACACATGGGAAATGATCATGCTTAGGTCATAATATATAATGGTAAAAGTGGGCTTGGACTTTTTATAAGATTTGGTTTAATTTTCAACAATAGCCCACCTTTTATTTATTTTTATTTTTTATATTTTTTATTTTTGAGAAACAAACATACACACACATAAGGGAGAGGGAAAGGGGTTCTACTACAAAGGCACACCACAACTCCACTCAAAAGCCATGGTAACTTTTGAGTGTACCACTACTACACATGTGTAATAGTGGTACACTTATGCCTTGAGCTCATGCTTATAAGGCATAGGTGAGGCACTTCTTTCTTTGATGTGGGACTGCTCTCAAAAAACTTCCCACACTCGTTTGCAAAGAACAAAGCCGTGCGAGTCCTCAGACCTAAAGCGGACAAACTGCTTGCGGACTTGGATCAAAATCCTCCCTTACAAAAAGGCGCTTTTGAGGGCAGTGCCTATCATCGGTATTGTCTGCTTTGGGTTGGCATGCTTGGCAATGTCCGACACTTTAGGTGGTATGCTTTGCAACGTCCAGACCGCACGGTTTTGTTACCCTTGAAGGGCACGCCTCTACCACTACTACACATGTGTAGTAGTGGTACACTTATTCCTTGAACTTATGCTTATAAGGCATAGGTGGGGCGCTTCTTTCTTTGATGTGGGACTGTTCTCAAAAGACTTCCCACACTTGCTTGCAAAGAACAAAGCTGTGCGAATTCTCGAACTCAAAGCGGACAAATTGCTTGCGGGCTTGTATCAAAATCCTTCCCCACAAATAAACTATAATTAAAAAAAAAAAAACTAGTCACACACATTCTATGTGTAACGACCCAAAGAAAAGCACTAGCCACATCTGCGTTATACCTCAAAAGGACTAGTCACAATTGAGGCTCCTTGTAGTTGTTAATAAAGCCCAGATCTATCCAGTAAATACCCAATGTGGGACTCATCACACACCCACACACATCACACAATCAATCAATCAAATTGGGGTATCACAATCTCCCCCACTTAAATCCCTAACGTCCTCGTTAGGGCCCACTTTGTGGGGTAGTGTCTCTGAGCCCACACGGGATTACCGGGTCGGCTCTGATACCATATGTAACGACCCAAGGAAAAGCACTAGCCACATCTGTGCTATACCTCAAAAGGACTAGTCACAATTGAGGCTCCTTGTAGTTGTTAATAAAGCCCAGATCTACCCAGTAAATACCCGATGTGGGACTCATCACACACCCACACACATCACACAATCAATCAATCAAATTAGGGTATCATAATATGAGATAACTCAATAAGTGGAATTCACTAACATTGGGGTATAGGAACAACCTTTCAAATAAATAAATTTTTACAACAGTTTCATAACTCGCAATTCATCAATATTTTATCAGCAAATATTTCATATAAAAGAAAATATATTTATGTTGTGAGCCATCATATATATAAATCAATACCACCATACACACATTTTCCTTTACGCCCCGTTGACAGGGTTGTACTGTCCCCTTTTTTGGACTGGAATCTCCTTTTCATCCCCTTTCTTAAGGATGGCTCATTTGAAACCTAAAGGTGCACTCCCTTACTAAGGAGCTTCCTTTTTGGATTCTCAATAGTATACTCCCTTGCTAAGGAGCTACCAAATGTGCACTGTCCCCTTTTCTGGGACCGTCCCTTGCTAAGGACTAGCTGCAGTATGAGTGTCCCTTGCTAAGGACTAAATACCATACTGAGCTTCTAAACACGACTTGCCATAGGTTTTCAAAAAATATTCAATATGCTCACAAAATAATCCATTCACAATTCTAAAAATATATAGTTATATTCACATATACAAGTTTAAATAAATTTAGGTTGTCCCACAAGTTTTTCATAAAGCAAATAGTCGATGTGCACATCAAACATTTATAAAATATCAATTTATGTAAAGAATATCAACATATTTCTTTAATATAGAATAGTTTAATAACCAACACTGTTTTAGGAAAATCCCCAAAAATTAGTAAACACCACTTACCTCTTATTTGCGAAAATAAAAGAAATCAACCTCCCTTGAATCACAACACTTCAGTAGGATTAGAACCTAGCAACACCAAAAATAGGTTCATCAAAATCAAGTCTGCTAACATCATAAGTAAAGACCCAAGGAAAAGCGCTAGCCACATCTGCGCTATACCTCAAAAGGACTATTCACTATTGAGGCTCCTTGCAGTTGTTAATAAAGCCCAGATCTACCCAGTAAATACCCGATGTGGGACTCATCACACACCCACACACATTACACAATCAATCAATTAAATTGGGGCATCACAATCTCCCCCACTTAAATTCCTAACGTCCTCGTTAGGGCCCACTTTGTGGGGTAGTGTCTCCGAGCCCACACGAGGTTACCGGGCCGGCTCTGATACCATATGTAACGACCCAAGGAAAAGCGCTAGCCACATCTGCGCTATACCTCAAAAGGACTAGTCACTATTGAGGCTCCTTGTAGTTGTTAATAAAGCCCAGATCTACCCAGTAAATATCCGATGTGGGACTCATCACACATCCACACACATCACACAATCAATGCGCTATACCTCAAAAAGACTAGTCACTATTGAGGCTCCTTGTAGTTGTTAATAAAGCCCAGATCTACCCAGTAAATACCCGATGTGGGACTCATCACACATCCACACACATCACACAATCAATCAATCAAATTGGGGCATCACAATCTCCCCCACTTAAATCCCTAACGTCCTTGTTAGGGCCCACTTTGTGGGGTAGTGTCTCCGAGGCGACCCGGACCATATGTAACGACCCAAGGAAAAGCGCTAGCCACATCTGCACTATACCTCAAAAGGACTAGTCACTATTGATGCTCCTTGTAGTTGTTAATAAAGCCCAGATCTACCCAGTAAATACCCGATGTGGGACTCATCACACACCCACACACATTACACAATCAATCAATTAAATTGGGACATCACACTATTTTATTACAAATTAGAAAAAAAAAAACGTAAGTAGTATTAAATTTGGATAAGAATTTTAATATATGACGAATTGTGTTTACTTTAAAAAAATTGACTTATTATTTATATTTTTATAATTAAAATGTGTTTAATTTTAAATGTATCCAGACGTATGCATGTGTTACATGCTATTTTTTTTTCTAATAATTTGATTAATTATTTATATTTTTATAATAAAAATTGTGTTTAATTTTAGATGTATCTATACATTTGCATGAGTAGCGTGCTAGTTGATATGAATAGAAAACAAACATGGGAGTAAGGGTCCATATTATATTATTACATGGTAGGCAGCCCTCTACTTGTAAAAAATTGTTTAGTTCCCACAAATAGTTTGTCAAAGGTCAGACCACTAATAGTGATTGATGGTGTCTGCTCTAATTTTCCTAATGTTTTTTGGAAAAAGAAGAAACACATTGTTAACCTGCCATATGTTAAAGATTTTTCCAAATGTTTTACAAAAATCTTTACAATTAATGCTTATACTCCGAGAACTATTATTTGTTCTAATATTCTCACTATTTCTTGGCAGGGAAAGAACTATAATATTGAGAAGCACATTGCTGATATAAATACCACTAATAAGTGGATTAAAGATATTTGTACCATAAATAAGTGGAATATTATGGCTTCTTTGGCAGAGAGGAAGAACAAGGGGAAAGAACCTGCACAGGGCTATCCTCAAGACAGAAGGCTCCTAGTGGGACAACCTTTTGTAATGCATGAAGGTGCATCTTCTGGAGTAAAACCCAGTAGATCAACATCCCTTCAGGAATTTATCCCGGCAGAGGTGACATATTCCAATGGTGATATGGTTATTGCTTTGCAGGAAGTTTTGTCTAGAATTCTGCAGTTCCACAACAGAGCTTATAGTGAACTACCTGCCCCTGTTAAATTTATCCTTGATATTAGAATCTAAAATGATTCCCCATTCAGTTTTCCCAACTCAACCACTCTTGACCGTTGACAACTTCACAATTTGGTCTAATCACTATCACCAAGTGTCATTGTACACTTGCAAGCAGGATATTCCTCTAACCTGGGCAACAAATAAGCTAAGCAATTCAACTAAGAAAAACTTATAAATCAAAACTTGCCCTAATAATTTAATTGGGCAATTGGGCAAATCAACTTGCACTAAAACTTGTATAAATCAAATCTTGCACTAATAATATAATTGGGCAACTGGGCAACAAAAATGTGGGTAGCGAAACGTCACAGGTGAGATGAATAAAGTGAGGGGTAGGTGAGATGAATAAAGTGAGAGTATTTATGTAAAGTACATCATTCAGCACTTTTTCCTTCCCATTTTCCTCCCAAATTGGGAGGATAAAAAAAGGTGGGCTTGGAGGAAAAATTTTCCTCCCTATTTTCTGTTTATCTTGTTTTCTCTCATGAACTAAATAGTGGAAAATGTCATTTTCCACTTTATTAGAATTTGAAATTAGAATCCAATTTTACGCTATGTGTCTAAATTTATGTGGAGAACACACCATAATTATTCACTTAAGTTTGTGTCATGTGTCCACTTAAATTTTTTAATCTTTGTGCCAAGTGGGTTAATGAGCGCAAAATACTAAGAATCTAATATTAATAAACTATAATTTTAAAAAAAAAAAACTAATCACATATACTTAATAAAAATCATCACATAACAAAGATCACTACACATTCTATTTTATTAAAAATTAGAAAAAAAATCATAAGTAGTATTAAATTTGGATAAGAATTTTAATATGTGACTAATTGCGTTTACTTTAAAAAAATAATTTGACTAATTATTTATATTTTTATAATAAAAATGTGTTTAATTTTAAATGTATCCAGACGTATGTATGTGATACATGCTATTTTTGTCTAATAATTTGATTAATTTTTTATATTTTTATAATAAAAATTGTATTTAATTTTAAATATATCTATGCTTTTCCATGAGTTGCATGCTAGTTGATATGAATAGAAAACAGACATGGGAGTGAGACTCCATATTATATTATTACATGGCAGGCAGCCCTCTACTTGTAAAAAATTGTTTAGTTCCCACAAATGGTTTGTCAAAGGTCGGACCACTATAATCTTTAGGGTCCGTTTGATTAGAAGAGTGGAAAAGTGGAAGGATAGAAAATTAGTGGGAGGATGAAAACGTAGAAGGATAGAAAAGATTTAGTTTTTCCTCATGGTATTTGGTTGGAGGGTTGGAAAAGTGGGAAGATAGAAAACTCTTTTGTTTGGTTGAAAAGAAAAGTGGAAGGATAGAAAATGAATTTATATAAATTGACTATTATACCTTTGTTACATAATATATAAGAAATAAATTTATTTGTACTCATTAAATAATATACAATTTACCACATCATACATATAAATTTATATTATTATTTTTATTATTATAATGTAAAAATTATAATAGTGTACATAAAAATTTAACTGGGCAAAAGATTTTGTAACCAAGGTATTCCTATAACGTGGGCAACAAATAAGCTAAGCAATTCAACTGGGCAAAACTTATAAATCAAAACTTGCACTAATAATTTAATTGGGCAACTGGGCAAATCAACTTGCACTAAAACTTGTACTGATTTATATAAATCAAAACTTACACTAATAATTTAACTGGGCAAATCAACTTGCACTAAAACTTGTATAAATCAAATCTTGCACTAATAATTTAACTGGGCAACTGGGCAACAAAGACATGGGCAACAAAAACGTCACATGTGAGATGAATAAAGTGAGGGGAAGGTGAAATGAATAAAGTGAAGGTATTTATGTAAAGTACATCATTCATCATTTTTTCCTCCCAAATTGGGAGGATAAAAAAAAGGTGGGCTTGGGGGAAGAATTTTCCTCCCTATTTTCTGTCTCTATTGTTTTCTCTCCTGAGCCAAATAGTGAAAAATGTCATTTTCCATTATATTTTCCTCTCCATATTTTCTATCTTCTATATTTTTACCCCAACCAAACATGCCCTTAGCATTTAGAATCTAAAATGATTCCCCATTCAGTTTCCCAACTCAACCACTCTTGACCGTTGACAACTTCACAATTTGGTCTAATCGCTAACTATCACCAAGTGTCATTGTCCTCTTGTGCAGGACATATACTCCCCAGCTCTCCAAGTCCAATGACCCCAACATTAGAAAATTACGACACAACGTTCACACACAGCTGCTTATCCTGATTTGCAGGCCGGCCATTTCTTGTTCCATTATTATACTATTATGTTTTAATCGTTGGACTCATTTTAAAAAATACCAAGCCAAGAATCTCTTAACCACTTATATTATACCTATAAGAATCTCTTCTTTTTTTCATTTTTCATTTTTTCTCAAATTATAAACTAATATTTCATCTGTCAACTCAGGTTTTGCTCTGGCACAACTTTCAATTATGGTTATTATCATCATTCCTCATATTTAACTTCAATCTTTGTTTATCAAAAAAACTTCAATCTTTTGTGGTTATTGTGTGGTCCCGTGAACAGGGCACGGGACCACACAAAAACGCAGACGCCTACCGCGGGACGCTATCCAAACCAACGCCGTCCATTTCCTTAAATGAATCTTATCGAACTACTATTAATTTTTCATCCCATGTAGGCAAGAAAAGAAATTTCCGAAATATATGATAATGGCAAGTGGTCCTTCATTTATTATGCAGCTAGAGTTATCTAATCTATATAAAAAATATCAGTAAGCTAGTTGGAAATCTGAGCAAGAGGTTGATAGTTGATACTGTCATAGGTTTGATTATTGAGTTTTTGAATTTGTATTGATTTCTTTTTTTAGTTGGTTTTATCAGATGGGCTTCATTTGAAACCCTTCAATCATTTTCTCACCCAGCAAAACTTTCTTCCAAGAATTCTGTGGTTTTGAAGCTTAATGGGTCAAAGCACTCAGCTGTTTCAGCTGCTGCTGCTTTTCATGCAATATTTGGTTATTGCAGTTACAGCCAACGATGCCATAAATGACAGTAAGTCCACTTTAATTACTATGTCTTTTTCATCGTTTTTTAATCAAGTTTTTCATTAGGTTTCTTGCTTAGCACCTCTTGTTTCTCCTTAGCCATACAAATAAGAGAACAACAATACGTTTTGCTTGTTATTTGGCCATTCATAAATCAACATTTCTGGTTTCTGTTCTCTTCTTCTTCCTCTTTTGTTTTGTTTTGTTTTGTTTTTTTTTTTTTTTGTTTGTTTTTTTTTTTTTTTTCCAGTATGACCCAAATTTATTTGATTGCTGAGAGAACATGGAAAAAAAATTGTAATTTTGAGATTCAAAATTTCTACAATTTAATCATTTGAGCAGACAGAAGAACTCATCCAATAAAGTGACCCTTGGACAATAATTTGATTAACTTGGGCTGAATTTTCTCTTAACAACATAAAAAACAAGCTTTCGAGTTTTTTGTTTGTCTTTGGGAATTCTTTTTCCATATTTCTCCACAATACAGGGATGATTGCTGTTTCTGTTAGTGATTATCAATGATCTCCAGAGTGAAAATTACAGATCATTGCTTTGGAGAGTTACCCTATGTGCCTTTAAGGCATTAATTGCATATTGTAATATTGTGTATGGAAACCTCATCTTTAGGGGGCACAATTCTTTGGTAGTATTCAGTAGTTTGAATGACATTAGAGCTGTCAAGTCAAGTTTGATCCAAGTTACTCAGCCCTTGTTTTTTTTTTTTTTTTTTTTTTTTTTTTGGGGTTAATGATGATATGATGGTGTATTTAATGGCTTTGGTAAGGTTAATTCTCAGCACTTGGAACTGGGAAATACATAGTCAACCCTGACAAGAAAATTAGCTCCTGGACAGTGCTTTCTTTTTTGTTATTTGGGTTGCTGAAATTACAGTAGTGTAATTATACCTGAACATTACTTTCTCTTAAAGGAGATAAAGCTAGTCATAATCTTTCTCTTGGTTTATATATATATTCAATATAATACTTGCATATGAGCTTTAGCTAAAATGACAAATCCTCATCCTATTAGAATGAGATGGAGGATGAGATTATAAGTTCAAGATCCACTATGTACATGTGTGAGTGAAACTTTATCAATACAAATAATAACACTTTATCCTTGAATGGTTCTGTCTAAAAATTCTAATTGCTTTTTTTTTCTCTCCTTCTTTTTCTGGTGATTCAGTCATTAAAACTATCTAACAATTTCTGGTGTAGATCTTGGTCTATTGTCTTTCAAGGATGATTTGCATAACACACCACCATCTTGGGTGGGAGCTGATCCTTGTGGTGGCGGTTGGGAATTGATTAATTGCACTAATTCACGTGTGACCTCCATGTAAATTGCCCCCTTAAATACTTTTTTTTTTTTTTTAAGGTTTTAATTATGTCCAGTTTTTCATACTAATGTGACTGTTCTTTATGTCAGAGTATTAACAAAAATGGGTTTGTCAGGGAAGCTAACTAGCGAAATCTGGCAGTTGTCAGAGTTGCAGATTTTGTACGTCATCTATTTGCACTTAGCCACTCCTTTTTGTCATGATAATATAAACACATGCAAGTACTGAAAATCTACCATCTATTTTTGTAGATTTTCAGTACTTGCATGTATTAAGATTCAGTGCTCACATCTGATGCAACAAATTTCTCATATCGGGGGAGGCGCTCTTTATTTATGAGAGATGCATCCCAGAGACCAACCATTTCAAGGGATTATCATTATAACAATACTGACTCAGAAGTTTTATTTTGTTTTATTTCATAATTAGATTAATTCAATTACTCCATTATTTGATGCAGTATTTCATTAATCGCTTCTTCAGTTAGTCTTCTGTAAATTCATTCCTGATGATTAGCTTTTTTCGTATAGGGATCTATCTTACAACATTGGCATAACAGGACAACTTCCAAGTTCAATTGGGAGGTTAACTAAACTCGTAAACCTGTAAGATATTATCAATTGCTGTCAAAGGATTAGCTCATACTCAACTTGTGTTTTAGATCCCTAAAATTAACCTGTTGCTTTTTCTGTACACTAGAAACTTGATTGGTTGCAGTTTTTCTGGCTTAATTCCAGACACAATAGGAAACCTAAAGCTGCTAAAAGTTCTGTAAGACTTTTGACTTAGTATTCTTATCGTTTAAATGGAATATCAAATGCAATGAAAGTACTTACAGCTCTTTAGTTTTCCTCCATTTAGTAGACAATGATTTTCCGGATAAAGGGTCTATTTTTTCTTCTAAATCACAATTTCAGGCTATATCTATTGCAGTTTCGCTTTTAGGCCAATATACACTGAATTCTGGAACTTTTCATTTGCTATGTATTGCAGATCTCTAACTAATAATAGCTTCAATGGACCAATTCCAGCTTCTATTGGTTCTCTTTCCCAACTTTACTGGCTTGATCTCGCCAATAACCAGCTTGAAGGACACCTACCAGTTTCTAATGCGACTGCACCTGGTCTTGATCTGCTACTTAATGCAAAGCACTTGTATGTCATTTCTCTGTTTCAAGCTGATTACTTTGTTTTTTCCACTCAACGATGATCTAAAATATTTTCATCATCTACAGTCATCTGGAAAATAATCAGCTCTCAGGAAACATTCCACCTAAACTTTTCAACTCATCAATGATTCTAATACATTTGTAAGTTCTATGGGTTTACTTTCAGCTAGGTAGCAAGCTTCAATAAAGACTGCATATTAATGATGTTTGAGATATATGTATAATGGACTCTCTTTGGTTCACGTCTTTGTTTTTAATTTTCTGAATTTTGCCTCTGCATAATTTTTTGCTCTAATGCTGTCAGCTTGAAGGTCTTGGACATGGAATCTAAGAAAAAAGCTTCATTTTGATAATCTCAATTGTATAGCAAAACACAGTCAATTTAGTCATACCTTCCTACTGCCGTTGTATATGTTTCTTGCAGGATTCTTCGAAGCAATAAACTCACTGGCGGGATTCCAACTACCCTTGGACTTGTGCAGACTTTGGAGGTGATGTGAGTATCTAGCTTAAATTGTGGTGCAGGGGTTAATGAGCATTGTCAGACCATTATAACTGATGATAAAAATTTTAACCTCCAAAATAGATACTGTTTCTATGGTAACTATATTTAACATAATTTCTATCATTTATTTTGTTTAGACTATAAGTGTAATCTGTAGGGATATTAGCAACAATAGTTTTGATGGATCTGAAATTCCTCCATGGTTTTCAACCTTGAGTCCTTGACCTCCTTGTGAATTTCACCCCTTCCTCATGCTACCCACACTCAAAATCCCCCCCACCATATACCTCAAAGGAATAGTCAAGTTACACAATCCTCACAATCACTTATACCCAAGATCCATCTAATAACACCTGATGTGGGACTCAGCACACATCTGCACAACCCACACTCAAAACAATCCAATCCAATCTAATCAAATCCGCACAATTTGGAGTATCACGGAATACACACACAAATATATATATATATATATATATATGTATACATATATATATATATATATATATATATGTATGTATGTATAAACACATTTTTGAAATATTTATGGTTGCTCATTCTGCTTTGTGTAATATATCATTGTTTATATTAGACCTTATGATGTCTTCTCTTACAAATTTACCATTCTTTGTTATCCTTGTTTAAGTACAATGTGTCCTTGCCAGTGCAGTCATTTGTCCTTGCTGCGTGTTTGGATGAACTGAAGACAACTTGGCCTACTTTGTTCTCATGTGTAATGATTTCTAATTTATGGCAAATTAGTAGATTGTGATTATATCATATATCATCTGCTGCACATATTTCTCAAACAATACCCATTACTATTTTGATGTAGGACAATGAACTTTAAAAATGGGACTTTGTGTTTGAGAAACAAAGAGAAGAATTAAAAAATGGATAGGACCTAGGATTTGGCACCTAGGGTTTACTTGGAATCAACACCAAGTGATGAAAACTGTGAAATTGAATCCAAGAATCACCACCAAGAGTTGCATGGAGTCAACATCAAGCATTCAAGAATAATAGGAGCTTAGGAATCAGCACCTGTGCCTTCTTGGAATCACCTCCAAGCATTGGGGTGAAAAAAACATTCAAATCCAAATTTCATTAATCCATGATCAACTATCTATAATAATGAACTTTGGTCCTTCTAAGTTACATCAAACATGAAAAGAAAATAAACTCATGATGAGATTACGTAATAGGGAATTAAAATCGAATAGCAATCAAATGTCTCTAAAAGCACCAATCAGTATCAAACATGATTAATCAGGTCCAACAAAATCAATAGCACTATAGAATTAATCTGGTGTCTGCACAACTCATGGACATGACTTTGCTAGTCTATATTGTATAAAGGATGGCTGCTGATGGTCTTCTTCTAATTTCTTTGGGTTCAATAGTTACCTTTCCAGAAAAAGCTATTGGCTCCGTCAATAGCTTTAAACTCCTCGCGCAAAAGCATTTAGATTCTTTTCAATTGATAGATTATTGAAGTGAAACATTTAGTTGGATTTCTGTTAATACCTTACCATCAATAGTATATATTCTGGTCATTCTTTTTGTGTAGTTTACACTTCCAGTCTTCCATCTCCTTGTAATTTTGACTTAGTGGGACCCATATCTGGTCTTGTCAATTAAGTTAGCAAGACAGACCAAAATGCTTCTTGTGCAAGAATTTGTGTTTGTTAGGGTATATATAAGAGATTTCATTGCCAACCTAAAGCATTTCTCTTCTGGCTTGGGGATGGCCGTATGGCCCTGCATGTGAAACTGGTGGTGCTCTTCTCTCTCTCTCTCTCTCTCTCTCTCTCTCTCGGGTTTGCATGTGTGTGTGAATATATTCAGGAAACTTTCAAACAGGGAAAAGGTTTAAATTCTTCAGTATTGATTTGATTTCAAAGTTTAAATCTTTTATTGGCAGAGAGATAGAAAACACGCAACTTCAAGGAGAAGTTCCTGTTTCCTTATTCAGCCTTCCCAATCTACAGACTGTGTGAGTATCAGCTTGATCTCAAGTAGCACTGATTTCAATGTGAATCAAACATATAATTTCCATAGGTTCAAACACAATGAAATTTGTCTAGCTATACACACACATACAACTAAACAAATTGTGTGACTGATCTGACATGTGGGGACAGATTATTAAAGAACAACCAGCTCAGTGGTTACTTAAATATTAGCACCACCCACAGCACCCAATTGCAACTCATTGATCTACAGAACAATTTGATTTCTGGCTACACAGTAACTGTTGGAGGGTACAACAAGGAATTGATGTAAGCCATAATCAATTACTTTGGTTGTTTATTTTTTAAATGCATTGTTGAAGAAATAACTATTTTATCATTTATTGGAAGTCAACTATCCATGATATTTCTTTTTAACTGATTTTAAAGGTCTGACATCATTTGGCTAATTGTCCTTAATTATCTGCAGACTTGTGGGCAACCCAATTTGCGAGACACAGAACATCGAAAGTAGTTACTACTGCACAGTTTCCCAACCAAATAATGGCTCATACTCAACTCCACCAAATAACTGTCAGCCTATTTCCTGCAGTTCGGGTCAAGTTTCCAGCCCCAACTGTTCATGCGCATATCCATACAGTGGAACTCTAATTTTCAGAGCAACTTCCATCTTAAACTTGGGGAACTCAGTTTACTACACAAAACTTGAGGCGTCTCTGATGCAATTTTTTCAGTCCCAAAAACTGCCTGTAAATTCAGTCTCCCTGAGTAACCCAATCAAAGACTTTTCTGAAGACTTCAAAATAAGACTACAAATCTTCCCGTCTGGCCAACGTTGTTTCAATCGAACAGAACTTTCTCAGGCTGGGTTTGTGTTCAGCAATCAGAGTTTTAAGCCCCCATATGATTTTGGACCTTATTATTTTTTACCTGATCATGCTCCATATGATTGCTATGCAGGTAACTTCAAATTCACATTTAAATAGAAAGTAGTACTTCCAATATTGGATTTGTCTTATTGTGATGCATCTCTAAAAACACAAATTGTCACAATGTTAGCTTGATATTATTATGACCAATCTCTCTCTCTCTCTTGCTCTCCCTCTTTCATGTCATTTTTTATGTTTCTACAGAAACCAAAAAGTCTTTGAGTATAGGCATTATAATTGGAGCAGCAGTTGGTGGCACTGTCCTGCTTCTATTATTACTCCTTGCAGGGGTCTATGCTTTCCGCCAAAAGAGAAGAGCAGAAAGAGCTTCCGAGCAATTGAATCCTTTTTGTAAGATAGCTATGATATAAACTTGGCACTTCAGAGCTGTTAATATTAAATTTTTAGGGTATATTATCACTTTCATTCCATACAAATGCAGCACAGTGGGATCCAACTGGTCGCAGTGGTGGCATTCCTCAATTAAAAGGTGCAAGATGCTTCTCCTTTGAAGAGCTTAAGAAGTACACCAACAAGTTTTCTGAAGAAAATTCTATTGGATCTGGTGGTTATGGGAAGGTTTGATTATGACTACTCTTGTCAGTATATCAATAGTTTATTTAAATTTTGAGAATATATCAGAAGATTCTTCAAGTTCTATAACAAGAAATATTTTACATTCATGCAATTTGTTTTGTTCTTCTGGCACTTCAAATGCTTAATTTCCTTTCCAAAATTTTCCTTGTTCTCCCATTAATTTCTTTTTTGTTAATAAAAGCTTCTTAAGCTTTTCACAATATTTCTGAACTATGCCTGTCTCAAAATAAAAACCAAATGTCTAATCTGTCAACATTTCTACAGGTTTATCGGGGGACTCTTCCCACTGGTCAACCGATTGCCATCAAACGAGCTCAGAGAGAATCTTTGCAGGGTGGGCATGAGTTCAAAACTGAGATTGAACTTCTATCAAGGGTTCATCATAAGAATCTGGTTAGCCTTGTTGGTTTTTGCTTCGATCAAGGTGAAGAAATGCTTGTATATGAGTATGTTCCAAATGGTACTTTGAAGGATAGCCTCTCAGGTACTTCCATCCAATGTCTCACCTCCTTTATATGAATTCTGGTACTGTTTGACACTACATGTGCGTTACTTTATTAAAAAAATATCATGGAACTCCTGTTTATTAGCGCAGTTAAGTCGTAAAAAATGGTCATATTAGAGTGATATGGGAAGATTACAAGAATACCCCTATGCTAATATAAAGAAATAACAAGGAAACTCCAACACTCCCTCTCAAGCTAGAGCATACACATCAAACATGCCCAACCTTAGCACATATTAATAGTAGAGTGATACAGCAAGAATAAAAGAATACTCTTACATTAATGTAAATAATAGCAAGCTAATATAAGAAATAACAAGGCTAACTCTAACAAAAATTTATAGTGTACTCACCATTAAGGCACTAGTAGGGAGGCCGTATTTCCTGTATCTACTCGCAAAAGAAATAAAGCAAACCACACAATAAGATGCAATTAATAAATCTGTTATATTTCAGCAGTGTTCATCCAGTGACAACCTTAGAGGATTCACCATCATTGTGTTATAATGCTTCCCTCACCTTCTGATTGCTTCTTTCCAAACAATGTAAATTAGCCTGTAGGGAATGCTAATATAATTCTTCATAAAGATTAAATGAGGTAGCTGTTGCTTATGCAGGGAAGTCAGCAATTAAGTTGGATTGGATGAGGAGACTAAAAGTAGCCTTAGGTGCAGCAAGAGGACTGGCCTATCTTCATGAACTTGCCAACCCTCCTATTATACACAGGGACATTAAATCAACCAACATTCTGCTTGATGAGCGCATAAATGCAAAAGTTGCTGATTTTGGTCTCTCTAAACCTATGGGTGATGATGAAAGGGATCACGTCACCACTCAAGTGAAGGGCACAATGGTTAGTGGAAAATCCTTTTAACCTCTACTGTAGTAATTAATGCGCTTCTATAAAAATGAACAGGAAAATAAGAATGATGGAGGACAACTGTGGTTTATTATAGACTCAGTCAAAACATTTATTTGTGTTCTCTACCATGTGATTTGTAATGAGAATAAGCATTAGGAGCTTATGATCTAATTATATTTGGTAATGGAAGAATTGGATCAAGATGTTTGCAGGAAATTGTCCCGTCACCAAGTCTTTCTTCATAGGTAGCTTCTTATCATATCTTGTTGGACCATATGCATGTGTCTAGAATTTATATTTTTCTTAACGAACAGCACACATTATTTCCTATGACTAAGGACGTGCATCCAAGCCTTGAGATCATTTTGAATTACATGGCATTGCATCAAACTCTAGCACTGAGAGTTGATTTTCTATTATGGTGTAGGGCTACTTGGATCCTGAGTATTACATGACCCAACAGTTGACTGAAAAGAGTGATGTATATAGCTATGGAGTGGTAATGTTGGAGCTGGTAACTGCAAGAATGCCAATTGAACGGGGGAAATACATTGTCAGAGTGGTGCAAATGGCAATGGATAAAAAAAAAGTATTATACAACCTTCACGAAATTCTTGACCCCGCCATTGGTTTGCAAACATCACTGAAAGGATTAGAGAAGTTCGTGGACCTGGCAATGAGGTGTGTTGAAGATTCAGGAGCTAACAGGCCTGCAATGGGTGATGTGGTCAAAGAGGTTGAGAACATAATGCAGATAGCTGGTTTGAACCCCAATGCTGAATCTACATCTGCTTCAGACAGTTATGAGGTAAGTAAGGGGAATTCTGGCCATCCTTACTACAATGGGACCTTTGAGTTTGAGTACAGTGGGGCTTTTCCAACTTCAAAGATAGAGCCTCATTGAGTGTGTGCTTTTTTACATTTTGAATGTTGAGCTATGTGCTTTATATTGGATAGGGGATGTTGTTTTCACATGGCAAAGAATCAGAATTTGTAATTGAAATGGATGATATAATTTTATTTTTTTATACTGTGGAGAATATTCCTAACTTGTTAATAATATATATAGCGGAATGATTATGTTTTTGGTTTGTTAAGGAAACTGAATCATCGTTGAAAGGTTGGTTCAAAAAATTGATTAAAAATGGAATAAGATGTATCCACCTTAAAAAATTAGTTTCCACTTTGATTCTTTGAAATATTTAAACGTTTCCTCCAAAATCTAAGCTCTTAATCTCAGCATGAAGTTTCAAACATCTCTATCCTCTTTGAGGATCTTCTTACTTCTAGAGGGTTTGAGTGGTACCATACGGTAGGACTATCCATGTATTAGAGCATTCTCATCGGAAAATGTTACTCCATCCTATTTTACAATTCCAAAAAGGTACTTTATTAATTATATCATATTATTTTACAACACTCCTAATATTCTAATTTTTATTTTCTTATTCTACTTGTTAAGATAATATATCTACCTAATAAAATAATATATCCCAAAACCCAAATAAAAACAAAAACCCAAATCACCTTTGCAACCACCTGCTACCACCACCACCAAGTACATACCCAAATTGATTTTTATCTGTTGAAAACCAAAGTCATCTTCAAGCACAAAAAAATCAAAATCACAGCAACCCACAAAAGAAAAATAAAAAACAAACCAAACCACAACAACCCCCAACTCCGGCAACCACGACAACCCACAAAATCAAAATCAAAATCAAACCAAACCAAACCCACCTCTTCCTTTAAGCACTGATCAAAGCAAAAAAAAAAAAAAAAAAAAAAAAAAAAAAAAAAAACACCCATAGAACCCAGAACTCCAAACCCGCCAATCCACCACGATCGTCAGCCCTAGAGCCACCACAACCCACCACGACCTGCCACGATCCACACCGATTCAAAACCCAACCAATGCAACTGATTCAAGACCCACAACCCACGACCCATGCCGAACCAATCTCCAACGAGAAACCCACAAACCACACCCCAATTGGAGCAAAACATCAAGACGCGGCCTGGGCTTGGTGTTGCTAGGCGATGGTGGCCAACGATGGCTTGATGGAGAGCAATGCAAGAGGGAGAAATCTGAAAGAGAGAGAGAGATGTGCGAGACAGACTATAGAGAGTGGGAAAGTCAGGAGGAATAAAATAATATACATATATATATATATATATATATATTTTAATAATCTGCCATTAATAGGTTGGAAATTTTTGAAATAGCCGCCAACCCATCAACCTTTAAAAACGGCTGGTTGGTTGAAAATTTTGACAGTTTCGGCTTGGTAGATTGGGTGAGTTAGCTTTAGTTATATATAATATACTAAACTATAAGAATTATTTTACTACTTATAGTGAAATTTAAGAGGTTATATTTCATCTATAAATCATTGAAAAAAATTTAGGAATTGATTCATGTTTCCATATATCAAAATACATAGGTCTTTAACTATGAGAACTTTCTAACTTTTTTCTTTAAAAAAAATTGTAGGGTACTATAACTATGTCACTTTGTATGCTTATAAATATGTTGGGAAAGTATTTTTCATTTTTCATATTAAAATGCATAAATAATGGAATAAACCAAAAAAAAGAAAGAAAAAAAAAAAACCTTAAATTTGATATGAGATCAATTGTAAAAAGAGATGAATGTATATCTAGGTGGGTTGAGTTGGGTTATGGCTGTTTAAAAAAAACTCAATCTGCCATCCAACTTAATTTGCTATTTTAAAAGTTGTACTTGCGCTAATCTACTTGAAAATTAATACACAGTCCCGCTATATGGGCAGTGGGCAGTGGGCAGCTAACTAGCATGACATACACTCAGTCATCATCATAAAAAAAAAATATATATATATATATATATGTAATTATTTTTATAATTTATTGAAATTTGATTTAAAATATATACATTAAATTATAACTCAAAAAACATTTAAAATCAGGTTTCAACGTTACAAAAACATCTCAAAGCATAACAATACAATAATTAAAGATCATAAACACTTCAAATCTCAAAATCTAAATACTATAAATTCAATAATTCAACAGAAAAATATATTAAAAACTCAAAGTTTAGAGAAAAAAACTCATACTCTCTCTCTATATATATATATATATATATATATAAAATAAGGCCAAGGTCCCAATATACCTAACCCGTCTTAACCTAATTCAAAGCAAATATTTAACCCTCATCCCATCTCTGTCTCATTTGCTGCTGGGAATGAGTTTTAATCATCCCATTCAAAGTTGGGCAAGGTTGGTACCCATGTGATGAACAAAGTCTAGATTGAAGCTATTTCCTCCGTTCCACTTCGTAGCGGTTTATAAGACATATATTTTATTTAAAAAATTTACATGATTAATTTAAAAATAAATAAAATTTAACTGCAAAATTAGTTGTAGCGCCTAAAGATACAACCTTATTTAATATCGTTAACATTACTATATATTTTGAAAATATAATTGTTGGATTACATATTTTTTAGAATCTTTACGTTCTTAATACTCATGTCAAATTTTGTGCAAAATTTTAAATTATAAAAACTTATAATTTAAATAATTTATTAATAACACAGTTATAAAAAGAATATATAATTTAATAGTAAATTTGTCAAAATTCATCTAAAAAACACATGAATAATATCTTCAATAAGCATAGAGCGGGTCGAGGACAATAGCTCTATTGTGATTTGGGACAAACTTTTTGGGCGTGAGACGACTTTTAAAAAGTTTAAATGGGCATACCTTTTTTGTGGAATTAGAGAAGTTCGGTTTTGGATGGAGACACAAGGTCCCAAACAATTACAATTGACAGCGAGAGAATGGAGCAAAAAAAGAAAGCATTGATTAATTCAGAGTTGAATATTCTGTGAGAACCGTAACAGAAGGGCAGTCATAGTGGACTCATTTTAAAGGGACTAAGTAGAAGACGACGCAAGCGCAATTGGATACGAATGATAACAAACGTATGAATATGAACAAAAGACAAACCCCATGCATGCAGTTCCCAGTCATTAATTAATTAATCGGAAACGGAAAAGTGGAAATTCGTCATTTTCAACTTCGCTGGCCTCTTCCCTCCTATTCACGTAATTAGATATTTCTGAGAAGAAGGTCAAGGTCAATGTCCCCTATAATATACTATTAGTCTACTATATCTCCATTTAAATTCACTTTTCTAATAGTATAAACTTTTGCAAAAATTGGTAATTTATCAAAGATAATACCTAGAATTAAAATTAAGAAGTTTTTGTGGCCCATGAAAGCAGAAAACTCAAAAATATCTTTCTACCGTGCCAGTCTCGCATGTTTGAAGGCTGGTTTAATTTAAAAGCTAATGACAAGACCAATCCCTCCAATCTTGTTACACTTTCTTTTAAATTGAGAAAACACATATAGAAATTTAGCAAGAGGTAAGTGAAAGTTATCTGATAAATAGTATTTGCACACATACGTGCACTATAAAGTTACAAGCTGAGAAATTAGTCCTTCCATGAGCTATTTAGGAGATACAGCTAACTAATGATATTGGATCCTGATTTTAATTATCTGTATCAGTTCCAAACTCCCTCCACGGTCTGTGGCTAACGAGATTAGCAAATAACTTTGGCACGTTGTCAATAGACTTGATACTAATTTCTTTTGTAAGTTCAATAGAGCTTACTACACATGGACACTCAACTGGAGTAAGGAAGACATGTTAAGTGGACAATTGACTCTTGATCTGGTGGAGGGATTATACATGTTTGTTTGTTTGTTTGGACAATCAGATTAGCGTACATATCTCCCAAAAAAAAATCATCCTAATAGTTTGGAGGAAAACAAGGGCTTGTATAATTTTATTTTCATGGATTATCTTGATCTTTTTAACAACTGGGTTCCTCTCCCTGGAAATTCCAGTCACATGTGAACTTTTTGTGCCACTGTGGGATGGTTTCTGCTCCTTAATGGCTTTAGGCTTATTTTGTTTACTATTTGCATTTGTTTCAGCACTCGAGAGGCTTTTAAAAGACTATGCTGGAAGATTTGCTACTGGAGATGAAGTTTACCTGGTTTGGTTTCCTGCACCATCTGTGTCTGTGCCCACAAACTTGTATATACAATATGCTGCACTGTGTGCAAACATTTGAAGAGTCAGGGTTTTGGAAGTTTCTACCAATGTTTTACAGCTGTTACAAATGCTTTTCCCTTTTTCTCTATCTACATTGAATGTACAAGGTGCCTAACCATAAACACATAATCATGCGCCCTATATATATGTTGAAACTAAATTTGAAATTGATCACTGCATAGAGAAAGACCGAAAGAATGGCCATCACTATGAATTTTCATTTTACTACCAAAATGCTCCAATATTGCTAGGGGTTCCTTTGCTAAGGAAAGTCGTCAACCATCCTGAAGTTGGTCTATCTTCTACAACCAAACAAAGATTTTGTTTTGCTAGCTTGTAAATCTAATACAACCTTAAGTATTGAGACCAACTGACAGCAGAATACAGTATAAAATAGCAGAAGCTACTTCTCAATCTTTAAGATTGCAATCTGAAGATGGTTCTTCTCCCAAACCCGAACCATGGATTATCAAACATGAAGGCACCATACTCAACTCTAAGCACTAAGTTTTTGACTTAAGTACATCAATGTACATAATTTTGCTGAAGTCAGTTCTTTGATGCAGGGAGTGTGATGTGCTGCTGTTTAGGCTAGATCGAATTTGGGAATGCATTCTAATCACATGCTATGTTTAATACAGCACATGGCTTGTACTTCTAACAACTTCCAAAAATCTAGCTTGTGCATGTGCCTCTTAACTAATTTTCCCTCCAACTTGGCACATTTGAATATAGCTACAATAATCACATGGGACATACAAAATACAGCCCTGAAGCTTGGCTGGCCATTTGCCATGTCACCATACCATGTCAACATCTTCCATGTATTGCATTAGACTCGCATCTTCCATGTATTGGATTAGACTCTTGCATCAGCCTTATACTATTAGTTTCACAGTGCATGACATGCTAGAATTTCACTTCCTAAAATACTACATTACAGCATCTTGCATGGATTTAGTTTATGAGTACTGTAATGCATTGCAATTATTTGCAGGCAGATTTGTTTCTAGTTCCTCAGATTCATGCAGCAATTAAAAGGTTCAATGTTGACATGGTAGTGCTCATTCTAGAATTAATGTGCCAGTTACATTTGATTTGTAGAAAATATATATAATTTATATTAATGGGAAAAACTGTTGCAATCTTGACTCTTGAGTCTTGTAACAATTATTTTTCCTTCAGAAAAACCACTAACAAAATATATAGATTAGGGATTGATTTTCAATGTTCTCATTACGTATATTAACTTCATCTTCAAACTGCTTTAAAGCCAAATTGTTCTTTGACCTCGGCCATCAAGAGTTTGTGGAATTACAGTAGATAAAAAAAAATTATGACCTTGTGTAGTCTTCTTCTGTCAGTGAAAATCTTGCTTCTGGTCTTAGATGTACGAATTTCTGCATCCTCAAGCTAGAATTGTTGCTATGGATATTTTTGGTTTTATTAGTTATGCTTTGGTTGCCCCATTTGTTGCTTCTTCTACCTTGTTTAATAACTATACAGCTACAAAACTCTCTCTCTCTCTCTCTCTCTCATACACACACATGCAGAGAAATATTCATGATAACACCTATATTTAGTAATCTTGAAATTTAGGGCCTACTTTAAAATTCATTTCTGTATCTGTATTTGCTGACAGGTTTCTCCCTTTTTTTTTAAAGACTCAATTCCCTCTCTTATCTAGATTGAATGAGGCATACAATGAGATACCGGCTTTCCAAGATGCTATGCCAGAGAAGCAACCAGATACTCCTCTGGCAAGTGCTAGTTAAACCAATGGGTTGGAAAGGTATGTAGAAACATTGTTGAAATCAGAAACTATAAGACATTTCTTATTGATTAGGTGTGTCTAGAATGTTTGTTATATATATAGACACACACATGCACATGTAGCCGACCTTAACTAATCTGTTCAGAATGTATAATCAGCCCTAAATTTGGGATTAAGGTTTTATGTTATTGTAGTATATATGAGTTAGGTTCAGCATTGGATGGTGTGACCTCCACGACCATCGAGCTTGCAAAATATCAAAATTAATGTTTGATATGCACATAGAGGACATGTAATCCAATGTTAAACTTGAGAAAACGTTAATTAACGTAATTAAAAGTTTTGAAGTGATGTAATATCGCAAAAAGAGACACCATTTGTACCTCGAACCACAACAATGCCACACGCATCCAAGAACAGAGGGCTATATATATATATATATATATATATATGAATTTTATTGAAATTGTTTTAAGATTACGCTTCCAATCTCAAAATTACAACATAAAGTGCCACTGCTAGATGATCAAGCTTCAAGATAGAGCTTTTCAAGGCATATTTGTATAAAGATAAAGGTGTTGTGATGAAGGTTGTCACCTCATGGAACGTAGCGGTATAATGTGAATAATAATGGATGGTGAGCTGATACAGACAATAAATGGTTTGGTTACCTGTTTGAAGTTCCTTGGAAGTTCAGTTTGCTTTTGTATCCACTAAAATTATAGTTTTGCTTACCTCTGTGTTTTCTTCCTATTGTGTACCAATAAAATATCATATTTTTAGCAGAAAAATGTGTCAGGACTTCCTTAGAAACTCTTTTACAATTCATTTAATAACCAAATAAAAACATGCACTAACAAGTGTAGATGTAGATCTTGTCCTTTGAAAGGATGAGACGTACTAGTTGGCTAGAAAAACCAGTAAATTAAGAAAGATTGTGGAGCTTATATTTTAATTTTTTATAAATAATTTGTGAGAGGCTTATTTAACTATCCACAATTGGGAAGGAAATTATCAACTTGCATTTGAGAAGCGATGGTTAGAGAGTAGTGAGCTGAAGTGCCTCATTCATTCAATTTTCATAATGCGAGTCTTTCCCTCCAGGAGATGGTTAAAAACTCAAAGCTTGCATTATTTAAAAAAAAAAAAAAAAAAAAAAACCCTTGTGTTTACAGAGAACTGGATACAACATTAAGAAGCGAGGTGGTAAAACCCAATGAAAGTACAGGATCATGTACATTGCTTGTGCATGACCAATGGCATGGCTTTCTAATGCCATGCAGGTGCCTACACATGGCAAGCTGGTGGTTGCACTAGGCATAGCATGGCAAGCTGCCATGGCTGCTACTTCAATGTTGACAACTTTGAGGGGAAGATAGTGCCTATAAACAATTAAACATGCATCAGAAATTGTTGAAAGAGTAAGCAATTTCAGCGTGCTTGAAAACAGTGATACTTAAAAAGCAAACCAACATAGCAGGTTAATTGGCTTTTTGCATATTTTTTGGTCATCCAAGCTAATGCTGGGCTTGACTTTGCTCAGCATTTTTTCTTCCTCTTTTTTGTACTACTTGTGCTTCCCATATTACTGGCAGTGATTAGTTTATAATCAGAGCATGGCATTTCGCTTAGCTTCCCAAATGTCTTTTCGTAGAAGTGCCAGAGTTCTGACCTAATCAAAGGAGATATTAAAAGTAGCAAAATTAGTTGATGAGAATTACAAAAATGTTAAAAGAAAAATATGAAGAAGATAGTATTTGATACGGAATTATACTATTTGTATGGAAAAATTCTTAGGTACTTCCGAAGCAGAGAAAAATAGTGCTCTCTCTTCTCATATTTATAGTGGATTTCATCATGAATTTAATGAGTGAATCCCATTATGAATGTAAGAGGAGGGAGTACCATTCTTAATACTCGAAAAGTACCTAAAAATTACTCATTTGTATGATATATATACACACCAGTATGCCAAGAACTGAAATGGCGCATACTTCCCATATACATGTTCAATATCTCTCTGTACTGTTTGAACGGTGGAATATCTCGCATGGACCTGCATTAAGAAAACGTCAATCATATTCATATGTTTAGTATTTCAATGGTTGTAATGACAAAAGCACGAGGAAGAACCGAAGGGGTACCTTTCTTAGATGCCGAATAGTTTCAGAATCGGTTGGAATGACATGGTAATATCCCATGCACATAAGCACATTGGCACATGTAAAAGTACCAAATCCATCAATTTCTTTCAACTGTTTAGCCAACTTATCGTAGTTGCTGGATTTGGAAATGCTTTCTCCTTTACTGGCCTCTTCAAGTTGTGTTAGTTGAATCCTGCCTTCAACAATATCCCGGGCAAGTTTCAAAATGCGACTTGCTCTATACCCAAGATTGCATCTTGAAGCAAGAAAGCCTTCATCAAGGTTTGCTAATTCTGTTGGGCTAGGAAAATTTCCAATGGTATCATTGTCAGAAGCAATGTTGTGCGGTTCATCTGCAGCCTGACAAGTTTTGCAGATTAGATATGAATAATCATCATCATTGCGTACAATATCAGCTGGAACACAGTCTGCTTTGATAGACCCAGAATTTGTAAAATTCGTTGAAACCTTGGACTCTTGTGGTATACCCGTGTAGGGAATGAAGTGTTCCTTTTTGGGTTTTGGGGTATCAAAGTTGGTACTTGCAGCAGCAGCCGCAGAATCAGCCACAAATAACAGACTGGATGATTGAGGCTGCAGTTCCAACTGAAGCTCACAAAGTGCTCTAGCCATGCTTAAAGTCCTGGACCACCTATTGAAGTCTTAATAGTGTTAGCTTAGCTAATCTAGTGGTCTAGTTACTAAAAAGAAAAAGACTGGTGATTTTGAAGTTTACTCTTTTTGTCAAAAGAGTCATATTTATGGTCCAAGTTATATAAGAGTAGTGTATAGTATGGTTTCTAAAATTGGGAAAAGTTGTAAGTATATAGTAGTAGTAGCAGATTAGGGGGGGTGAATGTGAATGTGAATCCTTACGTACTATGATATCATTTTTGGTAAAGTGTGAGATTTAAGTTAGGACTACTACTTGTTAGTACTTACATAGTAGAGGTCATTAATCAACACGAATGGGAAGGCTTAATGTCAAACAGTTGGCAGGTATGGAAAATGAAAGCATATATATTTATATATTTATAGCAAAATGGAAGTAGTAAAAAGAGAGAGAGACTGACTGGCAGTTGCAGAGGAGCATGCACTTGACCATGTCTTCAAACAAGGTAGGAGACCTAAACACCCTGCCCACAAAGCTGCTCTCCTTCTTCTTCTCATTGTTGTACATATTTCGGAACTCTCTCACAGCTCTCTCCTCATCTTCAGACAAACGCAGCATTCGTGACACCTGAGCCAGCACTGATTCTCGATGTTGTCGGGAGAGACTGGGAGAGTTATGGCAGTAGACGCGGACATGGAGTGAGCGAGGGGCCCACTGGTGTTGAGAAATACGGACCATCACTGATTCTGAATCTGAATCTGAATCCCCAAGACCAAGACCAAGACCAAGACGGAGTGGGCGGAGAAGTGTCTTGGAAACGGGGTCCCACTGATTAGGTGGCATCATGAACAGTCCATGGCTACACACTGCTTTCTCCAGTTCAAAACTCTCCTCCTCCTCCTCCTCCGCTGCCCCCAGTGGCAACTCTAACACCACCACCCCACCACTACTCATCTTTTAGTTTTACCAAACCAAGCAGCCAAATGTCCTTTGTAGCGTGTGTGTATATATATTACTCCAATGGTGGGGAGATTATTATTATTTTTTTATTTTTTATTTTTTTATGCGTTGCGCATAGAAGACAACTACACTTACAACTACATTTAAGACCCACGCCATAACGCCATAAAAGTGCAGTGCACTAGTAACGAGTAAGTAGTAGGAAAATTTTAAGGTAGTCTCTTTTCTCTCATATTTAAGGCATATTTTATCATAAATTTAATGAGTAGACTTTATAATGAATGTGAAAGAGAGAGAATCATTCTTTCGATCTCCGAGAGTACTTAAGAATTAGTCATAGGTAGTATGATAGCTTTTTATTATCAAACAAAGACGATTTTTTTTTTTTTTTTTTTTTTTGCATTTAGCATTATTTTTATAATATTTTAGTTAGTTGTCCAGTTTACAAAACAATTCAGCAAACTACCATCTCGAGTGTCTAAAACTTAAGTTTCTAAGTCTCAATTTGAAAGTGATGACATCTGATATGGAAAAAATCCACGTGGAACTTGAGTTTTTAAGACTCGAGTTCCACCATTTTATTTCCCTTCTTCTTCCTCTTCTCCAACCACATCGCTCACCCAACATCTGTTCGTTCTTCTTCGACGTTGCAGATCTGAAGACTAGATCATCCACCCAGCGTCTGTTCTTCTCCAACCAGATCATCTTCCTCTGTTCTTCGGAGTTCCAGATCGTTTTCCTCTTCCTTTGTTCTTCTTCAAATCTACAAATTGTCTTCGTCCTCTATTCTTCTTTGTATCTGGTTCTGGTTCTAGTTTTAAGGAAGAAACTCGAGTTCCATGTGGATAAATTGTTCCACCTAAGCAATCCAAACTCGAGTCTTTGGGGCTTGAGTTTGTCACCGAACTCGAGCTTCACGGACTCACAATACTAGTTTCCTAAATGGTTTCAAATCTATGCTTAATAACAAAATAGTCTCTGAAAATTATGCTAGATGGCAAATATCCCCAGACAAAGACACTGATTGATAATATAGAATTGAAATTGTGTTTTTAGATGGAATGTGTATGCATAACTTATTAACATATGAAACTATAATAACTAGTCGGAAACTTGTGCAATGCATGGAAAAACTTTACCTAAAAGTATGTTGGTCTTAAGGTTTGCATAAAAGGTATAATTAAATTATATTGGTCTTAAACTGAAACCATAAATACTACAGGAAGACTTAAAAAAAAATTGGTGTGCATCTAACTAAAAGTTTTTGTAGTCCTCTCTAGTTTCTAGAGTGGGATGCCAAAATTATTTCTACATTGTAGATTTTATGCCAAATATTTGTGGCTAGAATCCTATAAATTATTTAGATTTTCAAAAAGGACAAACACCATTAGAATCTACTAAAGGGACAAATGCTATTAGAATCTATTACCGCAGTATCTCAATTTTTTTGTCAATATCTGAACTTATAATCATCTTTATGCTTATGATGGACATACTACTTTCATGCATTTGTATAAAAATAAATAAAAATAAAATAAAAAACCTGCAATTTGAAGGCTCACAAACAATTTGATCCAACTTGTTGTGAATTTCTTAATTGGTTGTAGGAGCAAATCAAAAGTTGTTAACAAATTGGTTTTCATACCGAATACCATAGCATCACAGGCGACTCAAAATTTAATATGAATATAGTTGAATGCAATGTGACTATTGGTGACTATGCCAAACCACATAGCATTTGACTTTTTCTTTAATACAGAAAATTCTTAGGTACTCTCGAAGTATAGTAAAATAGTGCTCTCCCTTTCACGTTCATGATGGAACTCACCATAAATTTAATGAGTGGACCATACCATAAATATTGTGAGATAAGAGAGTACTATTCACCTTGTTTTAGGAGTATTTAAGAATTACTCCTGTAACACACAACAAGAGAAACACTCGTTATCTTAGTAGACAATCTTCCAATGTGTAGCCCGTTGGTAAGATTGAATATTATCTTCAATTTGGGGAATCATAATATAGCTCTCGAAATATGAGAGAGAGACAGAGACAAAGACAGAGAGAAGTTTTGGAAGAGAAAGAGAAAATAGAGTGGTGAGACTATTGAGATTATACTGTACATTTCCTTTTTATTTCTATTTTTTAGAGTGATTTTATATCTTCCTTAACCATACATCTCCATTTGTTTTCATAGAAGGGCTTACAAACTATTGTTTATAAAGAAATTGAAGAGTGTGTGTATTTTGAAGGAAAGCTTGCACGGAGGAAGAGCGCATCTAAATGAGTCAGGGTCTTAGCTTTCAAGTTTTATGTATGCATGGGGGAGGAGAAAGGGAGTTTGTATCATCTACACATGGGAAATGATCATGCTTAGGTCATAATATATAATGGAATAAGTGGGTTTGGACTTTTCATAAGATTTGGTTTAATTTTCAACAACAGCCCACCTTTAAGATAATAATAAAAAGAAGTTAATGTGATTTTTTGGGTAGCAGTAAAAACAATTAAATGAGAAGAGGTTAAAAAGACTAAATGCAATATTAGAGTGCCACGTGGTAGGAGCTCATGCATTCTCACATGAGGTCTTTTCTTTTATATATATATATTGATAGGGCACATAAAATCTTTCACAAAGATGATTGAATTTTGAACAACATTTATAAGGAAACTACATTTACTCTTTTATTTTTTATTTTTTTAATTATGGATCAATTCCAACATTACATTACATTTCAATAATTATGAAAAAAATCAGGATTATATATATATATAGAGAGAGAGAGAGAGAGAGAGAGAGAGAGAGAGAGAGAGAGAGAGAGAGAGGTAAAGTTGAGAGAAAACTCAATTAGATTTTACAAATGAAGTCCAATTTTATGCTATGTGTCATAAATTATTTATTTTTAAAGAGAGTTTTATTTTTTAATTTTGGAGTCAAATGTGAGACCGCATCATAAATATCCATCCAAGTAAGTTATTGCATACAAAAACCAATGAGTTTAAAATTAATGAATACAAAAATATGAAAAAAAAAATAAAAAATGGACAATTTACATTTTCTACCTAAATATTCTTACAAAACTTTTTAAAGAGTTTTTTTTTTTTTAAATGACTATCAAAAATATTTAAATTATATATATAAAAATTATACTACGCATATTAATGTATATCTTTTAAGTAACCCTGTGCATATGCATGGGGTTACAAGTTACTCTCTCTCTCTCTCTCTCTCTCAATATATATATATATATATATATATATAGTTAAAACTCAAAGAAAGTTTAATTAGAATTTGAAATTAGAATCCAATTTTGCGCTATGTGTCTAAATTTATGTAGAGAACGCACTATAATTATTCACTTAAGTTCGTGCCATGTGTCCACTTAAATTTTTTAATCTTTGTGCGTGCCAAGTGGCCTAATGAGTGCAAAATACTAAAAATCTAATATTAATAAACTATAATTAAAAAAAAAACACTAATCACATATCTATATAATACTAAAAGCTGAAGTGTAGCAATTAATGTTGCTACACTCACATTGAGCCATGTCAGTAGTTATGTCATTTCTATATTTTTTCTTGAATTTCTCCTATAATTTTAAAATAATTTTCCTAAATTTTAAAATTATAAAAAATGAAAATAATTCTCAACCTTATCTCCACCATAAAGCCTAATCTTAATAGCTTTAATTCCACAATAAAGTTCAAGCCCAAGCCTGAGCCCAAGCTTGTGTCTCACGGTTTCAAATTCCCATTCTGCCTCCTCACCTTTTGCTTTACTGTGTTTCACAATTTTTGTCTCCCCACCTTTGAAACGACAACCCTTCATTAGTGTTAATTTTTTAGCAGTTTCAATTCCTTAACGGCAACCCTTTAGCTTTTGCTAACGCTAATCTGTTACAGCAATCTCTTTGTCTTCCCTCCTTTGTCCCTTTCTCTCCTCACAATATATTAAGACTAACAAGAGGTGGATGATTCAGTTCATGTTTCTGTGCTTAATTCTTGTGACTGCCTTGCATAATAATTCAATGTAAGGATTAGATTATTTTAATTGGATTTTTTTCTTTTAAAAATTTGTTACTGCCTCTTTCGTGTTGTGATATGGCTGATTATTATGTTGAATTTTCTTTGTATTTGATTTTTTTTAGGATGTTAAATTTTTGATTGTTGGGTTTTTTAAGTGGAGCTCTACCTCTTTTGTATTGTGGGTTGTATATGGGTTAGTGTGATCCTACTTTCTTTGTGTAGTGCTATTGTGTGGAAGTTCTTGCTAGGGATACGCCAACTGGGTTTTTTAATTGGAGTTCAACCTCTTTTGTGTTGTGGGTCATATATGGGTTTATGTAGATATTGTTTAATGAGAGAGGCTGAACAGTTCATGTAGACTTATTTCCCATATGATATGAGGGGTTGCCCCAAATTAATAAAAAGTGAATCAGAGTGGTCCAGAATTTCCCATATTCGATGTTTTGGTAATGATGCTATTAAAATTCGTCCTTAGTTGCGCAGATTGGTCTAAGACAGATCCCAACCGTAAGTTTTCTCATATTGAATCAACCAAACAATTATCAAAGATTGCCAAATCTATATAATATTAAAAGCTGAAGCATAGCAATTAATGTTACTACGCTCACATTGAGCCATGTCAGTTATATATTTTTTCTTGAATTTCTCCTATAATTTTAAAATAATTTTCCTGAATTTTAAAATACTAAAAAAATGAAAATAATTCTCAGTCTTATCTCCACCACAAAGCCCAATCTTAATAGCTTTAATTCCGCTATAAAGTTCAAGCCCAAGCCCGAGCCCAAGCTTGTGTCTCACGGTTTCAAATTCCCATTTTGTCTCCTCACCTTTTGCTTTACTGTGTTTCACAATTTTTGTCTCCCCACCTTTGAAACGACAACCCTTCATTAGCGTTAATTTTTCAGCAGTTTCATCTATATAATATTAAAAGCTAAAGCATAGCAATTAATGTTGCTACGCTCACATTGAGCCATGTCAGTGGCCATGTCATTTCTATATTTTTTCTTGAATTTCTCCTATAATTTTTGTTAGGTTCTAAAGATTAGGAACTAATGTATTTAGAACTTCAATTTGTATGTTGGCAAACCATGATCAAAACAATGTTTAGTCGAGTGTTAGACTTGCTCAAAGTATGGGTCTTATTGTAAAGTTGGAATCGAGTTTTTATGCAGAAGTACTGTTCACTTTCTGTATGACTCGATCGATCGAAAATTAGACTCGATCGATCGAAAATCGTGCAGAACGTTTTTCTGCAGAAAATTCCAACTCAGCCCAAGCCCGTTTTAATGTATAGGGTTTTATGTTTTGCCCTAAGTATAAAAGGGAAAACCCTAGCCACGTTTTTAGAGTTCTGTTTTGCTGTGTTTGTGAATCTCTCTGTGAGATCTAGAGGTGTTTACCTTCACATACACTTAGGGTTTACAAACTTGAGATTTATGTCAAGAGTTGTGTAGATCATTACAGTTGCAGAATCAAGAGAACACAAAGATATACAAGCAGGTGCGCTTGTGGATTTACTGAAGAATTCCAGAAAGAAGGAGTCCGTGGATCTCGGAGCTATCATGGGGTCATGGTAGTAAGTTTCCTACACTCGGGTAGCAATAAGATGTTAGTGGTCTAAGTCTATTGTGTAAACTTCAATTCTTTCATAGTGGATTCAGTTTACCTTGAGGATAGCTAGGTCAAATCCTCCCCAGGTTTTTACCGGTGTGGTTTCCTGGGTCATCAGATCTTTGTGTTGTTTATTTTCCGCTGCTTTGTTATTTTTGCTTAATTGTGTTAACCTAGATTTAATTAAATTACCTAAGTTAATCACTTGGCTAATTCACTAGGTTAATCTGTTAGGTTTAAGGGGTCTAAACGAACTGACAAGTGGTATCAGAGCGGGTAGCTTTTTGTTTGATCCTTTGATCTTTGAGCTGATCCTTGACCCCTGTTGTCATGGAACACGGACACTCTCTTGTTGTTCCTCCTCACTTTGATGGAAACAACTATGCTTATTAGAAAGTAAGGATGAAAGCATTCCTGAAATCCATAGATGAGAGAGTTTGGAATTCCGTTGAATACGGATGGGAGAAGCCCACTACTCCTGTGAGTGAGTGGCAAACTTCTCAAAAGGAGGCAGCCGCTTTTAATAGCAAAGCTATGAATGCTATTTTTAATGCTGTTTCCATGGAGGAATTTAAGAGAATCTCTAATGTTGAGGTTGCTCATACTGCTTGGAAAATCCTCCAGACTGTGCATGCACGAAGGCAGTTAAAATTAATAAGTTGCAGCAATTAACCTCTAGATTTGAAAGCATAAGAATGAATGATGATGAATCTTTTGATGAATTCTATGCTAAATTGAATGATATTGTTAATTCTGCTTATAATCTGGGTGAAATCTATGATCAACCTAAAATTGTTAGGAAGATTCTTAGATCTTTGACTGAGGATTTTAGACCCAAAGTGACTGCCATCACTGAGAGTAAGGATGTAAACTCCATCCCTGTGGATGAACTTGTAGGATCTCTTCAGTCCTATGAGTTAGACCTTCCCAAGACTAACAAATCCAAATCAATGGCTCTTAAGTCTGTTGATGATGTTGACGATGGTGGATTTGATGATGATCTCTCTGCTACAGAGATTGCCTATCTTGCCAAGAACTTTAGAAACTTTCTGAAGAATAATAACAGAAGGGCAAGAGGCAAGAACACTGTTGAACCAAAAAATTTTAGGAAGAATGAACCCACTAAGGTTAATAACATTGAAAAACCTAAGGAAAAAGTAGGTCAATCTTCTAATAATTCTTTGGGACAACAATGTTATGGTTGTCAAGGGTATGGTCATTTAAAGTCTGAATGTCCTACTTATTTGAGGTCTAAGGGTAAGGCTATGGCTGTAACCCTTAGTGATGACGAAGTTTCCAACAATGAATCCGCTAGCGATGAGGATGGAAACTTCATTGCTTTCACTGCTACCACTGTAGTCAATGAAAGCATATCTGTTGAAGAGAACCCTTCTGATGGGGAACTCTCTGAGGATGCAGATTTACAAGAAGCCTACAATAAACTTTGCAAAGTTGCTGCAAAGGATGCCATGAATGTTGAGTTAGGCTTGAAGAAAATTGCATCTCTTGAACTTGAAAAGAAAAATTTACTTGTTAAATTGTTTGATGCAAATGAGCTTTTGAATAATGTGAAAACTGAGAACATGCTCTTACTTGATAAAGTTAAATGTTTGGAACTTGATTTATCTGTTGCTAGAGAACAAACTAATAGGTCTGCAAGCTCCAAACTTGATCACATGCTGAGTATTCAAAAGTCTCCTTTTGATAAAACTGGTTTAAGTTATGAGGAAAGTATTTCTGTGCTTGAACCTTCTTCCACTAAATTTGTTCCTTCTTCTGAACCTCCTAAGAGTGAGATTGTCAAACCCCTGGTGAGTGAACCTGTCAAACCTGTTAATGTTACTCCACCTAGAAAGATTAGGGTTGATCTTCATGCTTCTCATTCTAGAGCTTCAACTTCTACTAAGGGCAAATTGCATGATAAGCCTGCATGGGTTTGTCATTTTTGTGGAAAACCTGGACACATTCGTCCAAATTGTTTTAAGTTGCAAGCTGCGAAGCGAGCAAATAAAACTAAAGTACCTGTGCCTCAAGCACATGATCCTATGGTACTTATTGGTGAATTGGTAAATGCGTTAAACCTTTATTCCAATCTTGGAGTTGCTCAGAATTCTAATGTGAATCATAACTCCAATGCAAGAGTTGCATCTAAGAAGTCTTGGATGCAAAAGGCTCAATCTAATTGAGTCTGTCTGACATGGTCCTTGTGCTTCATTGCTCAATCTTTTGTGACCTTTGTTTCTAGGATTTGCATTGCATTACATTCATGCATTTCATTCTAGGATGTTTGTTTCTTTGTTTAATAAAAAAAAAAAAAAAAAATTTTTTTTGCAAATTGTGTTTTGCTATTTTTTCCTTAAATTTGAAAACAAGGTTGGTCATTCAAAATTTACATGTCATAAGTATGTACCTTGTTTAGCTTTGATGCACTTATTTCTATTGCACTTTACTAGCTAAAGTCTTGTTGTGCATGTTGTGTGGGAAGATGCTATATTTGTTGATCACATGATCTTGATCTTGAAGTCTTATGTCTTTGATTGTTGGACTTGAACTTATTGAGAAAGGCATAAATAACCATCTCACCACTGTGTATTAGCCAATTATGAACACCTTAGTGCATATCGTAAGATTTTGTGCTCGAGAAAGTGTAGCACATGCACAAAAAGAACATAAGGTGTAGCCTCTAATTAAAATTGGTGTGTACATTATTGGGCTATAATAATATCACAAATTCAAATAAAATTGGTGTGTACATTATCCCGGCTTTTATTAAGTTTCTAATAAATTAAATTGAATATTGAGGCAAATCAAGAAACTTACATGATTGCAAGCTTTTATTCTAGGAGATGTGGGAGTTATAGGATGTAACTCTTTAAGTCATAGTCTCTTTCAAATTCATGTGATGGATTTTGTAGAAATTGTGATTGATCTCTATGTATATCACCTCACATGTTTCTCAAGCCTTTGCTAGTTGCACACACTACACAAGCTATTCTTTACTAGAATTGTGTACATGATATTGTGTGTGTTTTTGGCCTGACCAACCAAGTTTGAGAATTTTGGGAATTTGATGCAAAACATGTTTGCTTGTTTGTTGTTTTTGGGTATATTGAGAGAAATTTATGCTTTGGGAAATCTGGGTTGAATACATGTGTTTTTTGGAAAACATCTCATCTCATACTCATGCATTTGATTTTTAAAATCTGTTGCTTTGAGGAGTTTTTGATCTAAAATGTTTGGTTTTTCAAAAATATGATTTTTCCAGAATTTCGATCGATCGAAACTGATTTTCGACCGATCGAAAATCTTTTAAAATACTCAAAAAACTCTCTGGTTGGCTCGATCGATCCAAGCTTATTTTGGATCAATCGAAGGTAATTTCGATCGATCGAATGTAATTTTCGATCAATCGAAACTCGGGAATAACAGTTTTTAAAAAGGTCATTTTCCATGTGACTTTTCACTTTTCAAAAACTTTTTCAAACTCTTTTGTCTTCCTACCAACCGGTCAGCATATTTTTGGAGATTTTGTCGCTTTCTTCCACCTTTTTTGCTACAATCTCTCTCTCCCACAGCTGGTAAGACCTTTATACCCTTTCCTTTGCATTTATTTTCTAATTTCATGCATTATTTTCATGTATATTTGGGTATTTTCGGCATTTAGGAGTTTTCTATTTTTGGGATTGTTTTTGAATGTTTCTTTCTCAAATCTTTTATGGGTTTTTGTGGGGACACCTTACCTAAGCGCATCATGTGGTTTAATTTGATTATTTTGGAGGTTTGAAGGAAATTTGAAATTCTAGGGCTTGAAATTGAGTAAATTGGGGATTTTGTTCAATTTGATTGAAATTGATGAAATTGGCTTGTTAGATTGATTAATTTGATCATTATATTGTGTTAATTAACTATTGTATTGATCAATTTATCAATTTGTTGTGTTTTAAAAATTAGGTTTTTCAAATTGGGTATTTTTGATAAATATTGCTTGCTCAAGCCAATTTTGCTAATTTGGATCTCAATTGAACATGTCACTGCATTAGTACATGCATCATGTTATGTTCATGCTCATGCATCATATAGAATTGTTATATTCTATTTTTTTTGCTGTGCTAACTTGCAGTCTGCCCTTGGTATTGTTTTTGCTCTTTTCTTTCTGTGTCTATCTTTTCCTTAGCACTATGCCTAGGAAAACTAGAGCCCATAGGACTTCTGATCCTTCTCCTTCTTTTGACACTGAGCGGTTCCCTAGTGAGTCAAACCAAGTCACTTATGAGACTTTGAACCTTAGGCGTCAGATTTGGGCTGAGCGTAGGGTTATCTTAGATGAGTTGGATCCTGAGGTGCGTCGTAACTTTTCACGTCGGGGTTGGTTACCTTTGCTCGAGTATGAGCATTCTCCTCCTCCTGCCACCTTGATTAGAGAGTTCTATTCGAACCTCTCTATTCATGTCTATGATAACGACACCTTAGTAAAGGTGTGGTTACGTGGTGTGGAGTATCGCATTACCCCTTCGGTAGTGTCTGATGCTCTTGGGGTGCCCATTGTGGACCATCCCGTTTTTCCTTACGAGGAGTCTCCTCCCCTTGACGACGTCTTGTCATACATCACTGGGTCTTCTATCCAGTGGGGTTCTGATCCTCAGATCACTTCTGCTGAGCTGTCTGAGCTGCACTATCTTTTCTTTAGGATAGCGTGTCATTCTTTGTGGCCTATTTCGCATGTCCACACCATTCCTCTTGAGAGGTGTGTCTTTTTGTATGCTTTGGTCACTGATGCTCCTATCAGTTTTCCGCATCTGTTCCTTCGTTCTTTGAACGAGGTTCATCGGTCTAGTTCTACGGCTCATGCTTTGTTTTTTCCTGTTTTTATTCATAGGATTCTCTTTTTTCTTGGTTTTGGTGAGTATCCTGCTTCTGAGCCTGTACATGTTGTCGCTCCTATCGGTGCTACCTTTTTGCGGCAAAGGGCTGCTCAACTTCGAGCTAGCTCTAAGCGTTCTAGGGTAGAGCCTTCCGATGTCACTCCACCCCCTTCTTCTTCTACAGATACTCATGCAGCTGGGACTTCTTCTGATCTTGCTGTTGCTGCTGCTGCTGATGTTCCTCCACCGTTTGATGAGGTTTCTGACCTTCGTCGGACTCTTGATACTGTCGTGACCGTTCAGGCGGCTCATGGTCAGCTTTTGGTGGACATCCTTGATGAGCTACGTGCGTTACGAGCGGATTTGGCGAGCTCTCGTCGATCTCCTTCTCCATCTTTTGATGATGAGTGAGTGCCCTTTGGCAATTCGTCACAAAAAGGGGGAGTACATAGTTCATTGTATCTAGGAGATTTTTTGTGGAGATTTACATTTTAGGGGGAGTTTTTGTTTACTTGGTAGTGATACTGCGGAGCTTGTGGAGTTATTAGATTGTATCTAGATGCTTCACTGTGTATTCTCATTTTTAGCTCTTGTTTAGGAGATTTATTTTGTTGAGATACTTTTGTATGTATATGTTTCTTATTTCACTATGCTACTACTCTGCTTATTAATTTATATTGATAATGTTATTCATGATATATGTCTTTATTTTGTGTCATGTGAAATCAAGAAATTTTTATTTGTGTATTTCCTGTTTTTTTCCACACATGCGTTTATGTGTTTGTTAAGTGTTACAGGAATATACAGGTTGCTTTCAGTCGAGCTGCTGTCTACCTTGCAACTGTTGGATAGTAATTTAGGTTGAATTGTTAAGTGGCTATTTTTATTGTAATGGGCTATTTCAATTTGTAACTTTGAGCTTTTTGTTAAGTCTGTGTTTTGTCACGGATTGCCAAAGGGGGAGTTTGTTAGGTTCTAAAGATTAGGAACTAATGTATTTAGAACTTCAATTTGTATGTTGGCAAACCATGATCAAAACAATGTTTAGTCGAGTGTTAGACTTACTCAAAGTATGGGTCTTATTGTAAAGTTGGAATCGAGTTTTTATGCAGAAGTACTGTTCACTTTCTGTATGACTCGATCGATCGAAAATTAGACTCGATCGATCGAAAATCGTGCAGAACGTTTTTCTGCAGAAAATTCCAACTCAGCCCAAGCCCGTTTTAATGTATTGGGTTTTATGTTTTGCCCTAAGTATAAAAGGGAAAACCCTAGCCACGTTTTTAGAGTTCTGTTTTGCTGTGTTTGTGAATCTCTCTGTGAGATCTAGAGGTGTTTACCTTCACATACACTTAGGGTTTACAAACTTGAGATTTATGTCAAGAGTTGTGTAGATCATTACAGTTGCAGAATCAAGAGAACACAAAGATATACAAGCAGGTGCGCTTGTGGATTTGCTGAAGAATTCTGGAAAGAAGGAGTCCGTGGATCTCGGAGCTATCATGGGATCATGGTAGTAAGTTTCCTACACTCGGGTAGCAATAAGATGTTAGTGGTCTAAGTCTATTGTGTAAACTTCAATTCTTTCATAGTGGATTCAGTTTACCTTGAGGATAGCTAGGTCAAATCCTCCTCAGGTTTTTACCGGTGTGGTTTCCTAGGTCATCAGATCTTTGTGTTGTTTATTTTCCGCTGCTTTGTTATTTTTGCTTAATTGTGTTAACCTAGATTTAATTAAATTACCTAAGTTAATCACTTGGCTAATTCACTAGGTTAATCTGTTAGGTTTAAGGGGTCTAAACGAACTGACAATTTTAAAATAATTTTCCTGAATTTTAAAATACTAATAAAATGAAAATAATTCTCAGTCTTATCTCCTCCACAAAGCCCAATCTTAATAGCTTTAATTCCGCTATAAAGTTCAAGCCCAAGCCCGAGCCCAAGCTTGTGTCTCACGGTTTCAAATTCCCATTTTGTCTCCTCACCTTTTGCTTTACTGTGTTTCACAATTTTTGTCTCCCCACCTTTGAAACGACAACCCTTCATTAGCGTTAATTTTTCAGCAGTTTCAATTCCTTAACGGCAACCCTTCAGCTTTTGCTAACGCTAATCTGTTACAGCAATCTCTCTGTCTTCCCTCCTTTGTCTCTTTCTCTCCTCACAATATATTAATACTGACAAGAGGTGGATGATTCAGTTCATGTATTTGTGCTCTATTCTTGTGACTGCCCTGCATAATAATTCAATGTAAGGATTAGATTATTTTGATTCGATTTTTTTCTTTTAAAAATTTGTTACTGCCTCTTTCGTGTTGTGATATGGCTAATTGTTATGTTGAATTTTCTTTGTATTTGATTTTTTTTAGGATGTTAAATTTTTGATTGTTGGGTTTTTCAAGTGGAGCTCTACCTCTTTTGTATTGTGGGTTGTATATGGGTTACTGTGATCCTAATTTCTTTGTGTAGTGCTATTGTGTGGAAGTTCTTGCTAAGGATATGCCAACTGGGTTTTTTAATTGGAGCTCTACCGCTTTTGTGTTGTGGGTCATATATGGGTTTATGTAGATATTGTTTAATGAGAGAAGCTGAACAGTTCATGTAGACTTATTTCCCATATGATATGAGGGGTTGCCCCAAATTAATAAAAAGTGAATCAGAGTGGTCCGGAATTTCCCATATTCGATGTCTTGCTAATGATGCTATTAAAATTCGTCCTTAGTTGTGCAGATTGGTCCAAGACAGATCCCAGCCGTAAGTTTTCTCATATTGAATCAACCAAACAATTATCAAAGATTGCCAAATTCCCTTTCAGTTTTTTTTTTTTTTTTCTCTCTTAAATTTCCAGTTATACTTTGAAGTAATAATAAAATGGAATGTACTGTTCTTTTTAGCAGCAAATGATCGAAATTCAAGAGCTGCATGTGATGACAAAACAAATAAGAGAAGCTCCAGATTTGTTTGTGCAATGGATATACAAAAACAATGTGGTTAGTCCATCTTCTACTCTCTCTTTTCTTTTATAGATTTTTTTTTCTCTTTTTTATTTCCAAGTGTATTTCGCAAATTTTGAATGTGCCTATAGGGTTATTTGATGATTATCCAGTTGGGGAGAGGTAAGAAATTTTTTTACCAGCAAACAAGTTTAGGTATTTAAATTTCTCCTTTTGCCCAGGTCATTATTTTCTTTTTGTGCATAACACAATGCAAGACTGATGCAATGATATATTTTTCTAGCTTAAATTATTGGGAGAATTTATGTGAAACAATCTTGGACAATATTAATGGTCTACTTAGATCCATAGGAAATTTTAGAAAACATATGCATAATTTTTCAGATTTGTAAAATTTTCATTTGCCCAAACTCAAACACTCATAAACTTCTCATACAGTCTAAGTATCTTAGACTACAAAAAAATATTTTTTTACAAATTCTTAATGCAATAAGCTATTCTTGGTATAAAGTATGCATAATAAAAGAACACCAAAATCTACTTAAAATTCTGCAGGGCAAGGATTTTGTTATTATAAAGAAAACGAACTTTTCCCTGTCCTAGCTGCCTTGATTAAGTAAAGCAAGAAGTATCATATTCTTTTCTCCTTTTCCCGTCTTGGATTTGTTCATTTTGCATGATAAGTAATGTCTATAATTCTGTTTATTAAAAGCAAAAAAAAAAAAAAAAAGTCTCTAATTCCACTGTTTTACTATTTCATTTTTCCATCTACTCTACTTAATAGAGTGAAGTGTGGCCCCATTTATGATGACTCAATTCTTGATAGAGTTTTATGTAGAAATTGGAGTCTCAATTCTAATATCCCTTAAGTTCAAGTAATGGAATGGATTGGATTCATCTGTATAGTTTTGTATAGGTGATTTTGCTATAATTTGGGTTCTCCTTTGCTGTAACGGTATCAGTCTTTGTGTTGTATATGGAGGTTGCAGGTTGCAGCTAAAGCTGCAATATGCTGTACAGAATGATGCAAAGCTTCTTCTGCTGTCTGGTTGTTTGGCTTGCGCCAGCGTTTTTTTTTTTTTTTTTGTTAGATAGGGATTAATTTAAAGATGTTGAGTTTATTTAAGTTGCATGCATCATGTGAGCCTAGAGTTTTGGGTTGGGTCTTCTCTTGTGTGATTTCGATGACTGTGTGTAGGGATGTGTAAGTATTTTTTGTCTTTTTTGTGTGTAAGTATTTGGGTTGGGTCTTATCTTGTGTGATTAAGAAACATGTAGTGTAAGAGTATAACTTTTGCTGTCATTTGTCAACCACTTTGTTTTATGGCTACTGAAATTAATGTATAACTTAATCTGGTCCTTTGAATTGATTCTGTGTGGACCTGTTTTACGTGTAATTTAATAATTTTATAGAATTTGAGTTATTAATTTCTATCTGTTTAAAAGATTCAGTTTTTGGAAATTTTGAGAATTGGGGTTTTAGATATCCAAAAAAAAATTTTTTTTTGAATTGTTGTAACCTAAGACTTTTTAGGGATTTTTATAGGTTTGGGGTCATCAAGAAGATGGGTTTGATTGAATAAAGAAAAGGGGCTGTTTGGCACAATATTTGTGAATTCATTAGATTTTAGCAATAATTATGTTTTGTTTGGTTTTTGAGAAAAGGTAGGAGTAGAAAATTAATTTGGGTTTTTGATTATGGATTGATTTTGATGTTCAATGTAACAGAACCTTGTGCTATTAGGGAGCCTAGTACAACTTTTTGTTTTAGTCCTAGAGTGGTTTTATAGCTTGGGGACTGAAACAAAATAAGTAGTAAGATTAAAGATTTTGTTTTATTTTTTTCCAAGCGTTTTTCTCATCAACCAGAGGGTTGTTGTAATTTGATTCAATGGACCACCTTATGCTGGTTGATGACACATTGGGCGACAATTTGGATTTAGAAGTTGATGACTTAATTAAAGTGTGACAACATAGCGGATAAAGATGTGAGTGATGAAGAGATTGAAGCAGAAGAATTGGAAAGGCGAATGCGGAAGGATCGTATCAAACTCAAGAAGCTTAAGGAAAGACAAAAGATTGCAGCCCAACAAGCTGCAGAGAAGCAGAAGCCCAAGCAGAACACTGAGATCAGGCTCAGAGGAAGTAGAGCACATGATGAGATTCTCAGGTATATGCTGAAGCTGATGGAAGTTTGCAAAGCTTGCGGCTTTGTCTATGGTATCATTCCTGAGAAGGGTAAGCCAGTGAGTGGTGCTTCTAACAACATTAGAGCTTGATGGAAAGAAAAGGTGAAGTTTGATAAGAATGAGCCAGCAGCCATAGCCAAGTATGAAGCGAAATGCCTTGCTATGAGTGAGGCAGAAAATAATCAGAATAGGAACTCTGAAAACATTCTCCAAGACTTGCAAGATGCTACTCTTGGGTCACTTTTGTCTTCTTAAATGCAACAGTGTGACCCCGCTTAAAGGAAGTACTTGCTAGAAAAAGGAGCTCCACCACCTTGGTGGGCAACTGTAAATGAAGATTGGTGGGTAAAGTTAGGGCTACCCCATAGTCAAAGAACTCCTTATAAGAAGCCGCATCATTTGAAAAAGATGAAGAAAGTTGGAGTATTAACATGCTAGATCTGAATGAATGCAATCACATGTTGCAATCTTATAAAAAAAAAAGTTGTGCACATCACTTTCAAGGATTCTACAATCACATGCTGCTGAATGCAAATTGAACTTGAAACGTCATATTTACATGTTTGCACGTACCAAATTAAAAATGTCACATTAAGTTTGATTGCTCATATGCATATTTATTCTTGATGTGCTGCTACTTTAAAGTAGTGAGAAGGGAATTTGAATTGTGCATGTCAATCTATAGAGCAAATGGGGTTTGATGGATAGCTTAGTGTCATATTTGATATTTTTATGTTCTGATCTTTTGCAGGATAGTTGAATAATAAAACACTGCATAGTGATTGACTTTGCATGGATTGTAGAAGGATTCACATTTCTAAGATATTTCTGAAAGAATTTTTTTTTTAACTATTTGCTTTGTATTTGTCCATTAAACAATAAGTTAGATCAAGAGTTGCACTTATCAAGTTTTTTTTTTTTTTTTAAAGATCAAGAGCTGCATATTGAGAAATTGATTCTTTCTATCTTTGATCTTAAAAAAAAAAAAAGAATTAGATTCAATTCCAGTTGCATTAACAAATTCTATTATTTTATATGGATGGTAAATAATATAAAATGTCTTTTTTAATGAATGTGTAAGTTCGTTTAGACCCCTGTAAACTAAATTGTTTAACCTAATTAATTAACCAAGTGAATACTTAGGTTTATTATTCAGATCTAGGTTAAAACAATAACAATCATATCAAGTAAAGCAGCGGAAAAATAAATAACACAACGATATGATGACCCAGGAAAACCAAATCGGTAAAAAACCTGGGGAGGATTTAACCTAGCTATCCTTAAGGTAAAATAGCAAATCCACTAGAAAGAATTGAAGTTTGCACAATAGCGACTTAGACCACTAACATCCTATTGCTACCCAGTGTAGAAAACTTACTACCACGACCCCATGATAGCTCCGAGATCCACGGATTCCTTCTTTCTTTAATCTTTGCAAAACACAAACACCCACGTTTGTGACTTTGAGATCCCACTCAAAGGTTTAGCTATACAAACTCTCCTGTTTGTGACTCCAAGACCACCCTTGAAGGTTTAGATCATCAGCACCTTTGATGACTAGAGAAGGCAGCAACTTCAGCAATACCGGATTTTGAGATTCTTCAAGGAACTACACCGGTAGAAGTAATAAGAGAGGTTTTAGGAACAAAACCCTAAATACAAAAGATGCACACTCTTCTCTCTCTAAAAAACCTTGTAAAAAACGTGCTTAAAGTTCCCTTTATATAGTGGGAGAAGTAGATCTGAAACCCTAATCCTTAATGGGCTAGAACTGCTGTTTGGGCCAACTTAAAATTCTGCAGATACGATTCTCGATCGGTTGAGCCTGTTTTTCGATCGATCGAACCAGGCAGATTCTGAAATCTTCTTTCTGCAGCTTACATGTTCTTGTGTGCTCACGATTTGCCAATTGTTCTAAGCTCTTAGAACCTAACAGAATGTTTTATGAATTATTATTTATATTAATTTAAAATATTATTGATTGAGGACTGTGAAAAGGGGTTTTTATTTCTGCTTTGTTTTATGATTTGTCAATGGGTATCATGACAACAATCTAAAATCAACCTACCTTTGCAAGTAGAAAATTTGAATGGGAATAAATTTATTTTCCAAATATAATTAAATGAATATAATCCCAAGTTTGGATGGGAATTATACATAGTTAAGAAAATTTTTTACTTTGTTATAGAAACTAACAAAAAAATTTAGCGAGAGAAGTGCATATTTTTTTTAATATAGCAAAATTACAAATTTGATATCTAACTTCTACATGTTGTAATACATTTCTCAACGTGTTTTATTAACAAGCTTATATTAGTGGTACTTTAAATGAATGTAAGAACAACAAAGGAAGAAGATACAAAAAGTACTTTAAAGTTGTCTTTCAACTTATTGGAAATTGATATTTTAGCATTTATTGGATATTTGAGGATGTAAAGGATTGAAATCCTAATTTTAATTTTAATTTAAGTTTGATTTATATTTTTTATTTTGTAATTTAATGTTTCTTATCAAGGATAGGAATCCTAATGTGAAATCAAAGACGAAGAAACAAAGAATTGTTTAAATCTTCGTACACAATAGCTTTCCCGTGCATCGCACAGGTTAGTGACTAGTACTCAATAAAAATCATCAAAAAACAAAGATCACCACACATTCTATTTTATTACAAATTAGAAAAAAAAATCATAAGTAGTATTAAATTTGGATAAGAATGTTAATAATTGCGTTTACTTTAAAAAAAATTGACTTATTATTTATATTCTTATAATTAAAATGTGTTTAATTTTAAGTGTATCCAGACGTATGCATGTGTTACGTGCTATTTTTTTCTAATAATTTGATTAATTATTTATATTTTTATAATGAAAATAGAGTTTAATTTTAGATGTATCTATGCGTTTGCATGAGTTGCATGCTAATTGATATGAATAGAAAACAGACATGGGAGTGAGACTCCATATTATATTATTACATGGCAGGTAGCCCTCAACTTGTAAAAAATTGTTTAGTTCCCACGAATGGTTTGTCAAAAGTCAGACCACTAATATTGATTGATGGTGTCTGCTCTGATTTTCCTAATGTTTTTTGGCAAAAGAAGAAACACATTGTTAACCTGCCATATGTTAAAGATTTTTCCAAATGTTTTACAAGAATCTTTACAATTAATGCTTATACTCCGAGAACTATTATTTGTTCTAATATTCTTACTGTTTCTTGGCAGGGAAAGAACTATAATACTGACAAGCACATTGCTGATATATATAAATACTACCAATAAGTGGATTAAAGATATTTGCACCACTAATAAGTGAAATATTATGACTTCTTCGGCAGAGAGGAAGAACAAGGGGAAAGCACCTGCACAGGGCTATCCTCAAGACAAAAGGCTCCCAGCGGGACAACCTTTTGTAATGCATGAAGGTGCATCTTCTGGAGTAAAACCTAGTAGATCAACATCCCTTCATGAATTTGTCCCGACAGAGGTGACATATTCTAGTGGTGATGTGGTTATTGCTTTGCAGGAAGTTTTGTCTAGAACTATGCAGTTCCACAATGGAACTTACAGTGAACTACCTGCCCCTGTTAAATTTATCCTTGATATTAGAATCTAAAATGATTCCCCATTCAGTTTTCCCAACTCAACCACTCTTGACCGTTGACAACTTCACAATTTGGTCTAATCACTATCACCAAGTGTCATTGTACTCTTGTAACAAGGGTATTCCTCTAACCTGGGCAACAAATTCAACTAGGCAAAACTTATAAATCAAAACTTGCACTAATAATTTAATTGGGCAACTAGGCAAATCAACTTGCATTGATTTATATAAATCAAAACTTGCACTAATAATTTAACTGGGCAAATCAACTTGCACTAAAACTTGTATAAATCAAATCTTACACTAATAATATAATTGGACAACTGGGCAACAAAAACGTGGACTGCAAAAACGTCACGGGCGAGATGAATAAAGTGAGGGATAGGTGAGATGAATAAAGTGAGAGTATTTAAGTAAAGTACATCATTTAGCACTTTCTCCTCCCTAGTTTCCTCTCAAATTGGGAGGATAAAAAAAGGTGGGCTTGGAGGAAAAATTTTCCTCCCCATTTTCTGTTTATTTTGTTTTCTCTCTTGAATCAAATAGTAAAAAATGTCATTATTCACCCTATTTTTCTCACCGTGTTTTCCATCATTCGTGTTTTCCATCATTCATGTTTTCACCCGCAACCAAACATACCCGCTAGCATTTAAAATGATTCCCCCATTCAGTTTTCCCAACTCAACCACTCTGGACCGTTGGCAACTTCACAATTTGGTCTAATCACTATCACCGAGTGTCATTGTCCTCTTGTGCAGGACATACTCCCCAGCTCTCCAAGCCAACGCTCAATATACTTTACACACTCAACCCTTTCTTTAAATGAATATTATCGAACTACTATTAATTTTTCATTCCACGTAGGCAAGAAAAGAAATTTCCGAAATATATGATAATGGCAAGTGGTCCTTCATTTATTATGCAGCTAGAGTTATCTAATCTATATAAAAAATATCAGTAAGCTGGTTGGAAATCTGAGCCAGAGGTTGATAGTTGATACTGTCATAGGTTTGATTATTGAGTTTTTGCCTTTGTATTGATTTCTTTTTTTTAGTTGGTGTTATCAGATGGGCTTCATTTGAAACCCTTCAATCATTTTCTTACCCAGCAAAACTTTCTTCCAAGAATTCTGTGGTTTTGAAGCTTAATGGGTCAAAGCACTCAGCTGTTTCAGCTGCTGCTGCTTTTCATGCAATATTTGGTTATTGCAGTGACAGCCAACAATGCCACAAATGACTGTAAGTCCACTTTAATCACTATGTCCTTTTTCATCGTTTATTAATCAAGTTTTTCATTAGGTTTCTTGCTTAGCACCTCTTGTTTCTCCTTAGCCATACAAATAAGAGAACAACAATACATTTTACCTGTTATTTGGCCATTCATAAATCAACATTTCTGGTTTCTGTTCTTCTTCTTCCTCTTTTGTTTTGTTTTGTTTTGTTTTTTTTTTTTTTCAGTCTCTTTTACACTAATTATGACCCAAATTTATTTGATTGCTGAGAGAACATGGAAAACAAAATTGGAATTGAGATTCAAAATTTCTACAATTTAATCATTTGAGCAGGCAGAAGAACTCATCCAATAAAGTGACCCTTGGACAATAATTTGATTAACTTGGGCTGAATTTTCTCCTAACAACATAAAAGACAAGCTTTCGAGTTTTTTTTTTTTTTTTTTTTTTTTTTTTTTTTTTTTGTTTTTGGGAATTCTTTTTCCATATTTCACCACAATACAGGGATGATTGCTGTTTCTGTTAGTGATTATCAATAATCTCCAGAGTGAAAATTACAGATCATTGCTTTGGAGAGTTACCCTCTATGCCTTTAAGGCATTAACTGCATATTGTAATATTGTGTACGGAAAACTCATCTTTAGGGGGCACAATTCTTTGGTAGTATTCAGTAGTTTGAATGACATTAGAGCTGTCAAGTCAAGTTTGATCCAAGTTACTCAGCCCTTGTTTTTTTTTTTTGGTTAATGATGATATGATGGTGTATTTAATGGCTTTGGTAAGGTTAATTCTCAGCACTTGGAACTGGGAAATACATAGTCAACCCTGACAAGAAAATTAGCTCCTGGACAGGGCTTTCTTTTTTGTTATTTGGGTTGCTGAAATTACAGTAGTGTAATTATACCTGAACATTACTTTCTCTTAAAGGAGATAAAGCTAGTCATAATCTTTCTCTTGGTTTATATATATATTCAATATAATACTTGCATATGAGCTTTAGCTAAAATGACAAATCCTCATCCTATTAGAATGAGATGGAGGATGAGATTATAAGCTCAAGATCCATAATGTACATGTATGAGTGCAACTTTATCAATACAAATAATAATACTTTTTCCTTGAATGGTTCTGTTTAAAAATTCTAATTTTTTTTCCCTTCTTTATCTGGTGATTCAATCATTAAAACAATCTAACAATTTCTGGTGTAGATCTTGGTCTACTGTCTTTCAAGGATGAATTGCAGAACACACCAACATCTTGGGTGGGAGCTGATCCTTGTGGTGGCGGTTGGGAATTGATTAATTGCTCTAATTCACGTGTGACCTCCATGTAAATTGCACCCTTAATTACTTTTTTTTAAAGGTTTTAATTCTGTCCAGTTTTTCATACTAATGTGACTGTTCTTTATGTCAGAGTATTAACAAGCATGGGTTTGTCAGGGAAGCTAACTAGTGAAATCTGGCAGTTGTCAGAGTTACAGATTTTGTACGTCATCTATTTGAACTTAGCCACTTCTTTTTGTCATGATAATATTAACACATGCAAGTACTGAAAATCTACCATCTATTTTTGTAGATTTTCAGTACTCGCATGTATTAAGATTCAGTGCTCACATCTGAAGCAGCAAATTTCTCATGTCGGGGGAGGCACTCTTTATTTACGAGAGATGCATCCCAGAGACCAACCATTTTAAGGGATTATCATTATAACAATACTGACTCAGAAGTTTTATTTTGTTTTATTTCATGAGTAGATTAATTCAATACTCCATTATTTGATGCAGTATTCATTAGTCGCTTCTTCAGTTAGTCCTCTTTGGCATCTACTCTTCCCTTGAGGAGGTTACTTTGTTTCCCTTTCTTTTGTCCCTTTTTTCATTTGGTGTTGTCTTTGATAAACTAATATTTTCTCATGACAAAGGTAGTATGGTTCCTACTAATTCCACAAGGCAAGTAGTATAAAAGGAAAACTTTCAAATCAAAAATAAAAACTAAGGAATCCCAAATATAGGACAAGATTTTACTAGCTAACTAAAACTCACCTAATTGAAATAATATTAAAAAGAGAAAATTTAAGAAATAAGGTAGGTCAAAACAAATCTCTGAGCAAATATCTAACTTAAAGTATCGGAGCTCTGGTGGTTGGCACCACACCATCTTCCTTTAGCTAACTCATTTTGCTGGCATTCGTTCTCTCCAAGTCAACTATGCAACCAATTCATATGTGAATCTAACGAGTCAGTTCATGATATTGCCAAAACTGGGCTTGTAAATCCAATTTCGAGGGCATGTTGTTTGTTAGAGATCTTCCAATGACAGTTAAAACCTCTACTAGCTTGAATTTGCAAAAAAGCTAAATGGAATCTCTATTTTGTTGTATTTTTGTTCTTGTGTCAACTGGAGTAGTTGCCTTGTTTGTTAGTCTGCTGGGTCTGTTTCTGGCTTCTTTGTTTATTTAGCAACTGTACATGCTCTTTGAAAACCCAAAAAGAAAAAAGAGAGGATAAATGCGCATATATAAGAACATAGAGACAATAAATTCTCACTTGTTTTATTTTTATTTTTTACTAAATAGCAGTTGCAGGCCGGATTAAGCTTCTGATCCCCTGATGATGGGCAGGTCATATACGCAAAAGTGAAGCAAATTGCTGGGCAAGGTCTCACAATCTCTTTTGTCGGATTAATTCCCAATAGAATTGTACCCAGTTGACAACATTAAAAGAAAACACTTTTTGCGGGTTCCAGTTAGCTCAACTGGTGAAATCTCTAATAATTGTATAAGAAATTTGGAGTTCAATCCCTACTTATATCAAAAATTGATCGTGAAACTCTCTCACAAAAAAAAAAAAAAAAAAAAAAAAAACTTTTTTAAGATACTAGGAATTGTTTTCTTTTATGGAGCTAAGCAGGTTGCGCCTAATTACACATGCAGTTGCAAAGATAAATGCGAACAATTTGAACATGCATGTGGTATTGTAATAGCTAGTAATGACAATCCTAAAATTATTCATAGAAACAACAAAATAATAAAATTATACAAAGAAAAGATGGACACAATTGAACTCATTACTCATTAGAAGCCAAACCAATAATTATGATTTTGTGATTATCACAAGTGACAAATTGGATCATACCGCAAAAAAGAAGAACCATTATTTCAATTTTGTGTCCCTCCATATTTTCCATAACATTAATGAGGGGTTAACACCACATATTTATAGGAATTCTTACAAGAATGAGGAAATTATACATATAAAGACCAAAATTTATACCACTAAGGTAAATTCTAAATAGTCCCCAATGAAAATTACAAAGAGACCAAAAAATTGGTTCAAAGTTAGATTGCCTCTTAAACTAGACCAAATTTCTGTCACCCATTACCAAGAATATGAATTCCACACCATATACATGTCCCACAACACCCACTTCACTGAACAATATAAATGCAAAATCTGAAGCAGCACTCACAAAAAATTACAACTTAAGTTCCTTTGTAACTCCACACATTCATAAGAAGTAAAACAAAAAACTAATAAAATAAAATGTGTAACCCAAAAGTTTAACGTACCTCAAAATTTTAGGAATTTGAGAAGAATTTTTTGGAGTTGAGAAGATAGCCTCTGCTGCAACACTAGAAGAATTAGCTTAAATTAGGGTTGGATTTTTAAAATTCATATTGCATAAATAATAAATATACACACACAGAGAGAAGAGAGGTACCAATTTCTAAATGTTGTACCTTGAGGGAGTCAATATGTATATTTCTGTACGTTTTGCTCTCTCTGTTTTACACAATTATTGCTGCTCCTCCTCCTGCAGCTCGTGGATGGACCTATTATCAATCTGAACGAAAGGGATGTTGATGATATTCTTCAACCACTCTTGCCCTTTTCCTTTCTTGCAGTTTTGTTTCAGCACTGGACATCCATCAATTCGTAGTACCAGAAGTGAGGAAGGTCAAAAATTGTTACAGCTGAATCCATTTTTTCTATCAAACATATTGGTCGTGTGTTACAATATTTCATAGTAAAGGTCAAAAATAGAAGAAGTAGAGATTGACCAATATTATGGAGCCACGTGGCAATATCACCCCGGGCCTCCTTTTTCATTTTGCAATAAAGCTTAGGTGGACAAGATGAGGAAGAGACTTATCGCATTTTTCTCTTCTCTTCTCACTTCCTTCTTTTCTTTTCTCCCCCCCCTTTTCTCTCTCTCTCCAAAAACAAATACAAAATTTATTTGTATTTGTTTGAAGAGTACGGTATTGCAAAAGTTTGAGAAAATTGTTATTAGCATATATATATATATTGGAAATTGATGTAAGTGTGCTTAATCTATAACCCCATATTATTTGGACTAAGGCTTTATTGTTGTTGTTGTTGTTGTTGTTGTTGTTGTTGTTGTTTCTGTTGTTTTGGTTGTTGTGTATTGATTATAAACTGACTTTGCTTTAAATAAAAAAGGTTTTGTATTGAAGGAAGGATTTGAGCTATGGGGAAGAGGAAAGCAAAAACAAAGCCACCACCTAAGAAGAGAATGGACAAGCTTGACACTGTCTTCAGCTGTCCTTTCTGCAACCATGGCACAAGTGTTGAATGCAGAATGTAAGTATATATGTGATTTTCTTGTATGCTGTATGACGATCGTATATGTAAAGGAATGTCTAAAGTACCAGTGGCCCAACTATCTCAAAGTGACTAGTGGGGAACTGTTGGACATCAGTAGTTTTTTTTTTTTTGAAAACAAATTGTATATCTCTGTTAGTATGTCGTGTTTGCCATTATTTTTCTGTACCACACCACTGCAGCAAATAGATGAGGATGAGTAGTAATTGGTAAATGTAATTGTTCTTGTCATTCAATTCCTTGACTTGAATGTCGAATCGCACTACATTCACTTGACTAGGGTCAGTCGGATATACCCTTCTTTGGGATGCCTTGTTGGCACCATGTATAGGGATGTTGCCACCACACCTCCGACCCTTTTCAGGCCACATGCACTCACGTCCAATGAAAATTGATTGCATATGGCTGATTATGTGCTAGTGCAAGGTCATGTGAACAAACATGTATAAGGTCGATTCCATGTGTTGATGCTGTGGAGTACATGGTTTTATTCTTAGTTTTGGAATTTATCTGGTTTCAGTGATATGAAGAACTTGATTGGGGAAGCCTCGTGCAGAATATGCCAAGAGAGCTTTAGCACCACCGTCACAGGTAATTTGTCAAAGCATTGATTTGCCATGTATAAAGTGATATTCTTTGAATAGATTAAATTCAAGACAGCATTTTTTATCATGAAATTAAACTTGTAACAGTGTAAGATATTATCAATTGCTGTCAAAGGATTAGCTCATACTCAACTTGTGTTTTAGATCCCTACAATTAACCTGTTGCTTTTTCTGTACACTAGAAACTTGATTGGTTGCAGTTTTTCTGGCTTAATTCCAGACACAATAGGAAACCTAAAGCTGCTAAAAATTCTGTAAGACTTTTGACTTAGTATTCTTATCGTTTAAATGGAATATCAAATGCAATGAAAGTACTTACAGCTCTTAAGTTTTCCTCCATTTCATAGACAATGATTTTCCGGATAAAGGGTCTATTTTTTCTTCTAAATCTCAATTTGAGGCTATATCTATTGCAGTTTTGATTTTAGGCCAACATACACTGAATTCTGGAACTTTTTATTTGCTATGAATTGCAGATCTCTAACTAATAACAGCTTCAATGGACCAATTCCAGCTTCTATTGGTTCTCTTTCCCAACTTTACTGGCTTGATCTCGCCAATAACCAGCTTGAAGGAGCCCTACCAGTTTCTGTCAGTTCGTTTAGACCCCTTAAACCCAACAGATTAACCTAGTGAATTAGCCAAGTGATTAACTTAGGTAATTTAATTAAAACTAGGTTAACACAAATAAGCAAAAATAACAAAGCAGTGGAAAATAAATAACACAAAGATCTGATGACTCAGGAAACCACACCGGTAAAAACCTGGGGAGGATTTGACCTAGCTATCCTCAAGGTAAACTGAATCCACTATGAAAGAATTGAAGTTTACACAATAGACTTAGACCACTAACATCTTATTGCTACCCAAGTGTAGGAAACTTACTACCATGACCCCATGATAGCTCCGAGATCCACGGACTCCTTCTTTCCGGAATTCTTCAGCAAATCCACAAGCGCACCTGCTTGTATATCTTTGTGTTCTCTTGATTCTGCAACTGTATTGATCTACACAACTCTTGACATAAATCTCAAGTTTGTAAACCCTAAGTGTATGTGAAGGTAAACACCTCTAGATCTCACAGAGAGATTCACAAACACAGCAAAACAGAACTCTAAAAACGTGGTTAGGGTTTTCCCTTATATACTTAGGGCAAAACATAAAACCCTATACATTAAAACGGGCTTGGGCTGAGTTGGAATTTTCTGCAGAAAAACGTTCTGCACGATTTTCGATCGATCGAGTCTAATTTTCGATCGATCGAGTCTAATTTTCGATCGATCGAGTCATACAGAAAGTGAACAGTACTTCTGCATAAAAACTCGATTCCAACTTTACATTAAGACCCATACTTTGAGCAAGTCTAACACACGACTAAACATTGTTTTGATCATGGTTTGCCAACATACAAATTGAAGTTCTAAATACATTAGTTCATAATCTTTAGAACCTAACAAACTCCCCCTTTGGCAATCCGTGACAAAACACATACTTAACAAAAAGCTCAAAGTTATAAATTGAAATAGCCCATTACAATAAAAATAGCCACTTAACAATTCAACCTAAACTACTATCTAACAGTTGCAAAATAGACAGCAGCTCGACTGAAAGCAACCTGTATATTCCTGTAACACTTAACAAACACATAAACGCATGTGTGGAAAAAAAACAGGAAATACACAAATAAAAATTTCTTGATTTCACATGACACAAAAGAAAGTCATATATCATGAATAACATCATCAATATAAATCAATAAGCAGAGTAGTAACATAGTGAAATAAGAAACAAATACATACAAATGTATCTCAACAAAATAAATCTCCTAAACAAGAGCTAAAAATGAGAATACACAGTGAAGCATCTAGATACAATCTAATAACTCCACAAGCTCCGCAGTATCACTACCAAGTAAACAAAAAACTCCCCCTAAAATGTAAATCTCCACAAAGATAATCTCCTAAATACAATGAACTATGTACTCCCCCTTTTTGTGACGAATTACCAAAGGGCACTCACTCATCATCAAAAGGTGGTGGAGGAGATCGACGAGAGCTCGCCAAATCTGCTCGTAACGCACGTAGCTCATCAAGGATGTCCACCAAAAGCTGACCATGAGCCGCCTGAACGGTCACGACAGTATCAAGAGTCCGACGAAGGTCAGAAACCTCATCAAACGGTGGAGGAACATCAGCAGCAGCAGCAACAGTAGGATCAGAAGAAGTCCCAGCTGCATGAGTATCTGGAGAAGAAGAAGGGGGTGGAGTGACATCGGAAGGCTCTACCCTAGAACGCTTAGAGCTAACTCGACGTTGAGTAGCCCTTTGCCTCAAAAAGGTAGCACCGATAGGAGCGACAACATGTACAGGCTCAGAAGCAGGAAACTCACCAAAACCAAGAAAAAGTAGAATCTTATGAATAAAAACAGGAAAAAACAAAGCATGAGCCGTAGAACTAGATCGATGAACCTCGTTCAAAGAACGAAGGAACAGATGCGGAAAACTGATAGGAGCATCAGTGACCAAAGCATACAAAAAGACACACCTCTCAAGAGGAATAGTGTGGACATGCAAAATAGGCCACAAAGAATGACACGCTATCCTAAAGAAAAGATAGTGCAGCTCAGACAGCTCAGCAGAAGTGATTCGAGGATCAGAACCCCACTGGATAGAAGACCCAGTGATGTAGGACAAGACGTCATCAAGGGGAGGAGACTCCTCGTAAGGAAAAACGGGATGGTCCACAATGGGCACCCCAAGAGCATCAGACACTACCGAAGGAGTAATGCGATACTCCACACCACGTAACCATACCTTTACTAAGGTGTCGTTATCGTAGACATGAATAGAGAGGTTCGAATAGAACTCTTTAATCAAGGTGGCAGGAGGAGGAGAATGCTCATACTCGAGCAAAGGTAACCAACCCCGACGTGAAAAGTTACGACGTACCTCAGGATCCAGCTCATCTAAGATAACCCTACGCTCAGCCCAAATTTGACGCCTAAGGTTCAGAGTCTCATAGGTGACTTGGTTTGACTCACTAGGGAACCGCTCAGTGTCAAAAGAAGGAGAAGGATCAGAAGTCCTATGGGCTCTATTTTTCCTAGGCATAGTGCTAAGGAAAAGATAGACACAGAAAGAAAAGAGCAAAAACAATACCAAGGGCATACTGCAAGTTAGCACAGCAAAAAAAAATAGAATATAACAATTCTATATGATGCATGAGCATGAACATAACATGATGCATGTACTAATGCAGTGACATGTTCAATTGTGATCCAAATTAACAAAATTGGCTTGAGCAAGCAATATTTATCAAAAATACCCAATTTGAAAAACCCTAGTTTTCAAAACACAACAAATTAATAAATTGATCAACACAATAGTCAATTAACACAATATAATGATCAAATTAATCAATCTAACAAGCCAATTTCATCAATTTCAATCAAATTGAACAAAATCCCCAATTTACTCAATTACAAGCCCTAGAATTCCAAATTTTCCACAAAACACCAAATAAACTAAATTAAACCACATGATGTGCTTAGGGAAGGTGTCCCCACAAAAACCCATGAAAAATTTGAGAAAGAACCACTCAAAAACAATCCCAAAAATAGAAAACTCCTAAATGCCGAAAATACCCAAATATGCATGAAAAGAATGCATGAAATTAGAAAATAAATGCAAAGGAAAGGGTATATACGTCTTACCAGCTGTGGGAGAGAGAGATTGTAGCAAAAGATTTGGAAGAAAACGACAAAATCTCCAAAAAAAAAATGCTGACCGGTTGGTAGGAAGACAAAAGAGTTTGAAAAAGTTTTTGAATAGTGAAAAGTCACGTGGAAAAGGACCTTTTGAAATACTGTCATCCCGAGTTTCGATTGATCGAAAATTACATTCGATCGATCGAAATCACCTTCGATTGATCTAAAACAAGCTTGGATCGATCGAGCCAACCAGAGAGTTTTCTGAGCATTTTAAAACATTTTCGATCGGTCGAAAATCAGTTTCGATCGATCGAAATTCTGGAAAAATCAAATTTTTGAAAAACCAAACATTTTAGATCAAAAACTCCTCAAAGCAGCAGATTTTAAAAATCAAATGCATGAGTATGAGATGAGATGTTTTCCAAAAACACATGTATTCAACCTAGATTCCTCAAAGCAAAATTTTCTCTCAATATACCAAAAAAAAAACAAACAAGCAAACATGTTTTGCATCAAATTCCCAAACTTCTCAAACTTGGTTGGTCAGGCCAAAAACACACACAATATCATGTACACAATTCTAGCAAAGAATAGCTTGTGTAGTGTGTGCAACTAGCATAAGCTTGAGAAACATGTGAGGTGATATACACATAAAGATCAATCACAATTTCTACAAAATCCATCACATGAATTTGAAAGAGACTATTACTTAAAGAGTTACATCATATAACTCCCACATCTCCTAGAATAAAAGCTTGCAATCATGTAAGTTTCTTGATTTGCCTCAATATTCAAATTTATTGATTAGAAACTTAATAAAAGCCGGGATAATGTACACACTAATTTTATTTGAATTTGTGAGATTATTATAGCCCAATAATGTACACACCAATTTTATTTAGAGGCTACACCTTATGTTCTTTTTGTGCATGTGCTACACTTTCTCGAGCACAAAATCTTATGATATGCACTAAGGTGTTCATGATTGGCTAATAAACAGTGGTGAGATGGTTATTTATGCCTTTCTCAATAAGTTCAAGTCCAACAATCAAAGACATAAGACTTCAAGATCAAGATCATGTGATCAACAATTATAGCATCTTCCCACACAACATGCACAACAAGACTTTAGCTAGTAAAGTGCAATAGAAATAAGTGCATCAAAACTAAACAAGGTACATACTTATGACATGTAATTTTGATTGACCAACCTTGTTTTCAAAATTCAAGAAAAAAAATAGCAAAACACAATTTGCAAAAATTTTTTTTTTTTTATTAAACAAAGAGTCAAAACATCCTAGAATGAAATGCATGAATGTAATGCAATGCAAATCCTAGAAACAAAGGTCACATAAGATTGAGCAATGAAGCACAAGGACCATGAAGGCAAGAATGACTAGGGACAAAGAATCACACCAATGACTTGACGAAGAGTTTCAAACTTTCCTCTATCAAGCGGTTTGGTGAAAATATCAGCATTCTGACGTTCAGTTGGAATATATTCAAGAGCAACAATTTTCCTTTCAACAAGATCCCTAATGAAGTGATATCTAATCTCAATGTGTTTGGTCTTAGAGTGTTGAACAGGATTCTTAGATATATCTATGGCACTAGAGTTATCACAATAAACAACCATGGTGTCTTGAGATATTCCATAATCACTCAAAAGTTTCTTTATCCATAGAAGCTGAGAACAACAACTTCCAGCAGCAATATATTCTGCCTCAGCAGTAGATAAAGAAACAGAATTTTGCTTCTTACTCATCCAAGCAACCAAATTAGCACCAACATAAAAACAACCACCAGTTGTACTTTTTCTATCATCAGCATTACCAGCCCAGTCAGAATCAGAAAAACCAGCAAGAGAAAGATTTGACTCTTTACTGTAAAATAGACCATAATCACAAGTTCCAGCAACATATTTTATGATCCTCTTAACAGCATTTAAGTGAGAGACCTTAGGATTAGATTGAAATCTAGAGCAAACACCCACACTAAACGCAATATCAGGTCTGCTAGCAGTTAAGTACAAAAGACAACCAATCATGCTTCTATATAAGGTAACATCAACAGACTCACCTGATGGATCATTTGTTAGTTTCGCATTAGCAACCATTGGTGTCCTAGCATGTGCAGCCTTATCAAGACCAAAAACGCTTGACCAAATTTCGCGCATACTTAGCTTGGTTGATGTAGATTCCATCATCCGTTTGCTTTACCTGCAATCCCAAGAAATAAGTTAGTTCCCCAACCATACTCATCTCAAACATGGCCTTCATTTCATCTGCAAAAGATTGAGTAAGAGAATCATTAGTAGCACCAAAAACAATATCATCAACATAAATTTGAGCAACTACAAAATGATTCTTATCCTTTCGTATAAACAGAGTGGTGTCAGCAAAACCTCTCTTGAAGCCATGATCCGTGAGATATGCAGTTAATCTATCATACCAAGCCCGTGGCGCTTGTTTCAATCCATAGAGAGCTCTCTTCAACTTGTAGACATCATTTGGCCTGTGAGGATCAATGAAACCTTTCGGTTGTTCAACATATACCTCTTCTTGTATCATGCCATTTAAGAATGCACTCTTGACATCCATTTGATACAACCTGAAGTTCATGTGACATGCAATAGCCAAAAGAATGCGAATGGATTCCAATCTTGCTACGGGTGCAAAAGTCTCATCAAAATCAATTCCTTCTACTTGTGTGTATCCTTGAGCAACAAGTCTAGATTTATTTCTGATAACAGTTCCATGTTCATCTGACTTGTTCTTGAAGATCCACTTAGTTCCAATAACATTGACTCCCTCAGGTCTAGGAACTAATTCCCACACATCATTTCGAACGAACTGATGAAGTTCTTCATGCATAGAATTGACCCAATCAGCATCTTGGAGAGCTTCATCCACCTTCTTCGGTTCGAATTGGGATAGGTAGCATGAGTGAGTAATCACATTTAAAGCTTTGGATCTCAATCTCATGTTATCATTCAAACTTCCCAAAATATTAGTAGCAGGATGATTCAACCTGACTCTTGATGAAGGACCTTTGACCAATGAAGTAGTGGTACCTTTCTGATCTGATGGACTTTGAACTTCTCTCTGTTCTTGTGGAACTCCATGAACTGGTGTTGAAGGTTCTGAACTTGATGGCACAGATGCTGTATCATTCAAAACCATTAACTCTTCCTCTGTAGGCTTTCCCACATAGTTTTCAGGTAGAGAATCATCAACTTCCATCATCTTTTCTTGAACTTGAGGTGCATGTTCTGAATGGCCTTCTGAGTTTAATTCATCATTGATCACTACATTTGAGGATTCCATGACTGTTTTGGTTCTCAGATTGTATACTCTGTATGCTCTACTGGTGGAAGAGTATCCCAGAAAATAACATTTATCACTCTTAGCATCAAACTTTTCCAGGTTCTCTCTATCACGCAGAATGTAACAGTCACTGCCAAATACTCTGAAGTATTTCACTACAGGCTTCTTTCCTCTCCAGAGTTCATAAGGAGTTTGCTTGGAATTTGGTCTGAAATACACCCGATTGAGAGTGTGACATGCAGTATTAACAGCTTCTCCCCAAAAAGATTTAGGCATCTTCTTATTATGGAGCATGACACGGGCCATTTCTTGTACAACTCTGTTTTTCCTTTCCACAATTCCATTTTGTTGTGGTGTTTTGGGTGAAGAGAATTCCTGACGGGTGCCTTGATTATCGCAAAACGTAGCCAGTTTGGTGTTCTCAAACTCTTTTCCATGGTCACTTCTAATTCTGGCTATCACAGTTCCTTTTTCTACTTGCAATTTCTTGCACAGATGAATCATTTTTTCAGGAGCCTCAGCTTTATCTTTCAAAAGTACAACCCATGTGAATCTTGTAAAGTCATCCACAACAACTAAAATGTACTTCTTTCCACCTAAACTCTGAACTCTGGCAGGACCCATGAGATCAATGTGCAGCAACTCCAAAGGTCTCGTAGTTTGAACATCAGCTACAGACGGATGTTTGGACTTCACTTGTTTACCCATCTGACATGGTCCACAGATGCATTTTTCAATCTTCTCAAACTTGGGCAACCCAATTACCGCATTACATTTTGAAATCTTCTCTAATTGCTTAAGGCTGGCATGTCCCAACCTTTGATGCCATAAGTCAACTTGATTGATCTTAGCACTGAAGCATTTGTTGCTTATACTTGGGGTGATACCATAACAGTTGTCAGCAGTCCTCACACCAACACACATACAATCACCTCCTTCATCAAGTATTTCACATTCTTGTTTGGTGAAGAACACATTCAGTCCATTGTCACAAATTTGACTTATGCTGAGTAAGTTTGCCTTCAACCCATCAACATACCACACGTCTTCAAAGACTGGTAGTCCTGGAATATCCACTGTGCCAATGCCTCTGATCACAGATTTACTTCCATCTCCAAAGGTAACTGTTCCAATCTTTCCTTCGAAGAGTGTCTTGAACAAGGCTTTATTTCCTGTCATGTGCCTAGAACAACCACTATCTAAATACCAAAGACAAGAATCACGTGCCTTTAAGGCGGTTAAAGCAGTATAACACATGTAATTACTGTCATATGTGAACACAGCAAGACACTCAAGAAAGATTTTAACACACATGGTAAAGAACAAGCACACCAAGTACACAATGCGGCAAAATAAAGAGAAGATTTTAAAGAAATCCATAACAACAGGGGTCAAGGATCAGCTTAAAAGATCAAAGGATCAAACAAAAGCTACCCGCTTTGATACCACTTGTCAGTTCGTTTAGACCCCTTAAACCCAACAGATTAACCTAGTGAATTAGCCAAGTGATTAACTTAGGTAATTTAATTAAAACTAGGTTAACACAAATAAGCAAAAATAACAAAGCAGCGAAAAATAAATAACACAAAGATCTGATGACCCAGGAAACCACACCGGTAAAAACCTGGGGAGGATTTGACCTAGCTATCCTCAAGGTAAACTGAATCCACTATGAAAGAATCGAAGTTTACACAATAGACTTAGACCACTAACATCTTATTGCTACCCAAGTGTAGGAAACTTACTACCATGACCCCATGATAACTCCGAGATCCACGGACTTCTTTCCGGAATTCTTCAGCAAATCCACAAGCGCACCTGCTTGTATATCTTTGTGTTCTCTTGATTCTGCAACTGTATTGATCTACACAACTCTTGACATAAATCTCAAGTTTGTAAACCCTAAGTGTATGTGAAGGTAAACACCTCTAGATCTCACAGAGAGATTCACAAACACAGCAAAACAGAACTCTAAAAACGTGGCTAGGGTTTTCCCTTATATACTTAGGGCAAAACATAAAACCCTATACATTAAAACGGGCTTGGGCTGAGTTGGAATTTTCTGCAGAAAAACGTTCTGCACGATTTTCGATCGGTCGAGTCTAATTTTCGATCGATCGAGTCATACAGAAAGTGAACAGTACTTCTGCATAAAAACTCGATTCCAACTTTACATTAAGACCCATACTTTGAGCAAGTCTAACACACGACTAAACATTGTTTTGATCATGGTTTGCCAACATACAAATTGAAGTTCTAAATACATTAGTTCATAATCTTTAGAACCTAACAGTTTCTAATGCGACTGCACCTGGTCTTGATATGCTACTTAATGCAAAGCACTTGTATATCATTTCTCTGCTTCAAGCTGATTACTTTGTTTTTTCCACTCAACGATGAGCTAAAATATTTTCATCATCTACAGTCATCTGGAAAATAATAAGCTCTCAGGAAACGTTCCACCTAAACTTTTCAACTCATCAATGATTCTAATACATTTGTAAGCTCTATTGGTTTACTCTCAGCTAGGTAGCAAGCTTCAGTAAAGACTGCATATTAATGATGTTTGAAATATATGTATAATGGACTCTCTTTGGTTCACGTCTTTGTTTTTAATTTTCTGAGTTTTGCCTCTGCATCATTTTTGGCTCTAATGCTGTCAGCTTGAAGGTCTTGGACATGGAATCTAAGAAAAAAGCTTCATTTTGGTATCCTCAGTTGTATAGCAAAACACAATCAATTTAGTCATACCTTCTTACTGCAGCTGTATATGTTTCTTGCAGGATTCTTCAAAGCAATAAACTCACTGGCAGGATTCCAAGTACCCTTGGACTTGTGCAGTCTTTGGAGGTGATGTGAGTATCTAGCTCACATAATCAAGTGATTTCAGACCAAGATTGTTGCTAGCTGTGAACTTCTTTCTAGTTATTGTACTGAATATCTTGTTTTCATTACAGCCGCTTTGATAGGAATTCAATAACAGGACCCGTGCCTTCGAACCTCAACAATCTTGTAAATGTTAGCCAAATGTAAGCAAACAATACTGACACACCAAATGCAGCATTTATACTTGTTTAATGAAATTATTTATATCATCTTATGTGGGAATTTTCACTTTACAAAGAGAGCTTTTGGTGCTCTGTTTCCAGGTACTTGTCCAACAATAACCTGTCTGGTCCAATTCCCAACCTTACTGGCATGAATTCCCTCAACTATTTGTAAGCTGCGTTAATATTACTTGAGATTGAATTTAAACTGTGGTGCAGGGGTTAATGAGCATTGTCAGACCATTATAACTGATGATAAAAAATTTTAACCTCCAAAATAGATACTGTTTGCCAGAGTCCTATATCTATGGTTACTATATTTAACATAATTTCTATCATTTATTTTGTTTAGACTATAAGTGTAATCTGTAGGGATGTGAGCAACAATAGTTTTGATGGATCTGAAATTCCTCCATGGTTTTTGAACCTTGAGTCCTTGACCTCCTTGTAAGTTTCACCCCTTCCTCATGCTACTCACACTCAAAATCCCCCCCCACGTTATACCTCAAATGATTAGTCAAGTTACACAATCCTCACAATCACTTATACCCAAGATCCATCTAGTAACACCTGATGTGGGACTCAACACACATCCGCACAACCCACACTCAAAACAATCCAATCCAATCCAATCCAATCTAATCAAATCCGCACAATTTGGAGTATCATAGTATATATATATATATATATATATATATATATATAAGCACATTTTTGAAATATTTATGGTTGCTCATTCTGCTTTGTCTAATATATCATTGTTTATATAAGACCTTATGATGTCTTCTCTTACAAATTTACCATTCTTTGTTCCCCTTGTTTTAAGTACATTGTGTCCTTGCCAGTGCAGTCATTATTCCTTGCTGCGTGTTTGGATGAACTGAAGACAACTTGGCCTACTTTGTTCTCATGTGTAGCAATTTCTAATTTATGGCAAATTAATAGATTTTGATTATATCATATCTCATCTGCTGCACATATTTCTCAAACAATACCCATTACTATTTTGATGTAGGACAATGAACTTTAAAAATGGGACTTTGTGTTTGAGAAACAAAGAGAAGAATAAAAGAATGGATAAGACCTAGGATTTGGCACCTAGGGTGTACTTGGAATCAACACCAAGTGATGAAAACTGGAAAATTGAATCCAAGAATCACCACCAAGAGTTGCATGGAGTCAACATCAAGCATTCAAGAATGATAGGAGCTTAGGAATTAGCACCTGTGCTTTCTTGGAATCACCTCCAAGCATTGTTGGGGGGGGGGCGGGGGGGGGGGGGGGGGGGGGGGGAACCTTCAAAACCAAATTTCATTAATCCATGATCAACTATCTATAATAATGAACTTTGGCCCTTTCTTAATAGTGTTCTCATGTTACATCAAACATGAAAAGAAAATAAACGCATAATGAGATTACATATTAGGATATTAAAATCAAATAGCAATCAAATATCTCTAAAAGCATCAATCAGTATCAATCATGATCAATCAGGTCCAACAAAATCAATAGCACGAACAGAATCAATCTGGTGTCTGCACAACTCATGGACATGATTTTGCTAGTCTATATTGTATAAAGGACGGCTGCCTGATGGTCTTCTTCTAAATTTCTTTGGGTTCAATAGTTAAGTGTTGAGAATGAACCTTTCCAAAAAAAGCTATTGGCTCCGTCAATAGCTTTAAACTCTTTGCGCAAAAGCATCTAGATTCTTTTCAATTGATAGATTATTGAAGTGAAACATTTAGTTGGATTTCTGTTAATACCTTACCATCAATAGTATATATTCTGGTTATACATATAATTTCCATAGGTTCAGACACAATGAAATCTGTCTAGCTATACACACACATAAAACTAAACAAATTATGTGACTGATCTGACATGTGGGGACAGATTATTAGAGAACAACCAGCTCAATGGTTCCTTAGATATTGGTACCACCTATAGCACCCAATTGCAACTCATTGATCTACAGAACAATTCGATTTCTGGCTACACAGAAACCACTGGAGGGTACAACAAGGAATTGATGTAAGCCATAATCAGTTACTTTGGTTGTTTATTTTTTAAATGCATTGTTGAAGAAGTAACTATTTTATCATTTATTGGAAAGTCAAATATCCATGATATTTCTTTTTAACTGATTTTAAAGGTCTGACATCATCGGGCCAATTGTCCTTAATTATCTGCAGACTTAAGGACAACCCAATTTGTGAGTCAAAGAACATCAAAAGTAGTTACTGCACAGTTTCCCAACCAAATGATGGCCCTTCATACTCGACTCCACCAAATAACTGTCAGCCTATTTCCTGCAGTTCAGGTCAAGTTTCCAGCCCCAACTGTTCATGCGCATATCCATACAGTGGAACTCTAGTTTTCAGAGCAACTTCCATCTCAGACTTGGGGGACTCAGTTTACTACACAAATCTTGAGGCGTCTCTAATGCAATCTTTTCGGTCCCAAAAACTGCCTGTAAATTCAGTTTCCCTGAGTAACCCAATCAAAGACTTTTCTAAAGACTTTAAAATAAGACTACAAATCTTCCCGTCTGGCCAAAGTTGTTTCAATCGAACAGGACTTTCTCAGGTTGGGTTTGTGTTCAGCAATCAGATTTTTGAGCCCCCACAAGGTTTTGGACCTTACTATTTTTTAGCTGATCCTGTTCCATATGATTGCTATGCAGGTAACTTCAAATTCACATTTAAATAGAAATTAGTACTTCCTATATTGGATTTGTCTTATTGTGATGCATCTCTAAAAACACAAATTGTCACAATGTTAGCTTGATATTAATATGACCAATCTCTCTCTCTTGCTCTCCCCCTTTTGTGTCATTTTTTATGTTTCTACAGAAACCAAAAAGTCTTTTGAGTATAGGGGTTATAATTGGAGCAGCAGTTGGTGGCACTGTCCTGCTTCTATTATTACTCCTTGCAGGGGTCTATGCTTTCCGCCAAAAGAGAAGAGCAGAAAGAGCTTCCGAGCAATTGAATCCTTTTTGTAAGATAGCTATGATGTAAACTTGGCACTTCAGAGCTGTTAATATTAAATTTTAAGGGTATATTATCACTTTCATTCCATACAAATGCAGCACAGTGGGATCCAAATGGTGGCAGTGGTGGCATTCCTCAATTAAAAGGAGCAAGATGCTTCTCCTTTGAAGAGCTTAAGAAGTACACCAACAAGTTTTCTGAAGAAAATTCTATTGGATTTGGTGGTTATGGGAAGGTTTGATTATGACTACTCTCGTCAGTATATTGATAGTTTGCTTAATCTTTGAGAATATATCAGAAGATTCTTCAAGTTCTATAACAAGAAATATTTTATATTCATGCAAATGCAATTTGTTATGTTCTTCTGGCACTTCAAATGCTTAATTTCCTTTCCAAAATTTTCCTTGTTCTCCCATTAATTTCTTTCTTGTTAATAAAAGATTCTTAAGCTTATCACAATATTTCTGAACCATGCCTGTCTCAAAATAAAAACCAAATGTCTAATTTGCCAACATTTCTACAGGTTTATTGGGGGACTCTTCCCACTGGTCAACCAATTGCCATCAAACGAGCTCAGAAAGAATCTTTGCAGGGTGGGCATGAGTTCAAAACTGAGATTGAACTTCTATCAAGGGTTCATCATAAGAATCTGGTTAGCCTTGTTGGTTTTTGTTTCGATCAAGGTGAACAAATGCTTGTATATGAGTATGTTCCAAATGGTGCTTTGAAGGATAGCCTCTCAGGTACTTCCATCCAATGCCGCACCTCCTTTATATGAATTCTGGTACTGTTTGACACTTCATGTGCGTTACTTTATTAAAAAAAAATATCATGCAACTTTTCTGTTTATTAGCGCAGTTAAGTTGTAAAAAATGGTCATATTTGAGTGACATGGAAAGATTACAAGAATTCCCCTATGCTAATATAAAGAAATAACAAGGAAACTCCAACACTCCCTCTCAAGCTAGAGCATACACGTCAAACATGCCCAACCTTAGCACATATTAATAGTAGAGTGATATAGCAAGAATACAAGAATACTCTTACGTTAATCAATCAATCTATATCTATATCTATATATTACTAAAAGCTGAAGCGTAGCATTTAATGTTGCTACGCTCACATTGAGCCACATCAGCAGCCACGTCATCATTTTTGTTTTCAATTTTTGTTATATATATTTTATAACATTTTCTCATTAATTTAAGGTGACTTAAAAACACCATTATTTAAAAATTAAAATATCTTTTAACAATTATTATTATTATTATTATTATTATTATTATTATTAATTTTCCAAAACTCTCCATCCATTTTACCTCTTCATCTCCCTACTACTCTCTACCTTAATATCATTCTTTCTCTACCTTTTTGTCTTCCTTTATTTTGACCCTTCTTATTCTCAACATCTTACTATAAATTTGACATTTTCCTCTTCATTTTATGCATAGTTTTCTCACACAAAAAAGGTTACTTCTCTCTCTCTCTCTCTCTCTCTCTCAATTTTTTTCATTTTTTGTTTGATTTTTTTTTTATATTTTCATTGCATCAATTCTTTTGGTTGATGAATTTTTATGTTAATTAGAATTCTACTTTGGGTTGATGCAATTTATTTTTATGTTATAAGTTGTAATCTTTTATCTTTTCATGCTATGCATAGTTTTCTCACACAAAAAAAGTTACTTCTCTCTCTCTCTCTCTCTCTCTCTCTCTCAATTTTTTTCATTTTTTGTTTGATTTTTTTTTTCATTGCATCAATTCTTTAGGTTGATGAATATTTATGTTAATTAGAATTCTACTTTGGGATGATGCAATTTATTTTTGTGTTTTAAGTTATTATCTTTTATATTATCTTTGATTAAATATTATCCTACTGCATTATACATATAATATATAATAATATAATGTTATTATATTACATAGAATGACTTGGATAATTTGATGTTTATTGCTATATAGTTTATTTTTACCTTTTTTCCTCTCATATTATTATATTCAACATTTAAATCAAGTCACATCCTCTATGCTGTTAAATTATGCAGCACAAATTAAGAAAATGGTTAGACACAAACTTGCCTTCCTTTACCATACGTTGAGGAAATCAATATATTTATGTGATAAAGGGTCATATAATTTATAATTTAGATAGCATCCTTTGAATGTGACTAGGCCCATGGATTCAGCAATCTGTAGACTTAAAAAGGCTATTGAGAATAAACTTTTTGAATTAAGTCTAACAAAATATGAATTACTATATATCATTTAGATAAAAGTTTTTGTCATAGATACATTACTATTTTTTTTTTGCCACATATTTAAATCACGCAAACTTAATAATTTTATATTATGTGTTAGCATAGTCTCTATTTATTATTCTTCTTCTTCTCAAAAATATTATGTATCATCTTTAATGGATGCCAACAATATTGATCTTATAAGAAAAGTTACATAAAATATTGAGAAAAAAAATTTTATATTACAATATACTAAAAATGTTTTACACATTCATCTATTTTAATTTATATTTTTTTCCAAAATAAAATTTTAATTTAGATATTTATAAGTAAACAATGAAATAATGATTTATGAATAATAAAAAATATATATATATATATATATATATATCTATACATATTTATCTTGTGCAGTTGTAGCTTTACATATACTTTTGCATTTATATATTCATCTACTTTAATTAGATATTTATAACTTAATAATGAAATCTATAAACAAGGTGATTAAAACAATCATATTTGCACAATTCAAAAAGTCACAATTTCTTTTTTGAAAAAAAGGCCGTTTACATTTCCTTGGAATTATTTTTTAATTATTTTTTATAAAACCTTTGACATACCACTAACCTAACCACTTCATACATTAAAAAAATTTATGGCTCATTATTACTTCCGTTATTATATTATGGATATCTTAATTGATTGAGACTAAACTAGAGAAATGTCTTTCATATTTCCTTGAAAATTTAGAAGGAAAAAAAAAAAAAAAACCCTTTGACATACCACTAACGTAATTACATCTATAACTATACTATTTAAGCCATCCATGATATCTATTTCTTATTGGTAACCACAAAATTTACAACTAACAAGGGAACACACAAAGTAATAAAGAATAAATGAAGGAAGAAAAAAAGAAATGAAATCAAACGTCAATTAATAACTATTATTTGGAAAATAAAAATGTGGTAAAGAGGAGTAAGAAATAAAATAGAGATGACTATACAGATGACATTAAAAACTTTATAGTGCAATAAAATCAATAATTAAATATAATAATACAAAATAGTAACTTAAAAATAATCAAATTTTAACTAGGGAAATTATATATATATATATATATATATGTATGTATGTATATATATACATATATAAATCATAATCTTCATACACCATGACTTAAAAAAAATTATTGAATAATTCTACTTTTTATTTAATGTCTATTTTATACAAATCATCAACTATAAATATATGATGATAGGAAATAATGTTATAGACAAAGTTATGAAAAATATGATAAAACTATTTTTTTTTTCTTTTTTGAAAACTCTTTATAAAGTCTAGGGGGTAAAATAGTATTTTATCTAAAAAATTATCACGCGCAACGCGCGGGTCTGTGACTAGTATTACTAAAAGTTGAAGCGTAGTTTTTAATACTGCTGCTCTCATATTGTGCCATATTAGCTGCCACGTCATTTTTAAAAAAAATATAATTTGTCCTACAATTTTTTACATATTTTTACAATTTTCAGCCCTATAAATGCAACTCACTACTTATTTATTTACTTTCACTATTACCCTATAATAAATTCAGCCCACTACTTATTTTTTTATTTTCACTATCACCCTATAATAAATTTATATAATTGATCCAACACACCTCTTATTTATTTAGTTCCACTATCAAGTCCAACCTAAAACCTTTTCAATTCAGTTTTAGGGTTTTGTGTGAGTTTTTTTAGTTAAAAAAAAAAAAAAAAAAAAAAAAAAAAAAAAAAAAAAAAAACGTTGAAGCCTTTCTGGCTTTAGAGTTTTTTTTTTTTTTTTTTTTTTTTTCAATTTTTCTATAATTGTTTTTAACATTTGTTTTTTTAATATTTACACTTCTTTAACCTTTCTCTCTCAATTACCATTTCATCTCCCCATTACTTCTTCAATCTTTTTCCTTCCCTTATCTTTTCATCTCCTTATTACCCTCTATATTAATATCATTTTTCCTCTTTCCTTTCATCTTCCTTTATTTTTGTCTCTTATTATTCACGCCCTTTTACTATAAAGTTGACACTATCTCTTCTATTCTATGCATAGCTTTTCCTCACAAAAAAAAAAGGTTTTCTCTCTCTCTCTCTCTCTCTCTAAATTTTTTGGTGGATTTTTTTATTTTTTTTGCATCTCTACTTTAGGTTGATAATTTTTTATATTCTTTAAAACTCTATTTTGGATTAATGCTATTTAGTTTTGTTTTTTAAATTGTTGTTGTTTTTTATCTATTTTTTATTCTTTTTTATTGTTAAATGTTATCCTATTGCGTTCTAAAGAATTAAATATAACATATAAAAATATAATATTATTTTATTACATAGCATGATTTGGATAATTTGGTATTTATTCTGTTACATATCATGATTTTTTATAGTGCTCAATTTAGATGTTAAACTATGAGACTTTATTAATTTTTGTTTATTTTTTAATCCTTTGTGGTGAACAAAGTACTCTTAATAGTTGTATTAGAAGTACTCTATAATGTCATTTATTTAAAGAAAAGCAAAGGTTAGCCAAACGAAAATAATTGAATATGTGACAAATTTTAACTTTTGCAATTTTATTTTAATTATTATTATTTTATAACAATGCATGTATATAAATTTAATTCTTAGATTTTGTTAATTATTGTTTATTTGATAATATGTTTTGGGTCGCCGAAATTATAATTTCTACAAAGAAAATAACTTTAATAGATTATCAAAAACAAAATTTTATCCTAATATTAGTTCAATTAGTCATTGTTAATTTTTTTTTTTTAGTTTATGTTTTTTTGGTGTTTTCGATTGTTCTTATATTACATTAATAATTGTTCTTATAATAAATAAAAATATAATTACGAAATACATTACTCATTATTAGATTAGTTTAAATTGTAAAAAAAATTTAATAAAACCACCATAAAAATAATTATCATTTGCAATGCGCAGGTTCGCGTCTAGTATTACTAAAAGCTGAAGCGTAGCATTTAATGTTAATACGCTCATGTTAAGCCACATCAACAGTCAGGTCATCATTATTTGTTTCCAATTTTTGTTATATATATTTTTAAACATTTTCTCATTTAAGGTAGCTTAAAAACTCCATTATTTAAAAATTAAATTATCTTTTAACCATTATTTTTATTATTAATTTTCCAAAACTCTTCTCCCTTTTACCTCTTCATCTCTCCATTACTTTCTACCTTAATATCATTCTTTCTCTACCTTTTTATTTTCATTTATTTTGACTCTTCTTATTGTCAACATCTTACTATAAATTTGACATTTTCTTTTTTATTCTATTCATAGTTTTCTCACACAAAACAAGTTACTTCTTTCGCTCTCTCTCTCTCTCTCTCTCTCTCTCTCTCTCTCTCTCTCTCTCTCTCTCTCTCAAATTGTTTTTCATTTTCTTGTTTGATTTTTTTATTTTATTGCATCAATTCTTTAGGTTAATTAGTTTTTGTGTTAATTAGAATTTTACTTTGGGTTGATGCAATTTAGTTTTGTGTGTTAAGTTGTTATCTTTTATATTCTCTTTGATTAAATATTATCCTACTACATTATACATATAGTATGTAATAATATAATGTTATTGTAAGTTCGTTTAGACCCCTGTAAACTTAAATTGTTTAACCTAATTAATTAACCAAGTGAATACTTAGGTTTATTATTCAGATCTAAGTTAAAACAATAACAATCATATCAAGTAAAGCAGCAGAAAAATAAAGAACACAAAGATATGATGACCTAGGAAAACCAAACCGGTAAAAAACCTGGAGAGGATTTAACCTAGCTATCCTCAAGGTAAAATAGCAAATCCACTAGAAAGAATTGAAGTTTACACAATAGCGACTTAGACCACTAACATCCTATTGCTACCCAATGTAGGAAACTTATTACCACGATCACGTGACAGCTCCGAGACCACGGACTCCTTCTTTCTTTGACCTTTGCAAAACACAAACACCACCGTTTGTGACTTTGAGATCCCACTCAAAGGTTTAGCAACACAAACTCACCTGTTTGTGACTCCAAGACCACCCTTGAAGGTTTAGATCATCAGCATCTTTGATGACTAGAGAAGGCAGCAACTTCAACAATACCGGATCTTGAGATTCTTCAAGGAACAACACCGGTAGAAGTAATAAGAGAGGTTTTAGGAACAAAACCCTAAAAATAAAAGAGGCACACTCTTCTCTCTCTAAAAAGCCTTATAAAAAACGTGCTTAGGGTTTCCTTTATATAGTGGGAGAAGTAGATCTGAAACCCTAATTCTTAATGGGCTAGAACTGCTGTTTGGGCCAACTTAAAATTCTGCAGATACGATTCTCGATCGGTCGAGCTTGTTTTTCGATCGATCGAACTAGGTAGATTCTGAAATCTTCTTTCTGCAGCTTACTTGTTCTTGTGTGTTTACGATTTGCCAATTATTCTAAGCTTTTAGAACCTAACAATCTCCCCCTTCGGCAATTCGTGACAAAACTTTCATACAAAATGAAATGTTAAAATACAAGAACAACCCAATACAATAAAATATCCAATTACATCACAAATCCCAATCTATGACTCTTAACCTAGAAGTTGCCAAGAAGAGGTAGAAGGTCTTGATCAGAATGCACCTGTCTTTCCTGAAACACTCAACAAACACATCACCGCATGTGTGGAAAGAAAGACATATAAACAAAATGAAGCACAATATAAAAACAAAAGTAAACTAACTTTCCCCCTAAGTTAGATACATCAAAAAGTTTTTATATTCTCCCCTTTTCAAAAACAATTTTCTCTCCCCCTAAACAAGACAAACATGATTCTCACATTACATCTATTTCTCCCCCTTTTTGTCACGTATTGACAAATACAACTCAAACAAAAAGTAAAGTGACAGTAAACATGAGAGAAAAAAGAGAACCAAGGGAACATAAAACAGTTTAGCTCAAAAGAAAATAGAGAGAACTCCCCCTATGAAGAGCAACAACTCCCCCTATGAACAACAAAGGTTAAAAAAAACTTTTCTCCCCCTATAAAAATAGGAAAAACAAAACAAGTTTTGGGAAAAACAGTTTTGGGGAAAATTTAGGAGGTGGGGATAAATAAAAACACACAAACCAAAAAAAAAATTGAGTTGAGGATACACATGAAGAAAAATATTCTCTCTTTCAATAAATGCAAACTTGACACTATGTGACCCATAAATAGTTGCATGAGTAGAGAAAATATTTGCACATTGATTATCCATTATATCTCGTAAGAAAAAATATTTTCTGCAATTCACACATCAAGAAAAATAGCATATACTAAAATGTACAAAGGACTCAAAAATTAATCAATCAATTTTTAATTCAAGTTGAGTACCCAATTTAGCAAAGTGTATGCATGTTATGTGTGAAAACAATGAGAGATATGACTGCAAAACTGCAAGATGGACACAGAAAAACAATGCAACTCATGTGAATCCTAAACATAAATGATGCATAAAAAAAATTTGGTCAAAACTCTAAAAACTGAAAAATTTTCAGTTTCGATCGATCGAGCATCGATCGAATACCAATCGAGTCAGACAGAATCAAACCAAAAATTTTAATCGTAATTTCGATCGGTCGAGAGACATATTCGATCGGTCGAAATTCTGGAAAACTCAAATTTTTGAAAAATAGAGCAATTGAATGCAGTAACTCCTCAAAGCATAGTGATTCATGAATGAAATGCATGAGTATGAGACTAAAAGTTTTTCAAAAACACTTGAATATAGTGCAGATCTTCCAAAATTAAGATTTTCAATCAATTTGTCCTTAAAACACAAATTTTGCATCAAAATCAAGGAACACATAATCTTGGATGGCCACAACAAAATTACACACAATAACATGTACAAAGTTTAGCAAAGAGTAACTTGTGTAGTGTGTGCAACTAGCATAAGCTTGAGAAATATGTGAGGTGATATGCACATAGTAATCAATCACAATAGTAATCAATCAAAATCACAATAGTAAACATGTGAGGTGATATGCACATAGTAATCAATCAAAATCCATCACATGAAATTGAAAGAGACTATTACTTAAAGAGTTACATCATATAACTCTCACATCTCCTAGAATAAAAGCTTGCAATCATGTAAGTTTCTTGATTTGCCTCATAATATACACACCAATTTTAATTGATTAGAAACTTATTAAAGTAGCCGGGATAATGTACACACCAGTTTTAGAATTTAAACCGAGGCTACACCTTATGTTCTTTTTGTGCATGTGCTACACTTTCTCGAGCACAAAATCTTATGATATGCACTAAGGTGTTCATGATTGGCTAGTAAACAGTGGTGAGATGGTTATTTCTGCCTTTCTCAATAAGACCAAGTTCAACAATCAAAGGCATATGACTTCAAGGTCAAGACAAAATGATCAAAAACTATAAACATCTTTCCCACACAACATGCACTAAAAAGACTTCAGCTAGTAAAGTGCAATAAATAAGCTCATCTAAGCTAAACAAAGTACATAAACATGTTATGTAAAGATAAATATGGCCAACCTTAATTATAAATCCAAGATATATAATACAAAACACATAAAAATATTTTTGGTTTAAAAAATTTTTTTTGACCAAAAACAAAAAGCACACATTATGCTAAATGAACAAAAATGCAAATGCAATGCATGATAGTGCTTAACTAAGCTATAGAGGGTACACAAACAAGAAATATCAATTTCTTAATTAACCCTTGAGTGCATGTACAAACTAGTACATACTTATACAAAATCATCAATAGCTTAGTACTTATATAACACATGCTATTCAAGTTTCTCCACAATGTCAAGCATGTTCTAAATCAAGAGAGATATATCATAATTCATGTAATCCTCAAGAAAAATTAAAACTAGACACAAAATAAAATATTTTTGTCTTTTTGAAAATTTTCAATGTTTTTGGATTTTTTTTTTATAAAAAAAAAAACTAAAAAACAAAACAACCAAAAACAGAAACAAAACATGTCCACAAATAATTGAAAGAATTAAATTAGGGACAAGTCAACAACACTCACCTTAGAGAATCTTTTCTCACCCATATAGCACGAGTCTTCGGCTTTGTAGGTGAAAATCCATGTGAAGCAGAGTGTATTTGAGGGATTACACCAATCTTCTGAGAAAGACTAAAATCCTGCAATTTCCTTTCACAAGCCAACAAGCTTAAATTTTTCAAAAACATATGAAATAATTTATTTGAACTTATGGCAGGAGAAATATCATCATATATCCTAGATTGAAATACAGAATGCTTAAATTTCAATTTATGACAATTAGGACGTATGTGACCGGAGACACCACAAAAGTGACAAACAGGAACAAACTTAGGAACATCAGTATTCCTAACAGCAAATGTAGTCTCAGATTTTGGTTTTTTCCTCAACAAAGAACAATTTTGTCTAACATGACCAACAACACCACAAATGTGACAAGTAGGCACAAAAATAGATTTCTTATGCTCTCTAACAGTAGGTTTAGACCTAGGTGTAGAAACTTCAGCGTCTACATCAGAACTTTTACCTTTGTCTAACCTAGCAAAATAAGCCTTTTCTTTATTATTCCTCTTGAAAGGAGGAATATAAAGTTTTTCAGCTTTAGGCTTAAAAGAAACAGAAACACTTCTGTTATCAACAGCAGGCTTGGTACAAGTCAAATTTTCAATCTTAGCTTTAGATTCAACTAACTCTTGTTCCAAGCTTCTCATCTTCTCATCTTGAGAGGAAATTTGATTTCTCAAAAATTCATTCTTTTTATTAGATTCATCTAATCTAACAATCAATTCCTCTTTTTCAAGATTAGTCAATTTTAACTCTTCCTTGAATTTCTTAGCAATTCTCATAGTTTTCATTAATTCCTTACGAAGAGTTTCACAAGCATCAAAAAGATCAACAGAAACAACAGTGTCCTTCTTATTCAAATCATCACAATAAAAAACAGTAAGACACTTAAAATTATCCATGATAACAGGGATCAAGGATCAACTCTTAGATCAAAGGATCTAACACAAAAGAGCTACCCGCTCTGATACCACTTGTAAGTTCGTTTAGACCCCTGTAAACTTAAATTGTTTAACCTAATTAATTAACCAAGTGAATACTTAGGTTTATTATTTAAATCTAGGTTAAAACAATAACAATCATATCAAGTAAAGCAGCAGAAAAATAAAGAACACAAAGATATGATGACCTAGGAAAACCAAACCGGTAAAAAACCTGGGGAGGATTTAACCTAGCTATCCTCAAGGTAAAATAGCAAATCCACTAGAAAGAATTGAAGTTTACACAATAGCGACTTAGACCACTAACATCTTATTGCTACCCAATGTAGGAAACTTACTACCACGACCACGTGACAGCTCCGAGACCACGGACTCCTTCTTTGTTTGACCTTTGCAAAATACAAACACCACCGTTTGTGGCTTTGAGATCCCACTCAAAGGTTTAGCAACACAAACTCACCTGTTTGTGACTCCAAGACTACCCTTGAAGGTTTAGATCATCAGCACCTTTGATGACTAGAGAAGGCAGCAACTTCAACAATACCGGATCTTGAGATTCTTCAAGGAACAACACCGGTAGAAGTAATAAGAGAGGTTTTAGGAACAAAACCCTAAAAATAAAAGAGGCACACTCTTCTCTCTCTAAAAAGCCTTATAAAAAACGTGCTTAGGGTTTCCTTTATATAGTGGGAGAAGTAGATCTGAAACCCTAATCCTTAATGGGCTAGAACTGCTGTTTGGGCCAACTTAAAATTCTGCAGATACGATTCTCGATCGGTCGAGCCTGTTTTTCGATTGATCGAACCAGGCAGATTCTGAAATCTTCTTTCTGCAGCTTACTTGTTCTTGTGTGTTCACGATTTGCCAATTATTCTAAGCTTTTAGAACCTAACAGTTATTATTTTACATAGAATGATTTGGATAATTTGATGTTTATTGTTATATATTTTATTTTTACTCTTTTTTCCTCTCATTTTATTTTATTCATCATTTAAATCCAGTCATATCCTCCATATTATTAAATTATGAAGCACAAATCTATATATTACTAAAAGTTGAAGCGTAGTATTTAATGTTGATACGCTCACTTAAGCTACATCAGCAGTCACATCATCATTATTTGTTTATAGTTTTTCTTATATATTTTTTTAAACATTTTCTTATATAAGGTGACTTAAAAACTCCATTATTTAAAAATTAAAATATCTTTTAATCATTATTTTTATTATTAATTTTCCAAAACTCTCCCTCCCTTTTACTTCTTCATCTCCCCACTACTTTCTACCTTAATATCATTCATTCTCTACCTTTTTATCTTCCTTTATCTTAACTCTTCTTATTTTAACATCTTACTATAAATTTGACATTTTCTTTTTATTCTATGCATAGTTTTCTCACACAAAACAGGTTACTTCTCTCTCTCTCTCTCTCTCAATTTGTTTTTCATTTTTTTGTTTGATTTTTTTTTATTTTATTGCATCAATTCTTTAGGTTGATTAATTTTTGTGTTAATTAGAATTCTACTTTGGGTTGATGCAATTTAGTTTTGTGTTTTAAGTTGTTATCTTTTATATTCTCTTTGATTAAATATTATCCTACTACATTATACATATAGTATATAATAATATAATATTATTATTTTACATAGAATGACTTGGATAATTTGATGTTTATTGCTATATATTTTATTTTTACTCTTTTTTCCTCTCATCTTTTTTTATTCATCATTTAAATCCAATCACATCCTCCATATTATTAAATTATGAAGCACAAATCTATATATTACTAAAAGTTGAAGCGTAGCATTTAATGTTGATTCGCTCACGTTAAGCCACATCAGCAATCACATCATCATTATTTGTTTCTAATTTTTATTATATATTTTTTTAAACATTTTCTCATATAAGGTGACTTAAAAACTCCATTATTTAAAAATTAAAATATCTTTTAATCATTATTTTTATTATTAATTTTCCAAAACTCTCCCTCCCTTTTACTTCTTCATCTCCCCACTACTTTCTACCTTAATATCATTCATTCTCTACCTTTTTATCTTCCTTTATCTTAACTCTTCTTATTTTAATATCTTACTATAAATTTGACATTTTCTTTTTATTCTATGCATAGTTTTCTCACACAAAACAGGTTACTTCTCTCTCTCTCTCTCTCTCTCAGTTTGTTTTTCATTTTTTTGTTTGATTTTTTTATTTTATTGCATCAATTCTTCAGGTTAATTAATTTTTGTGTTAATTAGAATTCTACTTTTGGTTGATGCAATTTAGTTTTGTGTGTTAAGTTGTTATCTTTTATATTCTCTTTGATTAAATATTATCCTACTACATTTTACATATAGTATATAATAATATAATATTATTATTTTACATAGAATGACTTAGATAATTTGATGTTTATTGCTATATATTTTATTTTTACTCTTTTTTCCTCTCATCTTATTTTATTCATCATTTAAATCTAGGCACATCCTCCATACTATTAAATTATGTAGCATAAATCAAGAAAGTGGTTAGACACAAACCTGCCTTTATTTACCATACATTGGGGGAATCAAAATATTTGTGTGATAAAGGGTCATATAATTTATAATTTAGATAGCACCCTTTGAATGTGTCTAGGTCCATAGATTGAGCAATTTGTAGACTTAAAAGGCTATTAAGAATGAACTTTTTGAATCAAGTCTAATAAAATATGAACTACTATATATCATTTAATAATGCTGCTATATATTTAAATATTGATCTTATGGAAAAGTTACATAAATATTGAGAAAAAAATGTTTTATATAACAATCTACTAAAAATGTTTTTTAAATATTTAAACCTTTCCATTTTTCATATCACTGTCGTGTTTTACAACTACCACATGTGTTAACTTAAGTCTTAATATTCTTAAGTTGTTTTGGCCAAAAAAAAAAAAAAAAAAAAGGTTGTCACAAAAGAGGAGTTCATGTAAAGTTTTTTGCAAAATGAAATATCTGTTTTGTAAGGCCACCAAACTTGATAATTTGCAAATAATGGAACCACTCGCAATAATATTTGCATAGTTAAATAGTTTCAGTTAAAGCATATGTGTATACTTTTAGTCTTAAAAAAACATACATCTACTGGTAGTTAAACGTTCATCTTGAATAGTTTTAACTTTTCATATATTTTTACCTTTACATATTCATCTATTTTAATTTAGATTTTTTTTTCAAAAAAAAATTAATTTAGATATTTATAAGTAAACAATGAAATAATGATCTATGAATAATAAATAAAAAAATATTTATACATATTTATCTTGTGTGGTTGTAACTTTACATATAATTTTGCATTTATACATTCATCTTCTTCAATTTAGATGTTTATAACTTAATAATAAAATCTATAAATAAGGTAATTAAAACAATCATATTTTTACAATTCAAAAGGTCACAATTTCTTTTTTCAAAAAAATGCCTTTTACATTTCCTTTGAATAATTTTTTTTTATTTTTTTAATAAAACCTTTGATATATCACTAACCTAACCACTTCATACATTAAAAAAATTTTAAGGCTCATCATTACTTCCGTTAATATTTTATGGAAATTTTAATTGATTGAGACCAAACTAGAGAAATGCCTTTCATATTTCCTTGAGAATTCATAAGGAAAAAAAAAAAAAAAACTTTTGACATGCCACTAACGTAACTACATCTATAATTATTTAAGCCATCTATGATATCTATTCTTATTGATAACCATAAAATTCACCACTAGCCAAGAATATATAAAGTAATAAAGAATAAATGAAGGGGGAAAAAAAAGAAATGAAATCAAACATTAATTAATAACCGTTATTTGGAAAATAAAAAGGTGGTCAAGAGGAGTAAGAAATAAAATAGAGATGGCTATATAGAGGACATTGAAAACTTTATAGTGCAATAAAATCAGTCATTACATTCACTTAATTAAATCAATAATCAACAATTAAATATAATTGTAGGGGCCAAAGGCCTAAATATAGATGTTGGGTCGTGGGCTTGTCCGAAGAGACACAACTATCTGAGGACAGTGAATAACAAAGAAAATGCATGGTTACAAGGCTCACAAGTATTTGGCAAGTGTGTAAACGAAAAAGAGCTGTCTGAGAAGGATTACTCCTTGGATGGTCAAAGAGAAAGCCAGGATATGCATTCTGGCATTTACTATGATATTTTAAGGGATTCTTCTAATATAGAAGTATCTAGTAAGCACATAGGACAGGTGGAAGCAGTAGGATATTACTTAGAAAGCTGCTACCACCGCATTAATTGCCCTGCGGTTAACCCTCTGACCGCATTAATGAGGAAAGGATGTCTGAACAGTGACTCTCAACTTTTACAGCTGTCGTGTGAAGACTTTAAGATAAGGTTGATGGGACAAGTATCAAAGAAAAATCATCTAATCGGCATGTGGGAGAAAATGGAGTATAAAGAGAGAGAGAGAGAGAGAGAGAGAGAGAGAGAGAGAGAGAGAGAGAGAGAGGCAAGGAGAATGGGGATCGAACAATTTAGGGGAGAAAAATAGAAGCAGTGGAGAGAGAAAAAGAGAGATAAAGTTGTAAACATTCAAGTAATTATATTACTACTCTCATTGGACCAAGCCGAGGACGATTTTATATAACATCACTACTCTATCTCTATTTTCCTGGTCTTAGAATACATCCGAGTAACACTTGATCTTACTTAGAGCCCAGTTTTTCTAGCCCACTCTCTATAAATTCATTGCAATAATTTTTTGGGCCTGAGTCTATCCCGCTTGTGGGCCTAGCCTTCAAAACTATGTCCTTACAATTGGCGCCGTCTGTGGGAAATACTGGTGGATTGGTGAGCTTAGTATTTAGTTATGGTTAGGTCAGGTCCTAACAGGGCAGAGTCTGATAGTTCCCAACAGCTCGATCATTTTCTACATCTTGAATGAGAAAGAAATTGTGAAGAAAGTGTGCACACCATTCATACGGGCAGGAGGTGACGTTGAGATGAGGGAAACGTGTCCCATAGAGACACTACGAGGAACATGCAACGTAAAATTGATCACCTAAAGGAAAAGCTGTGCCTTGCGCGGAGAAGGCACAACCCATCCATCTTTGATCTTTCTTTGGATGATGAAGAAGATAGTGACTATAGGCACTGGTCAAGGACACCCTCCAGCGAATCTTTTTCTCACGAAGAGGAATGTTATCATGACCGCAAAGGTAGAAACTCATCTTTTAAGGGTTTGGGGAATGACGCTATGAATAGGGCACTCAACAAGATTTCTAGGTCATCCTTCATGCGCAGGATTGAAGGAGGAAAGCTTCCTTGGCGGTTTACTTAACTCACGTTCACCTTATACAATGGCCGAACGGATCCTGTAGAACACGTGAGTCACTTCAATCAAAGAATGTCTATCCACTCTAGGAATGAAGCTCTTATGTGGAAAGTGTTCCCATCCAGTTTGGGGCCTATAGCGATGAGATGGTTTGATGGCCTTACAGCAAGTTCTATTGGATCTTTTAGAGAACTCACTAAGGCTTTTTGCTCTTGGTTTATTACATGCAGTAGAGTTCCTCAGCCGTTGGATTCCTTGTTATCTTTGTCTATGCGAGAAAGGGAGACTTTGAAAACATACTCGAACAGGTACTGGGAGATGTTTAATGAGATCGATAGGAATTTTGATGACGTGGCTGTGAGAACTTTTAAGGTTGGCTTGCCAGTCGAGCATGATCTGAGGAAATCATTGACTAAGAAGCTTGTGAGGAGCGTGCATCGACTGATGGATCGTATTGATGAATATAAACGAGTTGAGGAGGATCAGCTACAAGGCAAAAGAAAAATTAAGGTTATCCTTCAGTAGAGGAGGGATTTCAGGTCAAACGATACAGCAACAACAAATCACGGAGGGACTACAATGTGCAGTCAGGGTCCACCGCGTCTCAGGCGATCAACGCTGTATTCCAAGAACCAATTCACCAAATCTTGGAGAAGATTCAAAATGAGCGGTATTTTAAGTGGCTAAATAAGATGGGAGGAGAACTCACGAAGCGCGCCAATATCACTAGGAATGAGGGCATACTACTGAAGATTGCAGAACTCTAAGGAATTACTTAGAACAACTTCTCAGAGAAGAAAGATTACAGCAGTTCGTCCATCGGCCCAATGGCCAGGGGGACCACATCAGGCTTGGGGTTTCAGGGAGTGCTTCTTTAAGGCCTCTGTTGGGCACGATCAATATCATCTTTGTAGCACCTGAGAGGACCGGATCCTGTCCTTCCAGGGTGATGTCCGTTGCTCGGCTGACTGCTGAGGACATGAACCACAAGACGAATAGGGCCAGGATAGAGGTTCGACCAATACTAAGCTTCTCGGATAAAGATAAGAGAGGACCATACAACCACATGATGACGCTTTGGTGATCACCTTTAGAATAGGTGGATACGACATGAAAAGGGTGATGGTCAATCAGAGAAGTGGGGTCGAAATCATGTATCCGGATCTGTATAGAGGTTTGGGCTTAAGACCTGAGGATCTAACAACATATGATTCGCCTCTAGTAAACTTTGATGGGAAAACTGTCATCCCCAGGGGTCAAATCAGGTTACCCGTACAAGTAGGGTCAGAGGTGGTCGAGGTAGACTTCATCGTAGTAGATGCATATTCTCCTTATACGGTCATTGTAGCCAAACCTTGGCTTCACGCTCTGTGGGTTGTTTCTTCCACTTTGCACTTAAAGGTTAATTTTTCATTAAGGGATCAGGTTGATGAGCTTATAGGAAGCCAATTTGTGGCTAGGCAGTGCCTTATAGCTGCCATTATGCATCAGCATGCGGCCGAGTCTACAGCTTCCGTTGGTGGAGGCCTATAGCAATCAAGAATCCCGATTCCACGTAATGTTGTGGAGTCGGGCGAGGTGGAATGCGAGATGCTGGAGAAAGTTGCTATTGATAGGGACCTGGAAAGGTTTTTCCAGGGGTAGATTCAGGGTTCATCTGCCATCATTTGAACGTTAGTCCAAACGCCTTTCCTAGGAAGCAGCTACCTTGGTGGTCATCCAAAGAGCATTCTGACGCTGTTAAAGAGGAGGTGAATAAGCTCAAGCAGGCAGGAGCTATTAAAGTGGTTTTCTATCCTGAATCGCTGGCTAATACAGTGGTGGTAAAGAAGAAAAATGGGAAATGGCATGTGTGTGTGTGTGAATTTCACAGATTTAAACAAAGTCTGTCCGAAGGATCATTTCCCCATGCCACATATTGATCCGTTAGTAGATACGACTGTAGGGCATCCGCGAATGAGTTTTTTGGATGCCTTTCAAAGGCATCACCAAATCCCCTTAGCTTTGGATGATCAAGAGAAAACGGCCTTTGTCACCCCTGTCGGGAATTATCACTACAAGGTGATGCCTTTTAGTTTGAAAAATGCAAGCTCCACTTATCAACGAATGATGACAAAGATGTTTGAACCACAGCTGGGGAAATGCATTGGGATTTATATAGAAGACATGGTGGTCAAAAGTAAGTTGGAATCTGAGCATGTCAGCGACCTCGGAAACGTCTTCAAAATCTTAAGAAAACAGAAGCTACGACTCAATGCTTCCAAGTGCTCTTTTGGTGTCGGATCAGGCAAATTTTTGGACTATATGATTACCCATCGAATTGAAGTCAATCCAGACCAAATAAAAGCAATCAATAACTTGCAACCACCTCAGAATTCTAAAGAAGTTCAGAAGTTGACTGAGATTACTGCTGCTCTAAATCGATTCATCTCCCGGTCGGCAGACAGGTGCAGGCCTTTTTTCAATTGTTGAACAAGTGGAAAGGGTTTGAATGGATTGAAGAGTGTGTTTTGGCCTTCCAACAGCTGAAAGAATATTTATCTCGGCCCCCCATCATGTCCAGTCTCATGACGGACGAGGTTCTATTTACGGGTTGATAACGGCGTTCAGAAACCTATTTACTATGTGAGTAAGTCTCTTTACGAGGCCGAGGTCTATTACTTACCACTAGAAAAGGCTATCTTTGCAGTGGTTTATGCCACTCGGAAGCTCCTTCACTACTTCTAGTCACATACAGTCATTGTCCTTACGCAACTCCCGCTCAGGTCTCTACTTCGGAGTGCAGATTATACCGAAAAAACTGCAAAGTGAGGTACAATCCTAGGGGCTTTTGATATAAAATACATGCCTCGCACATCTATTAAGGGCAAATCCTGGCCGACTTGGTAGCTGAATTCAATGAACCTTTGCTAGAAGAAAATGCTGAGCAGACGGACATGGATGAAAATTCAGTTGGCGTAATCTCCGTGCAAAGACCTTTATCCTGGAGGGTGTATGTGGATGGCATGTCCAATCAAAGGGTATCTAGAGTGGGGTTAGTTTTGATATCCCCTAAGTGTGTCATTATTGAGAAATTCCTAAGGTTGGGCTTCTCGGCCACAAACAATGAGGCTGAGTATGAGGAATTGTTGATCGGAATGGTCATGGTTTGGAGAATGGAGGGACGCATAGTGGAAGTATTCTCGGATTTAGTGTTGGTCTTTGGCCAAGTTGGAGGAGAACTGGAAGCACGGGACGAGAGAATGCAGAAGTACTTAAGTCATGTCAAGTAGATGCAGTCATAGTTCGAATCATTCAGCCTGCTACATATCCCTCGGGGTGGGAATACACATGCAGACTCTCTGGCCACAATCGTAACCTCCTTGGCTCAAGGTCTACCTCGATTAATTCTTGTTGAAGATTTGCATAAATTTGCTGACGTGGGAGAAGCGCCTCACATCCATCAAATTAGAGTGGGGCCCAATTAGATGGACCCTATAGTGGTGTTCCTCAAGGATGATATCTTACCTAAGGACAAGGCCGAAGCAGATAAGACACGGAGGAAGGCTCCTCGATTTTGGTTGTCAGAAGACAAGTTATACAAGCATCTTTCTCTGGGCCATACTTATTGTGCATACACTCGAAGGCTACAAAGCTGCTCCTTGAAGAACTGCACGAAGGAATTTGTGGAAGTTACACAGGAGGAAGATCTCTAGCTCACAGGGCCTTGACTCAGGGATACTGGTGGCTGAATATGCAGAGGGAAGCACAAGAGTATGTGAGGAAGTGTGACCAATGCTAGAGGTTCGCACTGAATATTCACTAAACAGGGGGAGTCCTTAATCCTCTATCCAGCCAATGGCCCTTCGCTCAATGGGGCTTGGACATTGTCGGTCCTTTCCCTAAGGCAGCTGGGAGTAAGAGATATCTAATTATCAGCACCGATTATTTCACCAAATGGGTCGAAGCTGAACTATTGGCAAACATCAGGGATGTAGATGTCAAGAAATTCATTTGGAAAAATATTGTCACCCGGTTTAGAGTACCTCGCACACTCATCTCGGACAATGGTCTTCAGTTTGATAGTAAGGCCTTCAGGAGATACTGCTGCTAGTTAGGCATCATAAACAGATACTCCACCCCAGCATACCCACAAGGGAATGGTCAAGCTGAAGCCATTAACAAGGTTATAGTGAACGATTTGAAGAAGAGGTTGGATGATGCAAAAGGAAGATAGGTAGAAGAGTTGCCGCATGTCCTTTGGGCTTATCGGACAACTCCTCGTAGATCCACAAGGGAGACCCCCTTTTCAATGACATATAGGGCTGAGGCTGTTATTCCACTAGAAGCTGGGCTCCTAACGTTGAGAATGAGCTCCTACACTTCAGCTGATAATGACAGATTGATGGAGAGGAGTTTGGATATGATTGATAAGCGGAGGGAAAATGCCATGGTCCAACTGGCTTACTATCAACGTAAACTCAAGCAGGGGTATGATGCCAATGTTAAGTTGATACCACTCGTTCCTGGAAATTTAGTTTTGAGAAAGGTACTGGGTACTACAAAGAACCCAGCCTAGGGAAAACTTGGACCCAATTGGGAAGGGCCATATCGTATTCTTTCAGTAGCTGGAATAGAAGCGTACTATTTGGAGGATTTAGAAGAAAGGGTTGTACCACAACCCTGGAATGTAAATAATATAAGAAGGTATTATTATTAATAAAAGTTTCAATTGTTGTACTTATGTTTATTATATGACCAACTTATTCTAGTCCATTTTACTAAGTGTTAAATAGAACCTTGGTCATGTTTGATCTCTCGGATCATATACCTTGGGTAAATTAATACTCTAGTCCATTTTACTAAGTGTTAAACAGAACCTCGGTCATGTCTGATCTTTCGGATCACATACCTTGGGTAAATTAATACTTTAGTCTATTTTACTAAGTGTTAAACAGAACCTCGGTCATGTCTGATTTCTCTGATCAAATACCTTGGGTAAACTAATACTCTAGTCCATTTTCCAGTTCAATTTTAGCGATTCAGAAAATTAACTTTATTTATTTCTATTATTACTTTGGCTTGTGTTATCCAATAGGATCAAACTTCCGACCTGTTTAAAAACTACAACGTTGAAGGAAATGCAACTGAACATATTTAAGTGCAAATGAATATTTCATTAATTGAAATCAAAAGTACATTATGCTTCATTACAAAATAAGAGAAACATAAAGCCCTAGCCTTAAGTCTTGGTCGTTGGAGGTAAAGGATTGTCTTGTTTGCTCGGCTCAGCCTCCTTGGACCCGACTTCGATCTCTAAAGTGGCAGCTTCATTGGCCTTGACAGCATCCGTGGCCTTGGAAGAGGTGGCTACCTTCGTATCCTTATTCCCATTTTGTGCCACTTCTTCCTCCTGATCATTGTTTTCGACCTCAAAGGGAATAAGTGTTTGTTCAGATGATTCTGAGACTTGAGATGACGAAGGCGTAGGAATAGCCGAGACTTTGCGAATATGTGGATGGAAGTAAATCTTCCCGGGCTGCCTTAATTCCGAGTTAGCAAGGACTCCTGCAAGGTTCAGGGCTTTCTCCCAAGTAAACTTGCAGTAATCTCGGCACATCTCGGACCCCTCTTCAGCCAGTCTTATCTGCGTCTCTTCGATTCCACGGAGGTAGGATGCATTCTTCTCAGCCTCGGCTACCTTCTCCACATTCCGAGCAGCTTCCTTAGCCTTCTCCAGATTGGCCTTAAGCTCCAGGACCTGATCCTGGGCGCTCTTCAGCCTGGCCTCAGCATTCTTCCTTTATCTTTCTTCAATGACAAATTTCTTGGTCAGTTCCTGTTTCTCATGCCTAACGATCCCAAGAGTTTTCTCAGCATCTGCGCAAGATTGGGCCTTAGCCTTGGCCTGGCTACGGGATTCCTTAACTTAATCCTCGGCCACGTAAATCTGCTGAGTAACCTGCATAAGAAGAATGAGTGAATCGCATCAAAACAGATTGAAGCAGAACATAATTTTCAGGTTAGAAGAATTGATCAGAAACTCACCATAGCAAGGTCTTTTTTCAGAGACATGAAAAGGTTCGTTTGCCTCTAGGACCTGACAATTTCCATGTCACGGGACAAAAGCAGAAGCTGCTCCAAGGCCTCGGCAATGTAGGCCGAATGTCCTTTCTGGAACTCCCTAATGGAAGAGTTCTAGGGAATTGGAGCGCCGTCTAACTCCAACCGCGGGGCCCAAGTGCGCAATTAGCGAACATCTAAGGTGTTTGTGTCTTCCCTGCTTCCAGTTGGGGACACCCGTTTCTCCTTTGCATTTTTCTGTTGCTTCACCCCTTTTTGCAGAGGCACCTCGCCCTCCTCTAGGTCTACTATCTTCCTCTTCCTCTTCAAATTTAGATTTGGAAGAAGGCCGGCCACGGTTGTGGGAGGAGGAGGAGGAGGAGGAGGAAGAGGAGGATTATCAGAAACCTGGGACTTGGGTGTATCCTTGGAAGGTGTGCCCTTGCAAATTCCAGCCAAGATATCTCTTAATACCTTCCTTGGATTTAAAGACATCTCTTCTTCTTCTTCAGTGCTCTTGGAGTCTGGGATGTTAAGGGGTTTAGCTTGTACTTCTTCTTCTTCAAAATGGAATTGGTTTATCTCGGTTTCAAGAGACAGCTAAGAAGAAGCAGTTTCTTCCCTTTGGATCACCGGCGGAGGGAGAGCTTGCTGAAGCTGCCACTCAACTGGGGGAAGATCTTTTTGGCTAGAAACCCCGATCGAGATACGTCGATCCTATGGATTCGGGGGTCACCTGCTCGGATTGCGTTCCCGACCTCTTGGAAGTTGTCCGACAGAGGAGCAAAATCCAATTCCAAGTGCACAGCATGCAGTTGACCGTCTGCACTCACGAATATCTCGGATCTGAGCAGCTTGTTAAGGCCTGCTACGTTCACGTGGCTAATCTTGGGAGCAATGAGTTTTCTTTCTGTAGAGACAACCGAGAAACACAAAGGCAGTTAGATCATATCAAAGGGAAAAAGTTAAGCAACAAAGCAAAGCGAAACCTAGAATTTGAAATCTATGTTAACGCAACCTAGTCCTAAGGCATCCCACCTAGCCCTCCCTCTTTGGTCGGACAATGGTAGTCGTTATGCCACGCCTCGGAGACGATGACGTAGTCGTCCTTCATACCCTTGTTGGACTTTGGAAGACACGACACGAGTTTGACGATGGGGGACCTAGATTTTAGATAGTATCCCCCGTCGGCAAGAGAGTGACATTCGTACATATGTACGACGTCGTGCCAGGTGAGTAAGGGCATTGACGCAACCCAAAACCCTAAATAGGTTGGGTGCGCATTGATGTGGGCATAACCTATGGTTTCGAAGGTACTCTCAAGTTACTTCACTCATCGAGATGGTCATTCCTTCTTCTATAAAAGCAATCACAGGAATGATCACTTTACCCGTTTTCTTATCGGTCAAAATCTTCTCCGGTGGGCAGTACTATAGGCTTACTCCCTCGGGTATATAATATTTTGCTTTAGTATGGTGGCAGGAGACTCAACAAGGTACTGAAATCTACCCATTTAGATATTTAAAGGATGAAAGGTAAAGTTCCTAGTTGGAGGCAAGACAGAAATCAATAGGCCGAGATTCTCAGCCGAGAAGAAAAGAGCTTGGGAATTAAACACTTACAAAAATGAGTGCTGTTTTTGTCTCAGTTACTTCTTAGAAATCTAGAGTTTTTAATGAAAAAAAGCTTTGGGGACTGTTGGAATAAGAGATGTTCTGAAGGCTAGAGCGCTCGAGATCTCTTGATAACTTGAGTGTATGCGAAATGGGAAAAAATAACTCCCCCACGGCGTTTTATATAGGGAGCGAAATTGAGTGGGAGTTATCCCGCTCAAAATTTCAAGGGGAAATACCAGCCGCACGATTTAAATCTCACCGTTGATAAAGGGGACAAGACGCCGCCTGGAGCAATAAATGACGTATCGTGGTTTCCAAAGCGTCAATAATAATTAGGAGACGCATGAGACAACGTTCCCACATGTGTAAATTGAAGAAATTTGTGGGCTTAGCTCTTAAGGAAATCAAAATCCCACTTTTCTCCTCCGATAAGAGGAGAAAACCGAAATTTTGAGGGGCTATTGTAGCGGCCAAAGGCCCAAATATAGATGTTGGGCCGCAAGCTTGTCCGAGAAGGCACAACTATCCGAGGATAATGAATAACGAAGAAAATGCATGGCTACAAGTCTCGTAAGTATTTGACAGGTGTGTAAATGGAAAAGAGCTATCCGAGGAAGATTACCTCCTCGGATGGTCAAAGAGAAAGCCAGGATATGCCTTCTGACATTTACTATGATATTTTAAGGGATTCTTCTAATATAGAAGCATCTAGTAAGCACATTAATGAGGAAAGCTGCTACCACCACATTAATTGCCTTGCAACTAACCCTCTAGCCGCATTAATGAGGAAAGGATGTTTGAACAATGACTCTCAACCTTTATAGCTGCCGTGTGAAGACTTTAAGGTGAGGTTGATGGGACAAGTATCAAAGAAAAATCATCTAACCGGCACGTGGGAGAAAAGGGAGTATAAAGAGAGAGAGAGAGAGAGAGAGAGAGAGAGAGGCAAGGAGAATGGGGATCGAACATGTTGGGGGAGAAAAATAGAAGCAGTGGAGAGAGAAAAAGAGAGACAAAGTTGTAAACATTCAAGTAATTATATTACTACTCTCCTCGGACCAAGCCGAGGACGATTTTATATAACATTACTACTCTATTTTTATCTGTCTGGTCTTAGAATACATTCGGGTAACACTTAATCTCACTTAGAACTCAGTTTTTCTAGCCCACTCTCTCTAAATTCATTGCAAGGACTTTTTGGGCCTGAGTCCATCCCGCTTGTGGGCCTAACCTTCAAAACTGTCCTTACAATAATAATACAAATTTAAATTTTAAACTAATCAAACTTTAACTAGGGAAATTATATATATAATCATACTCTTCATACACCATGACTTAAAAAAATTTAATAAATAGTTATACCTTTTATTTAATGTCTATGTTGTGCAAATTATCAACCAATAAATATATGATAATGGTAAAAAAAAAAATGTTATAGGCAAGATTATAAAAAATATGATAAAACTATTAAAAAAAAAAAACTCTTTATAAAGTCTAGGGACTAAAATAGTATTTTATCTAAAAAATTATCACATGCAATGCATGGGTCTGCGACTAGTATATATAAAAGTAAAGATCTCATACGAGAATGTATGAAGTCTTGCCAAGTGGCATTCCAATTTTGCATTAAGCCTCTTTTTTACCTCTTTCTTTAAGTTTTTTTTACTGTTACCCAAAAGTCTGCATTAACTTATTTTACTGTTATTTCATTAGTTTCTTATTAATTTTCTAAGCTTACACCACACCTTTCTCTCTTCTTCAAGTCTTTTAGCATACCCACCATTTTAATATTTAAAAAAAAAAACAAAAAAAAAATAATAATTAAGGACTAATAGTAATAACTAACAAGATAAGGCCCTGAGAAAGATGGAGAGACACAAAAATATTGTTGATTGGTAAATAAAACGCATTGGTTCGTTACATATTACCAAAATAAAAGACCTAAGACTGACAAAACATTTGAAAGAGAGAGAAAAAGAAATCTAAGGGGCCGCTGCCTCCCCCATATTGCCTCCCACCACCATTAATTCGCAGAAATTCCTATGGGCATTTTTTTTTCCTTTTTTAAATTAGGGGCTTAAATATCATTTAGGTTTGGGTAATTTGATTGGATAGTTTTTGTTTTGGGTATATAAATAGAGAGAATATTTGGTATCTAATGTAAAGTTATATTCTACCATAGTTTTAAATCTTCTATAAGACAAATACATATACACTTGCCCACACCATGTCTTAATTAATGTTGCATTATCGATGAGTGGACGACTATAAGAGAGTTAGACATACTTTCACTTCATAGTATGAAATATATAATACAGCACAAATTAGTTGATTTTAGTGGTCGCATTACTATTTTGCATTTATTTTTGGTTTTATGATCTTAAAAAAAATTAATCTTATCTTGAGAAGGTTATAAATATGTATTGAAACTACTAAATTAATTTTTAATATATCAAAATGTATATGTTTCTTTACTCTAATTTAGTTTACTTTTTTCTTTATAATATATATACAATACTATCCAAAACCGTCTTATATAAAATATTACAAAATTATCCGTGCATTGCACGGGCAACTTACTAATGTAAATAATAACAAGCTAATATAAGAAATAACAAGACTAACTCTAACAAGAATTTATACTGTACTCACCATTAAGGCACTACTAGGGAGGCCATATTTCCTGTATCTTCTTGCAAAAGAAATAAAGCAAACCACACAATAAGATGCAATTAATAAATCTGTTATATATCAGCAGTGTTCATCCAGTGACAACCTCAGAGGATTCACCATCATTGTGTTATAATGCTTCCCTCACCTTCTGATTGCTTCTTTCTAGACAATGTAAATTAGCCTGTAGAGAATGCTAATATAATTCTTCATAAAGATTAAATGAGGTAGCTGTTGCTTATGCAGGGAAATCAGGAATTAAGTTGGATTGGATGAGGAGACTAAAAGTAGCCCTAGGTGCAGCAAGAGGACTGGCCTATCTTCATGAACTTGCCAACCCTCCTATTATACATAGGGACATTAAATCAACCAACATTCTGCTTGATGAGCGCATAAATGCAAAAGTTACTGATTTTGGTCTCTCTAAACCTATGGGTGATGATGAAAAGGATCACGTCACCACTTAAGTGAAGGGCACAATGGTTAGTGGAAAATCCTTTTAACCTCTACTGTAGTAATTAATGTGTTTCTATAAAAATGAATAGGAAAATAAAAATGATGGAGGACAACTGTGGTTTATTATAAACTCAGTCAAAACATTTATTTGTGTTCTCTACCATGTGATTTGTAATGAGAAAAATAAGCATCAGGAGCTTATAATCTAATTACATTTGGTAATGGAAGAATTGGATCAAGATGTTTGCAGAAAATTGTCCCGTCACCAAGTCTTTCTTCATAGGTAGTTTCTTACCGTCTTTTGTTGGACCATATAATCATATGCATCAGTGTCTAGAATTTAAATTTTAATTTACAAACAGCACACATGATTTCCTATGACTAAGGATGTGCATTCAAGCCTTGAGTTCATTTTGAATTACATGGCATTGCATCAAATTCTAGCACTGAGAGTTGATTTTCTATTATGGTGTAGGGCTACTTGGATCCTGAGTATTACATGACCCAACAGTTGACTGAAAAGAGTGATGTATATAGCTATGGAGTGGTAATGTTGGAGCTGGTAACTGCAAGAATGCCAATTGAACGGGGGAAATACATTGTCAGAGTGGTGCAGATGGCAATGGATAAACAAAAGTATTATACAACCTTCATGAAATTCTTGACCCCGCTATTGGTTTGCAAACATCACTGAAAGGATTAGAGAAGTTCGTGGACCTGGCAATGAGGTGTGTTGAAGAATCAGGAGCTAACAGGCCTGCAATGGGTGATGTGGTCAAAGAGATCGAGAACATAATGCAGATAGCTGGTTTGAACCCCAATGCTGAATCTACATCTGCTTCAGACAGTTATGAGGTAAGTAAGGGGAATTCTGGCCATCCTTACTGCAATGAGACCTTTGAGTTTGAGTACAGTGGGGCTTTTCCAACTTCAAAGTTAGAGCTTCATTGAGTGTGTGCTTTTTTACATTTTGAATGTTGAGCTACGTGCTTTATTTTGGATAGGGGATGTTGTTTTCACATGCCAAAGAATCAGAATTTGTAATTGAAATGGATGATATAATTTTATTTTTTTTATCCTGTGGAGAATATTCCTAGCTTGTTATATAGCGGAATGATTATGTTTTTGGTTTGTTAAGGAAACTGAATCATCAATGAAAGGTTGGTTCAAAAAATTGATTAAAAATGGAATAAGTTGTATCCACCTTAAAAAAATTAGTTTCCACTTTGATTCTTTGTAATATTTAAACATTTTCTCCAAAATCTAAGCTCTTAATCTCAGCATGAAGTTTCAAACATCTCTATCCTCTTTGAGGATCTTCTTACTTCTAGAGGATTTGAGTGGTACTATAGGGTAGGACTATGCATATATTAGATTGGACAAGTTAAGGGGAAAAATTTTAACCAATCTGCCATTAACAAGTTGGAAATTTTTGAAATTGCCGCCAACCCATCAACCTCCAAAAACGGCTGGTTGGTTGAAAATTTTGGCAGTTTCGACTTGGCAGATTGGGTGAGTTAGCTTTAGTTATATATAGTATAATATACTAAACTTTAAAAATTATTTTACTAATTACAGAGAAATTTAAGAAGTTATATTTCATCTATAAATCATTGGAAAAATTTAAGAATTGACTCATGTTTCCATATATCAAAATACATAGGTCTTTAACTATGAGAACTTTTTAACTTTTTTCTTTAAAAAAAAAAAATGTTGGGTATTGTATCTATGTCACTATGTATGCTTATAAATATGTTGGGAAAGTATTATTCATTTTCATATTAAAATCCATAAATAATGGAATAAACCAAAAAAAAGAAAGAAAAAAAAAAAAACCTTAAATTTGATATGAGATCAAGGGTAAAAAGACATGAATATATATCTAGTTGGGTTGGGTTGAGCTATGGTTGTTTAAAAAGGACTCAACCTGCCATCCAACTTGATCTGCTACTTTAAAAGTTGAACCTGCGCTAACCTACTTGAAAATTAATACACAGCCCTGCTATACTTGAAGTGGGCAGTTGACTAGCATGATATACACTCAATCATCATTGTCACACCTCGAACCTAACCATAAAGATAGGCAAATATATATATATATATATATATATATGTAATTATTCTTATAATTTATTGAAATTTGATTTAAATTATATACATTAAATTATAACTCTTAAAACATTTAAAATCAAGTTTCAATGTTACAAAAACATCTCAAAGCAAAACAATACAATAATTAAAGATCATAAACATTCTGTTTATAACCCCAATCTATAACTACAATGGTTAGGTCCTTTTGTAATTGTACTCTGATTATATAATGTATTATAAAACTGGTTTAAAACACTAGTATTACTATTTTCATTTGTGTTCTAATAATTATTACTGTTTACTTCACAAAAAAAAAAAAAAAAAAAAGATCATAAACACTTCAAATCTTAAAATATAAATAATATAAATTCAATAATACAACACAAAAAGATATTAAAAAAATCAAAGTTTAGAGACAAAAACTCATTCTCTCTCTCTCTCTCTCTCTCTCTCTCTCTCTCTCTCTCTCTCTCTCTCTCTCTCTCTATATATATATATATATATATATATAATTAGGTCAAGGTCCCCAATATACCTAACCTGTCTTAACCTAATTCAAAGCAAATATTTAACCCTCATCCCGTCTTTGTCTCATTTGCTACTGGGAATGAGTTTTAATCTTCCCATTCAAAGTTGGGCAAGACTGGTGCCCATGTGATGAACAAAGTCTAGATTGAAGCTATTTTCTCCGTTCCACTTCGTGGCGATTTATAAGACATATATTATATTTAAAAAATTTACATGATTCATTTAAAAATGAACAAAATTGATTGTAGTGCATAAGGATACAACCTTACTTAATATTGTTAACATTACTACATATTCTGAAAGTCTAATTGTTGGATTAATTGCATGTTCTTTAGAATCTTTACGCTCTTAATACTCATGTCAAATTTTGTGCTAATCGGATATTATTTACTATATAACTTATAAGCTTATATTTTATGAATAATTTTAAATTACAAAAACATACAATTTAAAAAATTTATTAATGACACAACTATTGATCTTTAATTTTATAGAAACTAGCCGCGAACTCACGCGTTGCATGTGATAATTATTTTTATGGTAGTTTTTTTTTTTTTTTTTTTTTTTTTTACAATTTAAAATAATCTAATAATGAGAAATGTATTTCGTAATTATATTTTTATTTATTATAGGAACAATCATAAATATAATATAGAAACAATCCAAAACACAAAAAAAAAAAAAAAAAAAACGTAAACTAAAAAAAATTAATAAAACTTAACAATGATTAATTGAACCAATATTATGATAATTTTTTTTTGATAATCTATTAAGGTTATTTTCTTTGTAGAAATTATAATTTCGGCCATCCAAAACATATTATTAAATAAACAATTATTAGTAAAATTTAAGAATTAAATTTCTATACATGCATTGTTATAAAATAATAATTAAAATAAAATTACAAAAGTTAAAATTTGTCACCTATCCAATTATTTTCGTTTGGCTAACCTTCGCTTTTTTTAAAATGAATGGCATTATTGAGTACTTCTAATACAACTATTAAGAGTACTTTGTCCACTACAAAGGATTAGAAAATAAACAAAAATGAGTAAAGTTTCATAGTTTAACATCTAAATTGAGTACTATAAAAAATCATGATATGTAACAGAATAAATACCAAATTATCCTATGTAATAGAATAATATTATATTTTTATATGCTATATTTAATTCTTTAGAACGCAATAGAATAACATTTAACAATCAAAGAGAGAGTGAGAGAAAAAAAAAAACAACAACAACAACAACTGTAAGAGCAATGGGCCAGTAGGAGGGATGGGCCTGGAACATTTTATCCATTTACACATCGGATCCAAAGCACAAGCCGAGGACTAAGACTAGTCCGAGAACAGTTCAACTTCACCTAGAGGATCTGTACTGAAGGTTGAAGAGGTTGAACATGAACTTAGCAACCTCGAAAGTTTCGCCGAGGATGAATACCACCTCAGATAACCAAAGCCGGGATAAGTCTTGGAGTTTTGCCTTTTAGGAAAACTCCAAGACTGGGCGAATGTTGTAGAAACATGTACCAAGAAAAAATCCCAAAATATCAAGGAAGAAGGCTGCTTCCTCTGCATTGAATGCTTTGCAGCTAACCCTCTAGCCGTATTTATGTGGAAAAGACATCTGAATAGTGACTTCCAGCTTTACAGCTACTACACAGAGATTTCTGAAAAAGTTAGATGGGACAAATATCATCAAATATCACTAAATCTGCACGTGGAAGGTTCAGAGAAAGGGGGGAAGGAATATAAAAGGGAGGAGAGACCTAAAGAATGGGGCATCAAAGAAAAAAAGAAAGAAAGACTATAGACACTAGGAACCAAATTTGTATCCATCTTTGAACAATATTTATATCAAATAGATCTCCTCGGATATATGCTGAGGGAAAATTTCTAGGGTTAACCTCTTTGTTCTCTTGCTCCTTGTGATCTTAGTCCATCTAATTGATTGTTTAACCTACGCTAGCCCATCTTTCTTTACCTACACTCTACAAATTCATTGTTTTTAGGCCTTTTGGACTGATCCATCCATTGTTGGGCTGGAACGCTAAATCTGAGTCCTTACAATTAGCTTTGTCTGTGGGAAAGCTGATTGGTTAGAGTGTTAGATCTTTAATCATGGTAGGTTTAGGTCTGCACCAACCGGAATCTATGGGATCTCAACGGGAGGACCGTCTTCAAGAAGGCCGGAGGGAAGTATGCATACCACTCATGCTGGTGAGAGTCATTCTAGGGGTGGTAGCTATGTCTCGCGTGAGGAGAATGCCAAAGTCATGCAGAAAGAGATTGACTACTTGAAGAAGAGGCTGCGCCACGAGTGGAGGAAGTGAAGTCCCTCAGTCTCTGACCTTTCTTCTGACGGTGAAAGGGACGGTAATTATAGGCGTAGGTCAAGAACACCTTCTAGTGAAACCTTCTCATATGATAAAGAGTACGGTCATGAGCGTAAGAACAGAGATTCATCCTCGAGGGGCTTGGGGAATGATGCTATGAGCGAGGCACTTAACCAAATCTCTAGATCTCCTTTTACGCATAGAATTGAAGATGGGAAGCTTCTTCAGCGGTTTGCCCAGCCTACGTTCACCATCTACAATGGCCGGACGGACCCTGTTGAGCATGTTAGTCATTTTAATCAGAGAATGGTGGTGCACTCCAAGAACGAGGCCTTGATGTGTAAGGTGTTTCCATCGAGCTTAAGACCTGTGGCGATGAGGTGGCTTGATGGTTTAGGAGCTGATTCCATAGATTCTTTTAAAGAACTCACCCAGGCGTTCGAATCCCATTTCGTCACATGTAGTCGAGTTCCTTGGCCTTTGGATTCTCAGTTATCCCTATCCATGCGAGAAGGGGAAACCTTGAAAACCTATTCAGACAGATACTGGTAAGTATTCAACAAGATTGATGGTGATTTTGACAACATAGCTGTCAGGACTTTCAAGGTTGGCTTGCCTGCCGAGCATGGCTTGAGGAGATCTCTAACAGGGAAACCTGTTACCAGTGTATGTCAACTCATGGATAAGATTGATAAGTACAAAAGGGTTGAGGAGGACCAGCAGCAAGGAAAGGGCAAAGGTAAGGTTATCCCTCAAGAGAAGAGGGATTTCAGGTCGGACCATTATAATAACAATTCGCCCCGGAGAGATTTTGGAGGGCAATTCGGATCTCCAACTGCCCAGGTCGTTAACACTTTGTTTCGAGAACCAGTGCATCAAGTCTTGGAAAAAATTAAGAATGAGCAATACTTTAGGTGGCCGAACAAGATGAGCGAGGACCCTGTGAAGCGTAATCAGAGTCTGCACTGCAAGTATCATAGAGAGCAGGGGCATACGACCAAGGACTGTAGGACCTTGTGGAGTCATTTGCAGTAGTTGATCCGGGATGGAAGATTGAAATAGTTCTTGAATCGACCTAACAAGCAGGAAGGTTAGACAGGCTTGGGAATTCAAGGCAGTAATACTTTAAGACCCCCTCTGGGCACTATTCATGTTATTCTCGCCACATCGGGCAGAACAGGATCTTGTCCCTCCAGGGTGATGACCGTAGTTGAGCCGTGTGCCGAGGTCTCTGGTCATGAGTCGAAGAGGGCTAAAATAGGGGTTCGTCCAACACTGAGCTTCTCGGACGAAGACAAAGCCGAAACTGTGTAGCCTCATAATGATGCCCTAGTTGTAACCCTTAGGATTGGTGGGTATGACGTGAAGAGGGTATTGGTGGACCAGGGCAGTGAGGCTGAAATTATGTATCTAGACCTGTACAAGGGGCTTAACCTCAAACCAGAAGATTCAACCAGTTATGAGTCACCTCTGGTGGGCTTTGATGGAAATGTTGTTATTCCGCAGGGGCAGATCAGATTGCTAGTTCATGCCGACTCAGAGGTGGTGGACGTGGATTTTATAGTAGTGGATGCTTTTTCCCCATACACTGCTATTGTGGCATGGCCGTCCACCCTCTATCTCAAGGTGAAGTACCCGTCCAGAGATCGGGTTGAGGAACTGGTTGGAAGTCAGTTTGTGGCCAGGTAATGTTTGGTGGCCGCTATCACGCACCGGCCTGAGTTAGGTTCCTTGGCCCTTGCAGATGAAGAGTTGTAGCAGTTACAGCCCAAGGCACTAGCTTCTAATAGTGAGACTGAGGAGGCAAAGTGTGAAAAGTTGGAGAAAGTTCTTATTGATGATGATTCAGAGAAATTTTTTCAGATTAGGGCTTAACTACTTCCTCGGGAAAAAGAAGTGTTAGTGGATTTTCTTAGGCAGAATATTGATGTATTTTCTTGGAATGCTTATGAAGCCCCGGGGGTAGATTCGAGCTTCATCTGTCATCATCTAAACGTCAATCCGTCGGTAACCCCAAAAAAGCAGCCTCCTCAGCGCTCATCAAGGGAGCATTCTGATGCCATCAAGGAAGAGGTAGCGAAACTTAAGAAGGCTGGGGTTATTAAGGAAGTGTTCTACCCCGACTGGCTGGCTAATATCGTAGTGGTGAAGAAGAAGAACGGCAAGTGGCGAGTGTGTGTGGATTACACAAACTTGAACAAGGCCTGCCCAAAGGACCCTTTCCCCATGCATCGAATTGATCAGTTGGTCGATGCAACTGTAGGGCATTCTCGGATGAGCTTTTTGGACACTTTCCAAGGCTATCACCAGATACCTCTGGCCTTGGAAGACCAGGAGAAAACAGCTTTTGTCACCCCTATTGGGAACTATCATTACAAGGTAATGCCGTTTAGACTTAAAAATGTGGGATCTACTTACCAAAGGATGATGACACAGATGTTTGAGCCGCAGCTGGGAAAGAATATTGAAATCTACATTGATGATATGGTGGTCAAGAGTAAGAAGGAGGTCGAGCACATTGATGACCTCGGGAATATCTTTGAAATCCTGAGAGGGCATAAGTTGCGACTTAATGCTTCCAAGTGTTCCTTTGGCGTTGGATCGGGGAAATTGCTAGGCTACATGGTTACTCACCATGGAATCGAGGTCAATCCAAACCAAGCCAAGGCAATAATAACCTGCAACCACCTCGAAATCCCAAGGAAGTACAAAGGTTAACATGGATGACTGGGGCCTTGAACCGATTTATATCCCGGTCGGCAGATAGGTGTAGGCCTTTCTACCAGTTGTTGAATAAATGAAAGGGTTTCGAGTGGACCAAGGAATGTGCCCTAGCATTCTGACTATAGAAGGAATATCTTTCTCGGCCACTAATCATGTCTAAACCCAAGGCCGATGAGGTCTTATTTGCTTATATTGCAGTGGCTGCCCATGCAGTAAGCTTTGTGCTGATAAGAGTTGACAATGGTGTATAAAAGCCTGTGTATTATGTGAGCAAGTCCTTGCATGAGGCCGAGGTCTGCTATTTGCCACTTGAGAAGGAAATTCTGGCTGTGGTACATGCCACATGCAAGCTACCCCATTACTTTCAGTCACACACCGTTGTTGCCCTGACCCAACTGCCACTCAGGGCCCTACTTCGAAGCGCCGATTATACTGGGAGAATTGCAAAATAGGGAACAAGGTTGGGAGCTTATGATATTAAGTATATGCCTCGTACCTCTATAAAGGGTTAGATCCTGGCTGACCTCGTGGCCGAGTTTACGGAGACCCCGGTAGAAGAAGGTGTGGAGGAACAGAACATGGATAAAAATTAAGTTGGAATAATCTTCATACAAGGAGCATTGCCATGGAAAGTTTATGTCGATGGCGCTTTAAACCTCAAAGGATCTGGAGTAAAGCTAGTTCTGGTCTCCCCCGAGAAGATTACAATCGAGAAAAGGATTCTCGGCCACAAATAATGAAACCGAATATGAGGCTCTACTAGTGGGGATGACCATGGTTCAAAAGATCGGTGGAAAGACCGTGGACATATTCTCAAATTCTAGATTGGTGGTAGGTCAAGTCCAAGGAGAGCTAGAAGCTCGAGATCCTAGAACACAGGAATATCTAAGCCAGGTTAGACATTTACAATCTAGGTTTGAATCTTTTAATTTATGGCAAATTCCTAGAAGCAGAAATACGCACGCAGACTCGCTTGCAACATTAGCAACCTCTTCGGCACAGAGTCTACCTAGAGTAGTTCTCGTCGAAGATCTTATTAAGCCCTTTGGGTCGAGAAAAGAAGTGTTATCCATTCATCAGATAAGTGTAGGTCATAGCTGGATGGATCCTATCCTTCAATTCCTCAAAGATGATGTTCTACCTGAGAACAAACTGGAAGCGGATAAGATACGAAGGAAGGCTCCTCAGTTCTAGTTGTCCAAAGATCAAAAATTGTACAAGAGATCTTTTTTCGGACCATATCTATTATGCATACATCCTGAAGCAGTTGAAATTCTCTTAGAAGAACTACACAAAGGAATTTGCAGAAGTCACGCAGGAGGGAGGTCTTTATCCTATCGAGCTCTCACTCGAGGATATTGGTGGCCTAATATGCAAAGAGAGGCCCAAGAGTATGTGAAGAAGTGTGATCAATGCCAAAGATTTGCACCAAACATCCATCAGCCAGGAGGAGCCCTCAATCCTCTGTCCAGCCCTTAGCTTTTTGCTCAGTGGGGTTTGGACATTGTAAGGCCCTTCCCCAAAGCAGCAGGAAACAAGAAGTATATGGTGGTCGGCATAGATTATTTCACTAAATGGGTTTAAGCAGAACCACTTGTCAAAATTCGAGATGTGGCTGTAAAGAAATTCGTTTGGAAAAACATCGTCACGCGATTCGGAGTCCCTCACACCCTAATTTCGGACAATGGACTTTAGTTTGACAGCAAATCCTTCCGGAGATACTGTTGCGGGTTAGGAATAACTAATAGGTATTCCACCCTAGCCTATCCACAGAGGAATGGACAAGCTGAGGCTATGAACAAGGTCATAGTAAGTAGGCTCAAGAAGAGGTTAAATGATTCCAAAGGAAGATGGGTAGAGGAACTACCCCATGTTCTGTAGACATATCGAACTACACCTCAGAAGTCTACTGGAGAAACTCCTTTCTCATTGACTTATAGGGCCGAGGCTGTTATTCCATTGGAAACTGGATTCCCTACACTAAGAACAAGCTTTTTCACTCCGATTAACAACGATGGATTACTGGAGAAAAGCCTGGACTTAATTGAAGAACGAAAAGAAAATTTCATGGTCCAATTGGCCTACTATCATCATAAACTTAAGCAAGGGTATGATGCCAATGTAAAATTAAGGCCACTAGCGCCTAGAGATTTAGTACAGAGAAGAGTGGTTGGATCTGCAAAGAACCCAGCCTCGGGAAAATTAGGACCCACTTGGGAAGGACCATATTGTATTACATCTGCGGCTGGAATAGGTGCATATTATCTGGAAGACCTAGAAGATAAGGCTGTTCCACATCCTTGGAATGTAAATAACCTGAAAAGGTACTATTATTAATAAGAATATACTTTATCATATTCAAACTAATTGTATTGCATGTCATTTATTATCATTTTAAGTATTAAACTGATCCTAAGCTACGTCTGGTTCCTCGGACCATCTGCTTTGGAAAAATTAATACATTATGAAACTCATCTAAGTGTCAAACAGACCCTTGGTCATGCCTGGCTCCTCGGACCACATACCTTGGGAAAATTGACAACTTCCTATTATCATTCTAAATATTAAACTGATCCTAAACTACGTCTGGTTCCTCGGACTATCTGCTTTGGAAAAATTAATACCTTATGAAACTCATCTAAGTGTCAAACAGACCCTTGGTCATGCTTGGCTCCTCAGACCATATACCTTGGGAAAATTGACAACTTCCTATTATCATTCTAAGTATTAAACTAATCCTAAGCTACATCTGGTTCCTTGGACCACCTGCTTTGGAAAAATTAATACATTATGAAACTCATCTATGTGTCAAACAGACCCTTGGTCATGCCTGGCTCCTCGAACCACATACCTTGGGAAAATTGACAACTTCCTATTATCATTCTAAGTATTAAACTGATCCTAAGCTACGTCTAGTTCCTCGGACCATCTGCTTTGGAAAAATTAATACCTTATGAAACTCATCTAAGTGTCAAACAGACCCTTGGTCATGCTTGGCTCCTCGGACCACATACCTTAGAAAAATTGACAACTTTCTATTATTATTCTAAGTATTAAACAGATCCTAAGCTACGCCTGGTCCCTCAGACCATCTGTTTTGGAAAAATTAATACCTAATGAAAATCACCTAAGTGTTAAACAGAGGCAAAGTTATGTCTGGCTCCTCAGACCACATGCTTTGGGAAAATTAAAACCATATGACACCTAAGTGTTAAACAGAACCAAAGATATGCCTGGCTCTTCGAACCACATGCTTTAGGAACATTAACAGCTCATGATATCTAAGTACTGAACAACATCTTGATCATAACTAACTCTGCAAACCGTGTACATTACACAAGTAAGTCTTTTCTAATACTCTCCCCAAATCTCAGGTTGCCAAGACTCTTATCGATGACTTGAGTCTCAAAAGTAATTTATTGTTCTAAGTAGTAGCTTTATCGTGATAAGAAAGTTTAAATAGATACTCATGAGCATCACTTAAAGCCTTTGATAATATATTTATATTTTTTTATGGATTGACCGTCTTTATCACACAATTTTTAAAGTTCAAACTATTTGTTGCTGAGATGAAGTTTCAAACAAATTTAGTTCAACTTCTTACGATTCATCTCAAGCGAAAGGATTTTTATCGAACGAGGATTGGCAGTAACAGTTTTGCTCCAGTATTACTCACGTTAGTTAATAAGTGAAAATACACATTATACCAGCACAAATATGAAAATCATAGTAGAGATAAATTTAAGCATACTTGTCATTAAAGTGAGCCTTTGAATAAGGCAATTTAAATACAAGAAAAGAAGTTCAAATTACAAAAACTGTCAGGTAAACTAAACAAAAGCCTATTTCTTTTTAAGTACAATCGTTTCCTTGGGAGGAGGTTGGTTAGTTTGAGCAGTTGCAGCCTCTGAGGGTCCTTGTCCTTTGCCTGACGGATCAACTGTGATAGGCAGAGGAAGGATAGCCAAGACAATCTCCATCCCCTTGTTGGCTCCCTTTTTAGTGGGATTGTCTTGGATGACGATTGGAAGGTTCAGGGCATCCAGAGCCACTTCTTGACTAATATTATCTTTTTCTACATTCTCGGGATGCTCCACCACTTCGTACCCCTTATCAGATGATGCAAAAGTCTTGACTGCATTACCAGTGCCTACCTCTGCCTTCTCGAGAATGGGATCAAGCTGTGGGAAAGAAGGAATAGATGGTCGGATGGCAGGGGAATAATACACACTCTCTGCCTTCCTAAGTACAGATGAGGCTTCAACCCCAGCTTGGTTGAGAGCCTCATTCCATACTTGCCAGTAGTAAGTTCTGCATACCCCGGACACCTCGGCCCTCAGGGCTTCCTCAGTTTCCGCCATCCCTACATCATATCCTTCTTGCTTAGCTTGATCACGAGCCTTTTCAGCTTTCACCCTGGTCACCTCGGCTTCCTCCAATTTCTTTTTGAGGGCGACAATTTGGGTCTTGGAGGCAGCCAATTGATCCTCGGCATTCCAGAAAAGCACTCTCTGGCCCTCTGCCTGTTTTTCAGCGCTGTCAAGTGCGGCAGCTGCACTTTTTCTCTCTCTTTCCTCTTCCAGGAGCTTCCTCTTCAGCTTTTGCATGCTCTTCTCGGCCGCCTTCAAGGAATCCACGGCGTCGTTGCACCTTGCTTCTTCCTCCTTCAACTGCCTATGGCAGTAGTTGATCATCTCTTCCGCTCGAAAGGAGGCTTGAACGGCCTGACAAGGAAGGAAGTGTAGTTTTTTTTTTTTTTTTAAAAACACAACAAATAAACAAAGGAAAGAGAAAAGGCTAAAAGAAAACGTACCATGTCGAGATATCTCTTCAGGCTGAGGAAGACTTCGTGCCTCCTTAGGGACCAAAGCTCAGCCATGTCTTGGAGCAGTAGAGCTTGCTCCACTGCGTCGGCTACATAACCTCCTTTACCCCCTTGGTAGTCCCTGATGGAGGCACTAGCTAGTAAAAGGGCACCATCAAGCCTAGGGGCTGGCAGCCACGCCTCCAGAGCGTTTGAAGGGCTACTCCTCCTCTCGAGGTCCCTTAGCCCCATTCTGGGTTGCTTAGCTGCGCTTAGTGCCTCATCCTCTTGGGTGGAGTGGGCTTTCCCCACATCCATTAACTCCTTGCCCTTAGCCTTCCTTTTTCTCTTTAGGTCAGCCGGCTAGAGTCCAAGGGACTGAGTGGATAGAGGAGCAGTGGGAGGCATAGTGGGGGGCTTCGTCTGGGATGTCTTGGTCTAGGCATCCTTACCAAGCTAGGACTCTATTAAGTCTAGCAGACTTGACCTCGGTTTACGCTGAATGCCCATCTCGTTGAATGTAGGCGCGTATGAGGAGGCAGAGTCAAAGGTTGGAACTTCTAAAGACCAGTGTTGGTTGAAGACTTCGAATTCATCTTTGGACCCAGAGATGTCCACTATATCTTCCCTTTTTATATGGGTTGGTTGAGACGCTGGTGTAGCCTCTTCGGCGACTCGTTGGAGGGATACTTTTGTTGTAGGAATGGCTTCCAAGATCAGACCGGTAGAGAGAACCTCTCCTGGGATAGGGTCGGGAAGTAAAAAGCCTGGAGCCACTACGCTTATCTGTTGCAAGCGCGGATCTCGGGCCTTGATTACGCACTTCGATGCTTGGAATCCAGTGGAGATGGGGGTGTAGTTCAAGATAATGTGGGCCGCTCTCAGTTAACCGTCCAAATGTGCAAACACCTCAGACCTCAGGAGCTTGTTCAGACTCTTTTGATTTAAAAGGCTCAGGTGGGGAATTGTTGAGTTTTTATCTACCAAATCAGCACAGAGAAACAATTCATCAGCCAGGAAAAAATTAAATCGAAACAGTATCAAGTACTGGTAAAAAAATATAATGGTAAATAAATAGGTGCAAACAGCTTGAGAATCATAAACCTAGACTTATAAACCCCACCTGGTTTTCTCTCCCTCGTTGGGCAGTGGAGGCCATTATGCCAATCACCCGACACGATTAGAAAATCCTTGTTTAAACCCTTATTAGACTTGAGAAGACACTGGATAAGCCTAACCTCAAGGTATCTAAATTTGAGATAGTACCCTTGACCCTTGAGGTGGTGAAGATTATAGACCCAGTTGACGTCGTGGTGGGTTAGTCCTAAACCTAGTTTTTCATTCAGGGCATCCACACAGCCCAAAATCCTAAACACATTAGGCGCACACTGGGTGGGTGCCAGCCTGTGAGCTATAAGGTAATCTCTCAAAATCGTGCCCATATGGATCCTCATCCCTCCCTCTATAAAAGCAATCATTGGGATAACAATTTCCCCCTCCTATCTCTTCTCATGCCATTCACTTTCCTCGCAATACCTAATCTCTACCCCGGGAGGAATCCTATACTGGGCTTTAAAGTTCTCTATGGCCTCCTCCGAATCTACCAGGTATTTAAACCTACCCATTCTCAAAAAGGTTTGGAAGGGCCTAAGAGAATTGAAGAGAAGGGGTAGAGCCGAGGAGAAAAAAATTGCAAAGAACAGAAAATTATACGAGAAAAAGAAAGTTTAAAGAACTTAGGAAGACTTACATGAGTAAAAGAGATCTCCTCGGACAAGCTTTTGATATTTGTAAGGGTACGAGTAAAAGAGATAGCTGACAAGTTCAATGTATGTACACTAGAACTTAATGAATGCTAAAGTAAGGCAAGGGATTGATTAAGGGAGATATTTATATCGAAAAGACAATCAAAAGCGGGAAAATTCCCGCCCATGCCCTCACAAAACTCCTAGCCATACGATTCACATCACACTGTAGAATGTGAGAGACATGGAGCCGTCAGAATTAAATGAGGACACGTTTCGAGGGCTGCATTGTCAGGAGCATGCCCTGGGAAGTTAAAAAGGTGTCTTTGTAGGCAAAAATGAGCCGAAATAGGCACATACCAGGTACGGTGACATCGAAATACTCCTTTCTGTCCGAGGACCCAGAAAGAAGTATCTCGAAGGGCTATTGTATGAGCAATGGGCCAGTAGGACCAACGGGCCAGTAGGAGTGATGGGCCTGGAACTTTTTATCCATTTACACATTGGACCCAAAGCCAAGCCGAGGACTAAGGCTAGTTTGAGGACGGTTCAACTTAACTTAGAGGATCTGTACTGAAAGTTGAAGAGGTTGAACGTGAACTTAGCAACCCCGGAAGTTTCGCCGAGGATGAATACCACCTCGGATAACCAAAGCCGAGATAAGTCTTGGAGTTCTGCCATTTAGGAAAACACCTCAGAGGATTTTACTGGACTGGGCGAATGTTGTAGAAACATGTACCAAGAAAAGATACCAAAATATTAAGGAAGAAGGCTGCTTCCTTTGCATTGAATGCTCTGCAGGTAACCCTCTTGCCGCATTTATGTGGAGAAGACATCTGAACAGTGACTTCCAGCCTTACAGTTACTACACAGAGATTTCTGGAAAAGTTAGATGAGACAAGTATCAACAAAAATCACTAAATCTGCATGTGGAAGGCTCAGAGAAAGGGGGGGAAGGAATATAAAAGGAAGGAGAGACCTAAAGAATGGGGTTCGAAGAAAAAAAGAAAGAAAGACTGTAGACACTAGGAACCAAACTTGTATCCATCTTTGAACAATATTTATATCAAATAGATCTCCTCGAATATATGCCGAGAACAAATTTCTGGGGTTAACCTCTTTGTTCTCTTTCTCCTTGTGATCTTAGCCCATCTAATTGATTGTTTAATCTACATTAGCCCAGCTTTCTTTACCTACTCTTTACAAATTCATTGTTGTTGAGCCTTTTGGACTGATCCATCCACTGTTGGGTTAGAACGCTAAATCTGAGTCCTTACAACAACAATTTAAAAAACAAAACTAAATCGTATTAACCCAAAATGGAGTTTTAAAGAATATAAAAAATTATGAACTTAAAGTAGAGATGCAAGGAAAAAAAAAAAAAAAAATTCACCAAAAAATTTAGAGAGAGAGAGAGAACCATTTTTTTTTTTTTTTTTGTTAGGAAAAATTATGCATAGAATAGAAAAGATAGTGACAAATTAATAGTAAGAGGGTGCGAATAAAAAGAGACAAAAATAAATAAAAATAAAGGGAAAGAGGAAGAATGATATTAATGTAGAGGATAGTGAAGAGATGAAAAGGTAAAGAAGGGAGAAAGATTGAAGAAGTAATGGGGAGATGAAATGGCAAGGGAGAGAGAAAGGTTAGAGAAGTGTAAATATTAAAAAAATAAATGTTAAAAACAATTATAGAAAAAAAAAAAAAAAAAAAACCTAAAACTTGAAAGGCTTCAACATTTTGTTTTGTTTTTTTTGTTTTGTTTTGTTTTTTTGTTTTTTTTTTTTTTCTTCCTTTAAGCTGAAAATGTTCACACAAAACTCTAAAGCTAAACTGAAAAGGTTTTGGGTTGGGCTTGATAGTGGAACTAAATAAATAAAAGGTGAGCTGGATTAATTATACAAATTTATTATAGGGTGATAGTGAAAGTAAATAAATAAATACTGGGTTGGATTTATTATAGGGTGATAGTAAAAGAAAATAAATAAGTAGTGGGCTGTATTTATAGGACTGAAAATTGTAAAAACTATTTTAAAATTGTAGGACAAACTATATGTATAAAAAAAAAATGACGTGGCAGCTGATATTGCACAACGTGAGAGCAACAGTATTAAATGCTACGCTTCAGTTTTAGTAATATATAAATATAGATTTTACAAGTATGTAAAATATAAGAAAAATATGGATTCTAATAGTAAACTTGTCAAAATTCACCTCCAATATTAAATAAGGCTGCATGTAACTAAATTTGATGAGTGCGAGTAAAACTACACATAAGTATTATCTTCGACCAGTACAGAGTCGGTGGAGGACAATAACTCTACTGTTATTTGGGGCTAAACTTTTTGGGCGTGAGACGACTTTTAAAAAGTTTAAATGGGCCTACCCTTTTAAAGGCGTAAGGTTTTGGATGGAGACACAAGGTCCCAAACAATTACAATTGACAGAGCATGGAGCAATAAAAGCATTGATTAATTTAGAGTTGAATATTCGGTAACAGAAGTCATAGTGGACTCATTTTAAAGTAGACTGAAGATGACGCATACGCAATTGGATACGAATGATACTAAACCTATGAATATGATTGAAATGAACAAAATACAAACCCCATGCATGCAGTTCCAGTCATTGGGACTTGTCTTGTCTTTTACATACATACATACATTAATTAATTGGAAACTGAAAGCAAAAGAGAACCAAGCCAGCCAGACGCACAAGACAAGAGGAGAGGCTAATGCCTAAAGCTAAAGGTGGAAATGGAAATTTGTCATTTTTAACTTCCCTCCTATTCATGTAATTAAATATTAATTTCTGAGAAGAAGGTCCCCTATGTCTATATCTCCATTTAATAAGTTGCAGGCAACCTGTGGTCTCATGGAGTTATCATTTATGATTTATATCTATATTTATATAAGTAAGTACTTGTGTCTGTTTTTTTCTTTTTACAAAATACCACCACTTTATTCAGTCAGTGGACGCTGGTAGTTGTGTCGTAATTAATGTGTTGTAATGTAATCACAACTTTGACCTATTTTAGTATCAATCTTACCTCTCCAATGGATTTAAATAATTTATTATCATTCCTTATTCAATTCAGTGACTTTTAACTTTGAAGCCAAATGGGTGAAAGAACAGGAACTCTGCTGCTGCTGCTGCTGCAGCTGCTGCTTTTCATGCAATATTTGGTTATAGCACTCACAGCCAACGATGCTTCAAACGAAGACTGTAAGTTCACTTCAATTGCTTTCTCCTTTTTCTTTCTTTGTTTATCATTTTTTCGTTGTTTTCATATGTGAATGAATTGCTGAGACAGAAACATGGCAAAGACTATACAATGGATTTTTGATTCTTGAAATTTCTTCTACTTAATAATTTAATCATTCTCAACAAAACTGAAAAATACATTCAGTTTGGTGACCTTCGGACAATAATTTGACCCACCTGGGATGAATTTTCATTTGTTCTTGCTGTACTAAGCAGATGGAAAAAGAACAAATTTGTTCTAAATTGTACTGGCAAGGGCTTGGTACTCAGCCTCTGTCTGTCTTTTGCAATTTCTGTACAATGAGATGCTATACAAACTCTGTATACACACACACACACACACAAAAGTTTACCTATGAGGATCCCTTGATATTAGCAAAATAAAGGGCTAACATGTTGTTCATGCGTGATATGCAATTCCTCCACAGCATACAGAGGGTTACTGTTTTTGTTAGGTGATTATCAATGATCTCCGGTGTGAAGTTTATGGATCAGTGCCTCGGAGAGTTACCCTTTGTTCCATTAACTGCATATGACAATAGATTGACACACTCCCTCTTCTACAGGCACAGTGCACATTTAAGTTAGGATTTGATAGTGTTGTATAGTTTGATTCAAGTTATTTAGCCCATGATATAGTGATTTAGGTACTTTTAGAGTTAATTTGCAGCTCTTGGAATTGGAAAGTACTCAGTCAACCCTGACAAGAAAATCATCTCTTGGATGGGGCTTTATTTTTGTTCTTTGGGCTGCCGAAATAAAAGTAGATTGCGACCATGTCCTTAAAATTGCTTGCCTAAAATGGAATAAAGCTAGTCCTAATCCTCCTCTCAGTTTAGTACATATTCAAATGTAATGCTTGCTAATGAACTCCACCTCAAATGGCACTTCCTTCTCCCATAATTACATGTGTAACTTATCATCCAAAAATATATATAATCCTTGTATAGTTTTATTTGACTATACGTATTGTTTCTATTCCGCCACCCTTTTTGGTGATTCAATTATTAATACTGTTTTATAATTTTTGCTGCAGTTAAAGGTCTAGTGTCTCTCCAGGATGAGTTGAAGAACACACCAAACTGGAAGAGTAGTGCTGATCCTTGTGACAATTGGGAAGGGATTAGGTGCACCAATTCGCGTGTGACCTCCTTGTAATTTCACCCTATAATGATTTTTTAAGGTTTTTAATTCTGTCCATTCTTTTTATATATATATATATTAATGTGACTGTTCTTTATTCCAGAATATTGACAAGCATGAATTTGATGGGGAAACTATCTAGTGAGATCAGCCAGTTGTCTGAGTTGCAGACTTTGTAAGTCATTTATTTGCTTTTATTTGCACTTGGCTGCTTCTGTTTTTATGGTAATCCAATTTAACTATTGTGTTGAGGAAAAACTTGGCTACCATCTGTTTTCATAGGCTTTCAATACTCAGATGTCTAAAGATTCAATGCTCAACAACATCTGAGGCAGCACATACCTCATGCCTGGGAGCCCTTTATCTTTGAGACATGCATCCCAGAAATCAACTATTTCATGGGATTATTATCATAAATATAGTGACTATGAAATTTTATTTTTTGTTTTATTTCACAAATAGATGAAGTGTGTGATTGGCAAAAATTAAAAAGTCAGCTTATTTTACTATTCAAATTATTTTTGCTACTATTTATAGGCCTCTTTACACTTTTTGGTACTATTCGTGAGTTCCACTATACTATTTCAACTAACTTTTGTCTTTATTTACAGTACTTTCAGCAAAATAAGCGAATCCCAAATAGACCCGAAATTTCACAAATAGATGAAATCAATTACTCCATTATATAATGCAGTATTCACTAGTTGCTTCTTCAGTTAGTCATCTGCAAATTCATTCCTAATTATCAGTTTTTTTTTTTTTTTTCTCATAGGGATCTCTCTTACAACAAGAACATAACAGGACAACTTCCAAGTTCAATTGGGAATTTAACAAACCTAATAAACCTGTAAGGAAATATCAATTGCTGTCAGAGGATTAGCTCATACTAAACTTGTGTTTTAGATCCTTGCAGTTAACCTGTTGCTTTTTGCTTGCACACTAGAAACCTGATTGGTTGCAGTTTTTCTGGCACTATTCCAGACACAATAGGAAATCTACAGCAGCTAATTACTCTGTAAGGCTTTGACTTGGTTTTCTACTATTGTTTTAATTTTTAATGCATGTCTGCGATTACTTATGTCTCTTAAGTTATCATCCATTTTGCACAGTGTTCAGGATGAAGGATCTATTTTTGCATCATGTAAATCTCCGATATGAAGCTATATCTATTGCAGTTTCATTTTTGAACCAATGTACACTGAATTTTCTGGAAGTTTTCATTCTCTATCAATGCAGATCTCTAAATAATAATAGCTTCAGTGGACGTATTCCTACTTCTATTGGTCTTCTTTCCAACCTTTATTGGCTAGACCTAGCTGAAAACCAGCTTGATGGACCTCTGCCAGTCTCTGATGGGAATACACCTGGTCTCGATATGCTAGTTAAGGCAAAGCACTTGTATGTCAAGTCTATGTAATTTCAAGCTAAATAGTTCATTTTCTCCAATTAATCACAATCTAAGATTCTTTCATCATCTACAGCCATCTCGAAAAGAATAAGTTCTCAGGAGAAATTCCATCAAAACTTTTCAGCTCAAATATGGTTCTGAAACATTTGTAAGCTTCTTGAATCTGAGCCATTGTCTAAAATTTGTCAGTACAGCTATGTTGCAAGCCTTATGAGACTTCATATATGACATTTGAAATATGTCTAACAGACCTCTCTTTGGTTATGTTTTTGTTTTTCGCATGTATGGATTGAATTCAATTCTGTGTACTTCATGTTCAAAGGTGTTAACCGGACTTTCACATAGTTGACTTGGGTTATAGATAATCTAGGGCAATGATACTCTCACACTTGTTTTTTCACATCCACTTTTTTACATCCATTTTCATGTTTTATATGTGGAGAATAGGTGTTTCTCTATTCTTTGATGTTTGAGATAGAGAGTTATTTGTGTGTATTTAAGGTTTTGGTTTGTGAGCATGCTTTTGTGAAACTTTCTCCTAGATGCTGCCCATAGACATAGGCCTAAACCAAATTACGTAAATCTTTGTATTCCTATGTGATTGTATTTTCTATTTTTCACAAACCACTATTATTTGGTTACATACAAAACATTGTTTTCATTTTCAGAGTCTCCACCTCTAATGCCAAATATGTACTCAATCATCTTGGATATAGAAGCTAAGAAGTTCACTTTGATATTCTCAATTGTATAGCAAAACACTGTTAATTTAGTAGTTATTTTCTACCCCTGCCCCCTCCTACAGGCTTCTTAGCAGAAATGTTCTCACCGGCAACATTCCTGAAACCCTTGGATCTGTGACGCATTTGGAGGTGATGTGAGTATCTAGCTTACATGCTAAAGTGAATTCAGTCTAAGATTGTAGTGAGCTGTAAACCTTGTTCGAGTTATTGTACTGAGTATCTTGTTTTGGCTACAGACGCTTTGATGGGAATTCACTAAGTGGGCCCGTACCTTCGAACCTCGATAATCTTGTAAATGTTGGCGAGCTGTAAGTAAAGATGATAGACATATCAAATACAGCACTTATAATGATTTTTTTTTTAATTTCAATTTTAAATAATGTTTGGCGGGAAATTTCACTTTACCAATAGAGCTGTTGATGCTCTTTGTTCAGGTACTTGTCTAACAATAAGCTGACTGGTCCTATACCTGACCTTACTGGTATGAACAACCTCCACTATGTGTAAGTTGCAACAATATTACTAAAAGACTTTGAATTTCATTTGTGTTGCAGGGATAAGTGAGTAGTGTCAGACCATTATAATTTATGATTAGTTAATTATCCTAGTTTTTGGGACTTAGGCCTTTGTTGTTGTTGATGTAATTATCCTTTTTTTTGAACTCCAAAGTGGATACTATTTGCCATCTTCATTTTTCTAGGTTAAATTTATTTAATATTACAGCTATCAATATGTTTTTTTTTTGTTGTTGTTGAGATTGTAAGTGTATTCTGCAGGGATATGAGCAACAATAGTTTTGATGAGTCTGACTTTCCTCCATGGATTTCATCCTTAGAGTCTTTGACGACAATGTAAGTTTCATTTTCCCTTCTCCATATCCCTCTCCCCTTTCTCTGTCATCAACACGTTGATAGCTTATTTAGTCTTGTCTCGCAATTTTGACCTGCTATGCTGTAGCTCCTTAAGAGTGATTGGCTTCTAATATGCAATTTTTGGTCTTTTCTGCACATCTGAATGAACTCACACAACTTCGTCTACTTAGTCCTCATCTGCAGCCTACAGCTATTTCTAGTTTCTGGCAGATTTGTAGATATTTGTTATATCATATCTCATTCGATGCCCTCTCAACAATACCCACCATTATTTTCATCAACACAATGCATGGACTTTTTTTTGACTTAATTATGTAAGTACCCAAAGAAAACACTAGTCACATCTATGCTATACCCTAAAAGAACTAGTTTATCACAATTAAGGCTCCTCTTAGTTGTTTATGTTGTGCAATTACGGAAGCTTTAACATTAATTATTCTGATTTGGGAATAGCAGAAAAGCATTCACATGAACAAGAAAATAAAACATTCACAAGAGACACCAGTATTTAATTTGGTTCTACATCCAATGGCAACACCAACAAAAATATCCACTATCAACGATACGGATTACAATACTTATTTGTGAACCCAACATGTTCTTCTAGGAGTTTTTCACCTCTCCCCACATGGAAGAACCTTGGGCAAAAGTCACCAAACCCTTTACAACAATGCCTATTTATAAAGCTTCAATTCTATTCCTTAATGGACAAGTAATTCCCATTACTTCTTCAATAAGGAATACTTCTCCTTCTATGACAAGGAGAATCCTTGTCTTCCACACCAAGGAAAAACCTTTCCTTCTGCACCAAGGAAACCCAAACCAAAACTAATTAGGAATTTGAGGCAATATTCAACAGTTTATATAGCCCAATTTGACCTAGTAAACACCTAATGTGGGACTCAACAAACACTCATGCAAGACATACTTAACCAATCTAATCCACATAATCCAGGGTATTACATATTATGAGTTGATAATGAAACATTCCAAAAAATGCTACTGGCTTTCACTTCATCCATTTAACTGTAAAGTCTACTCAACAACCTCTAGAGTCATACCAGCCAATAAATCCTTGAACTGATATATAAAACTGGATTTCTATTAAAATCTTCACCGTAAATAGCATATGTTTGGTAATATGAACATATGCTCACTATCCTCACCTTAAATAAATAATTAAGTTAAAAAAAAAAATTCACATCTTTCTAGTGTTGTTTAGATTGTCATGTTGCATCTCTCTGTAATTTTGACCAAGTGGGTCACCTATCAAAAAAAGAAAAAAAAAAAAGAAAAAGAAAAAAGAAGAGCAACTGTAATGACCCTGTTGGGAAATTTAGACCCCGATTAATAGAATTAACAAGTTTTAAACCCAAGTTATTAATTAGATTTATTATGAATAAAACTTGTTAAAACAAACAAACAAACATTAATATCATGTCAAAAATAAATGCAGCGGAAGGGTAAATAAGACAAGATGTGATGACCTAGAAAACCAATGAAACAAACTTGTTTCACAGTGAAAAACCTAGGGGGAAACCTTTCCAAAAGGCAATCCACTATAGTAAAGAGAAGTTTCAGATCTAGTACAAAACCTTTGTCCCTAGACTCTACAATCCCTGTAGATGAACTTACAGCAGAATCCTTCTACCGCTTTAGAACCTCTGAACTTTTCAATATATGAACGTCATCCTTTTGATGCACGGATCCCAATACATGACTAACCAAAGATGCACGGCTCCCTGTATATGACTAACACACCAACTTGAAGAAGATGTTGGTTGCAAAGTTCTTCACTTCATCAACAATGAAGATCAAGAAGCACTTGGTTACAAAACCCTAAGGCGCAAAGATGCAGTAGCTTCTTTCAGAGAGAATAAGGCACTCGGCTACCTTTTGTATATGTTCTCCTTGTATTCTCTTATGTGACGGCCTCTAAAATAAGCCTTATATATGTTTAGGGTTGTGAGAAAAGAAACCCTACACAAATACATAAGCATGGGCCGAAAATCAAATCTGAAAAACTGATTTCCGTAATTCTCGATAGATACATCGATAGATAGTATCTGTCGAACCTCATTAAATCTCGATAGATAGCTATCTGTCAAGCAGTTGTCGAGCTATCTGTCCGCAGCTGTCGAGCTATCTATTCAGCTTTAGTGAACAATTTTTCTTCGCTTGTTTCTTGGTCCAATCTTCATGGCTTTAATACTAGACTTGAACAACATGTTTCTTGAAGTATTAAACATATTATAGATCTACCCAATTACAAGTAAAATGCGTTTTGTCAAAGGATTAGCCAATTACATAAAATGTTGACATATGTTCCTAACATCAAATCAAATATGTCCTAACAAACCCCACTCCAACTGTGTAGACATTGTTTGCTTTAGTTCTCAGACCCTCACGGTTTTGTTCTCCCCCCTCCCAAAGCATACAACAGTGGTAGAAAAGACCTTTAAACATGAAAGGGAGATTACCCCTTATAAGCACATCCCCATGTGCTTCTCTAGGAGATGTGTGACTCCAAGATCGCTTCTTCCTTTGGTCCTTCATAATCCACCCCCGTTACAGGCACTAAGTGGGTCCTTAATCTAGTCTTGTCTTTTAAGTTAACTAGTCACAAATTCGCGCGTTGCGTGAGATAATTTTTTTTAGGGCGATCTCATTAAATATATTATTATTATTATTATTATTATTATTATTATTATTATTATTATTATTATTATTATTATTATTAACAATTGATTTTTCATTATTTTTTAAATTAATAAAAACCTTACTTATACCCTTTTTTTTTATGACAAAACTTATGTACAGTACCTTAGATGTTGTTCTTTAAGTTCCATTTTTAAAATTTAGTCATGTGACTATTTAACTATAAAATACGCTTTCATCCCATGAAAAAATAGACAAATGACCAAATTTTAAAAGGGAAATCTAAGGAACAGCATCTAAGTACTGTATCTAAGTTTTATTATTATTTTTTTTTTACATTTACATGTACTCTTTTTTAATATGAATCTTTATATATACTTTAAGTAAACTTTATTTATTCCAATTTTTTAGATGTGTAAAATCATAGACTACTACTCCATAATGATAGTAGCTAAGTAGTTTTATCATTTTTTTCATGATCTCATTCATAACGTTTCTTAGTATTATCATAAATTTACTGGTTGATGATTTGCATAACAAAAGATTTAAATGAGATGTAGCATCGTTCATTAGATTTTTAAAAGTATTGATGCATGAAGATTATATATATATATATATATATTTATTTATTTATAAAGGGTTAAATGAAATGTCAAAAAAGGGATTTTAAAATTTCCTGACTTTATTTTCTATGTAATTTATATGATTACTGGAGAACATCTCTCCTTTAGTTATGAATGGAAATATAGTTTCTATGATTAGAGTTTGATTAGATTTAAGTTAAATGTAGTAATATGATTGTATTTCATTTTTGATTATTGATTTAATTTTTTAAGTGAATATAACAATTGATTTTATTGCATTGTAAAATTTTTAATGTTCTCCGTATGGTCATATCTATTTAATTTTTTTTTACTTCTCCTTACAGTCTCATTGTTTTCCAATTAACAGTTATTAATTGATATTTGATTTTTTTTTCTTTATATAGTCTCTATTACTTTGTATTGTTTTTTTCTTTTCGTTACCGTAAACCTCTCTCTCTCTCTCTCTATCTACTCTTTATTACTAATTGACGTTTGTTTTTCTTTTTATCTACTCTTTTGTTCTTTATTTATTGAATTTAAGTTAAATATTAAACATTTAAATTTTTTTTTTATAAGAGGAGTGGAAATATAAATAATTTAATGATATGGAAGATGTGGCTGAATTTAAATGGTGAATAAAATAAGATGAGAAGAAAAAAAAAAGTAAAAATAGAAGATATTACAATAAACACCTATCCAAATCATGTTATATAATAAAATATTATTATATTCTTATATAGTATCTTTAATTCTTTATAATGCTATAGGATAAGATTTAACAATAAAAAAGAACAAAAAAAAAAAAAATTTAAACACAAAAATAAATCGCATCAACCCAAAGTAGAGTTTTAAAGAACACCAAAATTAATCAACCTAAAACAAAGAGGCAAAAAAATTTTAAAAAATCCACCTAAAAATTGAGTGAGAATTAAAGAGAGTGAAATGAAATTTTTTTTTTTTTTTTTGCGAGAGAAAATTATATATAGCATGGAAGAGAGAATGACAAATTTATACTATGATGATAAGAATAAAAAGAAACAAAATAAAGGAAGATGAAGAGAAATAAGAAGAGTGATATTAAAGTGGAGACTAGTGGGGAGATGAAAAGATAAAGAGAAGAAGAAAAGTTGAACAAAGTGTAAATGTAAAAAAAAAAAAATGGTATATTTTTTTTACGACATTTTTATTTACTTTAAATAAAATATTCTATGTTAAATTTTTAAAAATAAAAAATGAGAAAAATTATAAACAATTTAATGATAAAGAAGATTTGACTGAATTTAAATGTTAAATAATAGGATCAAAATCTTCTAGAGTTTCTAAGGTAGTCTATCATATAAAGTTCTTTACATTCTCACATTTCTTTTAAAATAAAAAACTAAGATTCTGCCATATTATCAATCCACTATCATAACCATTATTAAATGCCATAAAAAAAAAATTCAAATTTATTCACCTTACCAAAATTATGAGGAAATATTAATGGAAGGAAATCACCACTATGGACTCGATGGTTTTGCAAAAGAAAGCAAACATTGCCAATATTCTCCACGTAATAAAAAAATTTCAACTAAGCCCATACTATTTTTTTATTGAACAAATTTCATATCAAATCTATAAGAAAGAAGCAAAACCAAAAGAAAAGAGTTTACTCAATGATCAAAGCCAGAAGAAACCAAAAAAGCACAAAAGGCCGGATTGAGTTTTGATCCAAATAATCTCAAGTGCTTATATAATACTGGAAATTTTAAGTTACGTTTTGGTACAAAGAAGAGCAACGTTTTGGGTTTTTATGTTTTAAATTTTCAAGTAGGTGCTAATTTAATGCATAAATTTAATAGTTAGGCTTTTCTTTTCCTAGTGGGAATTGCTTTCAAATACTTAAATTTGTTCCTTCAGCCCAAAGTAGAATATGACTATGTAGATTGGTCGTGGGACAAATGCGGCAAAAATTAAGTTACAGCTCCGTAGTTTGTTTTTGGTTAAATGGCAAACGGTGAATAAGGTTGATTTTTTTATTTTTTTTTGGGAATCGTTATTTTGGTGGATGGATGATGTGGCAAGATCTATGTCTTAAAATACCCTAGGAACTTTAGAGGATTTTGATCCTGAATAACATAAGATGAGAAGGAAAAAAGTAAAAATAAAAGATATAACAACAAATACCAAATTCTCTAAATCATGCTATATAATAGGATAATATTATATTTTTTTTATACTATGTTCAATACAATTCAGCTACTAAATCGTTGAAAGTTTCTCTGACCTAGGGGGCGGCTCCCAAACCCTAGTTGCGTCAGTAGAAGGTAGTGCTTGCTTTTTGCAAGCTATTTCGTTCTCTTCGTTGCTTGCAGCGTATGAGAGGTTACGTTAGTTTAGTCAGGATTTAGAGTTATGGAGAATCTTTCGGTGATGTGGGAGAAACTCTCCCTATCTGAAGGAGAAGGAGAAATATACAGGTCTAGCACTATGGATCAATACGGTGGTAAGGTGTTGGTTGCTAGATTTTTCACGCACAGAACTCTCAACATGGAGGCTATAGCTCGGACTTTCAAGCCTCTTTGGCGCACTAAAAGGAGTTTCGAGGTGAAAGACATGGGAAACCACATCGTTCTCTTTGTTTTCTCTGACGAGTCGGACGCTGATAGAGTTCTCATGGGGGAGCCATGGAGCTATGATAAATATCTGGTTTCTCTCCAGAAGCTGGATAAGAACATGCCGGTGAACGACCTTGTTTTCAATAAAACTCTTTTTTGGGTTCAGATTCACGATTTGCCATTAGGAGATATGAATCCTAACGCTGCCTGTGCTATTGGAAGTAATATTGGAACAGTTCAAGAGGGTCTTAAGGAATGGGGAACTCAGGATGGCAGTAGTTTCATGCGTATCAGGGTCTTGGTGGATACATCAAAACCTCTTTGTCGGGGTAGGAAAGTTAGTGGTGATAATGGTAAGGTTGGCTGGATCAGATTTAAGTATGAACGATTACCTAACCTTTGCTACTGGTGTGGTCTTTTATCGCACAGTGACAAGGACTGTGACCTGTGGGTTCAAAGCAGAGGCACACTCACTGAACAAGATCAACAATTCGGTGGCTGGTTGAGAGCGCCTCCCATCACAGTAAAACGATGTTCTGTGGTCCGAGTAGAAGGTAGTGGGGAAGTAACGGCTGCAGTGAAGGAGCAACAGGTTGATAGATATGCAGAGGAACCTATGGATATGTCCGAAGTGCAGGTTTGTGGAAACTCAGAGGTATCACGCACTGTTGTAGGATTATCTCGGGTTGATAATGGTGCCTCTGGTGTCTCGGGTCAGTGTGGAGAGCGTATGGATAAAACATTGCACACTAGTTTTGGGAATTTGGAGGAGCAAGGTGCATCACCCAATGATCTGTTCCAGGATAAGATTAAGGAAATAGATGCCGATTTGGCAAAGTTTGATTCTTCAAAGCTAGCTGTCCACTCCGCACCTACCCCTACTGATCATATTTTTTTGTCAGAGGAGATGGATCCAAATGTAGTACAGGAAACTGAGGAAGATAGTGAGGCTCCGAAGAGTATCACTCGGGGTTGGAAATGGTTGCTTCGAATTAGGGAGACTTCTCAGGCAGAACCGAACCTTAGTCAGTCGAAACGGAGAGTGCAGGAAATTTTGGAGGATGATGGAGATGTGATTCCGCTGAAAAAACGCTGTGCTAGCGCTAAAAGCAAAGAAACGGTGGAGGCTGTTGTTCAGCCCCGCCGAGAGCAATGAGTTGCCTAGCTTGGAATTGCCGCGGGCTTGGGAACCGGCGTGCAAGGATAGAGCTTGAAGAGTTGATTCAGGCAAAAGATCCCCTAATTGTGTTCTTGTCAGAGACTTGGTCAGATAAGGATCAGTTAGAAAAAATTCGGTGTAACATTAAATATGCTGGTTTGTTTATTGTCCCGAAACAAGATATGGGTGGTGGTCTAGCTCTTTTATGGAAACATGGCATTACAGTTTGGGTTGATAGTTTTTCCCGGTTCCACATTGACGCTATAGTTCATGGTGGGTCAATTGATGCTTGGCGGTTCACAGGATTTTATGGTGCTTCGGATGCTCAAGATAGAGAAGATGCATGGGCTATGATGCGTTTGCTCAATTCGAAGCCTCATTTACCGTGGCTTTGCATGGGAGATTTCAACGAGATTTTGTTCATGGATGAAAAGCGAGGTGGTAGGGTTCGGCCTCATAATCAAATGCAAGCTTTCAGGGACACCTTGGATGTTTGTGGTCTTATTGATTTAGGCTTCATAGGTCCGGAATTTACTTGGTATGGTAATAGGCATGGTCACATTATCTGGGAGAGATTGGATAGAGGGGTGGCGAATCATGATTGGTTGACGAAATTTCCAGCAGCTACAATTCGACACTTGAACTGTGTAGAGTCGGATCATAGGCCAATATTGTTGACTTTGGACCCACATGGTGAGTCTCAACGATGGAAGCAAAAGCCTTTTAGGTTTGAGGAGATGTGGTTGGCTGATAAAGGTTGCAGTGACACGGTCCTTAGGGCTTGGGAGTCTCAGCTTAGAGGTCACCCTATGTTCCAGGTTTCAACCAAACTTAAGAAGTGTAAGCAGATGTTGAAGGCATGGAGCAAGGATCATTTCGGTAGTGTTAAGAAGAAAATTGTGGCGAAAAAGGACCATCTTTGGAAAGCTGAGGAGGATTCAGCCAATGGGGGTTCTCATGAGGTAGTAGATCAATTGAGGCGTGATTTGAATATATTGATGGATAAGGAAAATCGTATGTGGGCTCAAAGATCTCGCATTCAATGGTTAACCAATGGGGATAGGAACACAGGGTATTTTCATGGTGTTTCCACTCATAGGAAACGTAAAAACTTCATCAAGGGTATTCAGAATTCTTCCGGTGAATGGGTTACAGATGAAAATCTTGTGTCTGATATTTTTGTTGATTTCTATTCCAGGTTGTTTACCTCCTCTAGGCCACATGATATTGAGAGAGTGTTGGATGGGGTACAATCGGTGGTGAGTTCCTCCATGAATATCGAATTGACTAAGCCTTATATCAGGGAGGAGGTGGATTTGGCTATTAAAGGCATGGCTCCCATGACTGCACCTGGCCCTGATGGGATGCCCCCAATCTTCTATCAAACTTTTTGGCCGAGTATTGGTTTGGAGGTATCTGAAGCTGTCCTTTCATGCCTCAATTCCGGTTCCCTATTGAAATCTATTAATCACACTTTCAAAACCCTCATTCCTAAGGTAATTAACCCTGAATCAGTGTCTGAATTCCGTCCTATTAGTCTTTGCAATGTTATTTATAAAATCCTTAGCAAGGTTATAGCTAATAGGCTGAAGCCCATCCTTAACTCTATTATCTCTGAAGCCCAAAGTGCTTTCATTGCGGATCGTCTAATTACAGATAATATTCTAATTGCATTTGAGTCATTGCATCACATGAAAACTTACAGTTCTGGAAAGGAAGGATACATGGCTTTGAAGCTTGACATGAGTAAAGCCTATGATAGGGTGGAGTGGCTTTTCTTGGAAAAAATTCTTTTGAAGATGGGTTTTCAGGAGTCTTGGGTGAAGATGATCATGGAATGTATCACCACGGTCACATACTCAATCATGATCAATGGAGAACCTAAGGGTTTGATCAGACCCTCTCGAGGTCTTCGCCAAGGGGATTCCTTATCCCCTTTCCTCTTTCTTTTCTGTGCCGAGGGGCTTTATGCTTTACTGTCCAAGGCAGCCAATGATGGGGAGATTAAAGGGTACTCTTTGTGTAGAGCTGGTCCTAGAATTACTCACTTGTTTTTTGCGGATGACTGTCTGCTCTTTTGTAGGGCCAATCCAACGGAGTGTGGTAGAATTCTTCAAATCCTTTCATGGTATGAGGCAGCTTCTGGGCAAAAAGTGAACACTGAGAAAACTACAGCCTTCTTTAGTCGCAACACCTCGGAGGAGGTCAAAGAGTCTCTAAGAGTGTTGTTGAATGTTCCGGTCATTCGGGATTATGAGAAATACCTGGGGCTTCCTTCGTTTGTCGGTCGTCAGAAAAAAGCATGTTTTACTAAAATTAAGGAGTGTATTTGGGCTAATATGCAAGGATGGAAGGAGAAGTTATTATCTCAAGCCGGTAAAGAAGTTATGATCAAGGCCGTGGTTCAATCGATCCCTACATATTCCATGAGTGTGTTTCGTTTGCCTGTTGGCCTTCTCAAAGATATTGAGGCTATGATTCGGAAATTTTGGTGGGGATGTACTGAGAACTCGAGGAAAATTCATTGGGTGCGTTGGGAGACACTTTGCTCTTCTAAGTCAGTAGGAGGTATGGGGTTCCGTGATTTACGTCTCTTTAATGATGCGTTGCTTGGTAAGCAGGTGTGGCGTTTATTCCATGAGAAAGAGTCTTTGTTATATAGGGTGTTCAAAGCTAAATATTTTCCTGCTAGTGACATCTTTGGGGCTGTTCACAATCCACGATGTTCTTTTGCTTGGAAGAGCATAATGTTGGCTAGGGATGTGATTTCTAATGGGGCCAGGTGGAGGATTGGGGATGGGAAGGATATTCGGATCTGGCAGCATCGCTGGATTTCATCTTCAGGGAGTGGGAAGGTTTTGTCTCCTCGGTTGGATCAGTCTTTGGATGTTGTCCAAGATCTGTTCATTCCAGGCACCAAAACTTGGGATTCTGAGATCATTGATAGACTCTTTCTACCGTGGGAGGCTGAATGTATTAAGAGCATTCCTCTTAGCGATCATCAGCACTCTGATTTACTGATCTGGCCTCACACCCCAGATGGTTGTTATTCAGTGCGTTCCGCGTATCGCTTTTTGGCAGTGGCTCAATCTCAGGACCAGCCAAGTTCTTCTAACATTGAATCTAGTAAGAGGCTTTGGAAGGGGGTTTGGAAGATGGAGGTGCCCAATAAAGTGCGTCATTTCATTTGGAGAGCTGTTGGTGAGTCCCTGCCTACTAAGAAGAATTTGATGAAGAGGTGTATAGTCTCTGATGCTCTATGTGGGTTGTGCGACTCCGAGGTGGAGGATAGCATTCATGCTTTATGGCTTTGTGACGGCGTTAAAACGATTTGGATGTCTAATCAGTCCTTTTCATTTCTTCGTGCTCAGAAGTTGTCTACTTTTGAAGATTTAGTTTTTTACATGCTGCAGAATGCTTCTTCCAGTCAAGTAGCTCTCTTCTCCATGATAGCTTGGGTGATTTGGGAACGAAGGAACAGATTAAGGGTGCATCAGCCGGTCGGGGATGTTGGGAATGTGGTGGATAGAGCTTCAGCTCTCTTGCGTGAATTCCGTGATGTGCAGAAGTTGCCTCTGAGACGGAGTGTGCCCAGGGAGGTTGTTAAATGGTATCCGCCAGCTGAAGGTTTGTACAAAGTTAATTTTGATGGGGCTATTTTTGAGGATCAGGCTTGTGCAAGTCTAGGGGTGGTGATCAGGGACTCGGCTGGTTTGGTTATTGGTGCGCTCAGTCAGAAGATTAGGCTTCCTAGTTCAGTGGTGATGGTTGAGGCTCTAGCGGCTCGGAGGGCAGTGATGTTTGCCAAGGAAATTAGTGTTTTTCGGGTTGTGGTGGAGGGTGATTCTCTGCAAGTTATCAAGGCTGTCAACAATTCTAAATTGTCCATGTCTTCTTATGGGCATATTATAGATGAGACTAGATTGCTATCGACTTCCTTTTCTTGTTGCAATTTTGTTCATGTCCAGCGTGAGGGCAATAAGTTAGCTCATGCCCTTGCGCGTAGAGCAGTTTTATCTGCTGATTTTGATGTGTGGATGGAGGACCTTCCACGTGATTTAGATGATGTTTTTTTGTTTGATTTAGCTTAATAAATTTTCTTACCGGTTTCTCAAAAAAAAAAACAATAAAAGAGAACAAAAAAATAAATAAATAAAACAACCTAAAGAATCGAGGATAACATCAACACAAAACTAAATCACATTACTATATGTAATTCTTTATAACATAGCAAGATAACATTTAACAATAAAAGAAAAAAAAAAAACCTAAAGAATCGAGGATAACATTCAACACAAAACGAAATCGCATTAACCTAAAGTAGGGTTCTATGGAACACAAATTTATCAACCTAAAGTAAAGATGCAAGAAAAAAAAAAAACATCAAAAAATTGAGAGAAAGAGAGAGAGATAAAAAAAAAAAAAAACTTTGTGAGGGAAACTATGCATAGAATGGAAGAGATAATGACAAATTTATAGTAAGAGGGAGTGAATAGGAAGAGACAAAATAAAGGAAGATGAAGGGAAAGAGAAAGAGTGATATTGATGTAAGGAATAGTGGAGAGATGAAAAGGTGAGGGAGGGAGAAGGTCGGTGAAAGTGTAAAAAAAAAAAAAAAAAAAAAAAAAAGAAGAAGAGTAAATGTTAAAAACAATTATAAGAAAATTGGAAAGAAAAGAAATAATGATATGAATGCTGATGTGGCTCAACCGGAGTGTAACAAAAATAAATACAACGCTTTAGCTTTTAAATATATATATATATATATATATATAGTGGAATTAAATTAATAAGAAGTGGGATTTATGGTAGAGATAGTGGTGGGAATTAAATTAATAAGAAGTGGGATTTATGGTGGAGATAAGGGTGGGATTTATTTTATATTTGTTAGTATTTTAAAATTGAAAAAAACTAATTTTAAATTGTTGAACAATTACAAAAAATATGGTAGAAATGACATGGCTGTTGACGTAGCTCAACGTGAGCGTAGCAACATTAAATGCTATGCTTCAGCTTTTAGTAATATATAGATATAGATGTTGTTAGCAAGATAGACCATGGTCCTTCTTGGGCCCTTTCATGAAAAAGTATTTGGTATCAATATTCAACCTTTAAATCTTCTGTTTGCAGAATGATGGAAAACACACATTGTCAAGGAGAAGTTCCTGTTAACTTATTCAGCCTTACCAATTTACAGACTGTGTGAGTATCAATTCAATTTCAAGTAGCACCATTTTCAACATAATGGATGTTGAGAAAATCCAAATGAAAAAGCAAGTAATTTTTTTTAGATTTGATAACAATGAAGTCTATTTTTACACACAATGACGTGATTGTTTTGACATGTGGGGATAGGGTATTAAGGAACAATCGGCTCAATGGCACCTTAGATGTTGGCACTGCCTATAGCAACCAACTGCAACTTATCGATCTGCAGAACAATTCAATTGAAAGCTTCACAACAAGAGCTAAAGGATACGACAAGAAATTGATGTAAGCCATATTTAGTTATTTTGGTTGTTTTATTTTAATTGCACTGTTAAAAGAATCACTTTTTTTTTTTCTTGCTGGATTTTTTTTTTTTTTTTTTTTTGTTGACAATTGGGGGGGGGGGGGGGGGTAGAGATTCCAAACCTAGGTTCTCCTTCATGAAGAGAATTGGACAATTCAATTACATCATAAGAATCTTGGTTTGTTGGAGCCAGATATCCATGATATGTACACTATCTTTAGGTTTTTTTTAGCAGTTTCTCACATCATTGGACTAATTATCCATAATTTTCCTGCAGACTTATGGATAACCCAATTTGTAAGAATAATGTCGAGAGTTATTGCATGGTTCCCCAATCAAAAAACACTAGTACATTCTCAACTCCACCAAATAACTGTCAGCCTATAAACTGCAATTTGGGTCAGGATTCCAGCCCTAATTGTAAATGTGCATATCCATACAAGGGAACTCTATTTTTTCGAGCACCTTCCTTCTCAGATTTGGGAAACCCAAGTTACTACATAGATATTCAGGGGTCTCTAATGAAATTTGCGGAGTCCCACAAACTGCCTGTGGATTCAGTTTCCATAAGTAACCTCTTCAAAGACTCATCTGAGAACCTTGAAATGAGCATACAAGTATTCCCATCTGGTCAAGATCGTTTCAATCGAACAGGAATATCTAACATTGGGTTTGTGCTTAGCAATCAGACATTTAAGCCTCCAGATAAATTTGGACCATTCTATTTTAAGGCTATGCCATATGGACCCTTTTCAGGTAACTTCCAAATTGCATTCAATATTAAAAAGTAATACTTGCAATATTTGCCTTTTCTTATTGTGATGCATCTCTTAAAAAAGAAATTGATACAATGTTAGCTTCTTATTATGACCTCTCTGGTTCTCTCTCTCTCTCTCTCTCTCTCTCTCTTTCTCTCTCATACGCATCATTTAGAGGAATACATAGAGTCAAAAAAGCAGTCAAGCATGGGCATTATTATTGGAGCAACAATTGGTGGCATTGTCCTGCTGCTTCTATTACTCTTAGCAGGGTTTTATGCATTCCACCAAAAAAGAAGAGCAGAAAGAGCTTCTGATCAATTACACCCTTTTGGTAAGATAACTATGACATAAATTTTGTGCTTCAGAGCTATTAATACAAAATTGTAAGGGATATAATCACTTTCACACCATACAAATGTAGCACGCTGGGATCCAAATAATGGCAGTGGTGGCGTTCCTCAGTTGAAAGAAGCAAGATGTTTCACTTTTGAAGAGCTTAAAAAGTACACCAACAAGTTTTCTGAAGAAAATTCTATTGGATCTGGGGGTTATGGAAAGGTTTATATATGAATACTCTCTCTAGAATATGGTTGTTCACGAAAGTTCCAAGAATATATAAGATTTTTTAAATTTTATAACAAGAAATGTTTTTCACTTAATGCAATTTGTTCCGGTTCTTCTGCCACTTCAAATGTTTAATTTCCTTTACAAAATATTTTCCTTTTTATCCTCATATATATATATATATATATATATATATATGTATGTATTTTGCTTAATGACAACTCCTTAGGTTTCTCAATGTAGTTCTGAACTATTCCTATTGATAAATTGTGTTACCAAATGTCTAATCTGTCAACATTACCACAGATTTATCTGGGGACCCTTCCCACTGGTCAACTGATTGCCATCAAACGAGCTCAGAAAGAATCAATGCAGGGTGGCCTTGAGTTCAAAACCGAGATTGAACTTCTGTCAAGGGTTCATCATAAGAATCTTGTCAGCCTTGTTGGTTTTTGTTTCGATCAAGGTGAACAAATGCTTGTATATGAGTATGTTCCAAATGGATCTCTAAAGGATAACCTTTCAGGTACTTCAACCACTATTAAAATGGCTTTTAGTAAATTTTTTTGTACTTCAACAGTGTGCCTTCCTCTAGAGACAATATTAGAGGAAAACATAATATGTCATAGCTTTGATAGCTTCTTTCTAGGAAATGTAAATTACCATGTAGATAATGCTGACAATTTTTCATTAACATTTAACGAGATAGCTGTTCTTTATGCAGGGAAGTCAGGATTCAGGTTGGATTGGATGAGGAGACTAAAAATAGCACTTGGTGCAGCTAGAGGCCTGGCCTATCTTCATGAACTTGCTAACCCTCCTATTATACACAGGGACATTAAGTCAACCAACATTCTCCTGGATGAACACTTAAATGCAAAAGTTTCTGATTTTGGACTGTCTAAGCCTATGGGTGAAGGAGAAAAGGGCCATGTCAGCACTCAAGTTAAAGGCACAATGGTCAGTGGAAAATCCTTTTGCAAAACTTTTTTAGTGAAAGAAAATAAGCATGAGGAGCTTATGATAATTTGGCTACATTTAGTAATGGAAGAATCAGATCAAGACTTTTGCACAAATTGTCCCATTGTCAGGGTACCTAATCCTTTTTTTGAATTGGATGTCAGTTGTATGAGGATATTCACTGTGTTAGGGATTTATCATTTTGTTAATATTTGTAATTTGCGTGCTTGATTTTATTAGTCCCTAGTTGTATACATCTAGTATACGTGGGTGATTTTTTTTTAATTTTAGCTCAATAAAAATTATTATTTATCAAAAAAAACCTTTGACATTGTGACTTGATTTCTATAATGGTGTAGGGGTACATGGATCCTGAGTATTACATGACTCAGCAATTGACTGAAAAGAGTGATGTATATAGCTTTGGAGTGCTAATGCTGGAGCTGATAACTGCAAGAATGCCAATTGAAAGGGGGAAATATATTGTAAGAGTGGTACAAACGGCAATTGATAGAATGAAAGATCTATACAACCTTCAAGAAATTCTAGACCCTACCATTGGTTTGCAAACATCACTGAAAGGTTTGGAGAAGTTCGTGGACCTGGCAATGAGGTGTGTTGAAGAATCAGGAGGCAACAGGCCGACAATGGGTGATGTGGTGAAGGAGATTGAGAATGTAATGCAGATGGTTGGTTTGAACCCCAATGCTGAATCTGCATCCACTTCAGCCAGTTTTGAGGATGTAAGTAAGGGGAACTCAGGCCATCCTTACAGCAACGAGGGCTTTGAGTACAGTGGGAGTTTTCCAACTTCAAAGACAGACCATCAGTGAGTATCCTTTTTACATTTGAGCTTTTGCTAATTGGCTGCTTTAATTGTGTTGGACAGCTAGCTAGAAGATACTGTGATGCTTGTTTGCTTCACATGATAAAGAAGCAGAATTGTAATTTGAAAGTTGAATTAGTATGAAAACACTAATGCTTGTTTAGATCCCCAATTTTAAATTACAGCTTACTTGCTTTTACTCTAACTCATCTAAGTGCGGAACAAAAGTAAATGAAGCGCATTAAACTAGTAATACTACTCTAAGCCATAAGCAAATCACAATGAGCAACAAAAGTAAAGCTTAAAGAGTAGGGTAGAGAGATGCAAACAAAAGATAACACCGAGACGTGTTATTGAAGAGGAATTCAAAGAACTTGGCGAAAAACCTCTTTGCAACCCTCCTAGTCGAAATTGATCCACTAGTGAATAAGTTGGAGTACACAAATATCAAAAAGACCCTTCAAGCCTAATCTAGCACCCTTCAAGCCTAATCTAGCCAATGTACTTAAGCCCTCCAAGCTTCTGCTACTAACAGACTTCTCGAAGTCTTGTCTTTACTAGCTTTCTGAATCCCGTAATTCTGCCTGATTGCATCCGCCACTTAATGGCTTCTTCCAATGCTTCTCAAAGGCACCAAAACTTCTCTCAACACTCAGAATGAGTGAGGTAAGTGTTTGAGTTAAAAACCTCTCAAGGATGTATAGATGAAGAGGTAGGAGTAGAAGAAAACCAAGAGAATTTGTATAAACGATTAGGGGTATGACAATCTCTAACTATTAAGTGTTTTGCTAGGGTTTTCTCTCTGAAAAGCATTACTTACAATTTCGTGAGTAATGAGGGTATATATAGTGTGTGTAAAGAATTTAGTAAAACACCTCATTTTTTCCAAACAGAGAGTTTCGCGGGTACCTTGCGAGATGGCCTTGGTCGCGAAGTACTCGCGAAATGACAGGCTGGCATGACTCTTTATCTTCTAGTCTTGTGCTTCATACGTGACCTTTTCGCGGGTTGCTTTACTCGAGAGCTAGTTGCGAATCTACACTGATCTTTATTGCATGCTTGATTCTTCACTAATCTTTCACACTCATCCCTTACAATTAAACCCACATTGATACAGGGAAATGATTGACTGAATTACAACCAAATTTAACATGGAATTAAAGCCAACAAAGGCTAGTTGGAAATCACAACTTTACATGATTGAAATACATGCATCATTAACATATTTATTTTACATTATTTACTGGGGAACAAATAGCTGATGAATGAATGATCAAGTTTTCAACTTGATAGATTATAGAGACAATTTTGTGTAAAAGTTAAAGCAGGTGAATATTCCTTACTTGAAGAATGATACTTATGTGATAAGGACTGGCAAATTAATAATTACTAGTCGCTAACCCGTGCGATGCACGGGAAAGCTATTGTTTACGAAGATTTAAATAATTCTTTGTTTTCTCATCTTTGATTTCACATTAGGATTCCAATCCTTGATATGAAACATTAAATTATGAAATGGAAAATATAAGTCAAACTTGAGTATTAAAATTAGGATTTCAATCCTTTACATCCTCAAATAAATGCTAAAATATCAATTTTCAATAAATTGAAAGACAACTTTAAAGTACTTTTGTATCTTCTTCCTTTGTTGTTCTTACATTCATTTGAAGTACCACTAATATAAGCTTGTCAATAAAACACATTGAGAAATGTATTACGACATGTAGAAGTTAGATATCAAATTTGTAATTTTGCTATATTAAAAAAATATATGCACTTCTCAAGCTAAATTTTTTTGTCAGTTTCTATAATAGAGTCAAAAACTTTCTTAACTATGTAGAATTCCCATCTTCTTAAACTTGAGATTATATTCATTTAATTATACTTGGAAAACAAATGTTTTTCCGTTCAAATTTTCTACTTGCAAACGTAGGTCGATTTTAGATTGTTGTCATGATACCCATTGATAAAGCATAAAACAAAGCAAAAATAAAAACCCCTTTTCACAATCATCAATCAATAATGTTTTAAACTAATATAAATAATAATTCATAAAAAATTCATTAAAAAAGAAATTTTATATTATTTACAATCCATATAAAATAATAGAATTTGTTGATGCATCTGGAATTGAATTTGATTCCTTTTTTTTTTTAAGATCAAAGATAGAAAGAATCAATTTCTCAATACGCAGCTCTTGATCCTTTTTTCTTTTTTTAAACTTGATAAGTGCAACTCTTGATCTAGCTTATTGTTTAATGGGCAAAGACAAAGCAAATAGTTAAAAAAAAATAATGCCTTTAGAAATATCTTAGAAATGTAAATCCTTTTACACACTACAGCTCTTAATTAACTTATCAGCAAGTAGCCTTTTTTTTTTTTTTAATTATAACAAAACTAAAGCATTCATAGATCCAAGATGGTATTTAACATCAAGAAAACTTCAAATTAAAAAACTTCCCAAACTGAAATATAAGAATTGCTACATCCCATAACACAACCAACAAAAAATAAACTCCAATCAACATTGAGATCAGATTTTTGATACAATTTGTTAAGATTTATATATTGTGACATGTTGCTATTTTTGCTGTTTATGTCTAATTAATAAAAATATATGATTGAGACCCAATTAATATCTATAATGATTATATAATAGTCATGTAGTTAGACTTCAACATTTTTATATTGTTAGAATTTTATTTTTGCTATATATCTATGTCTGATTATATAATAATTATTTTCAGGTAATGTTTTAGAATTCAATGCAGTGTAATATTGTATGAACATTATCAAGAACTTTAGCTTTCAAGAATAAAATAAGTGTATGACATGGTAAATGCTAGATGTTTGTCACATGACTCAAACACGAAGTCAATACTTTAACATGGCTATGATGTATTCAACATAGTGACCTTCAATGAACGGATATGTGATATAACAGTGAACACAAACATGGGCATTGGATTACAGCAAAATAGTGTTGTCCTTTTCAAGTGGGTTAAAGTGAAAGGTAGTTTAAGTTATGATCACAAAATATAGGAAGTCTTTTGATGGTCTTAAGGGTTACTGTTAATTATATGTTATTGCCTATTGCAGATACATGGACATCTTTGTGATTGAGGTTCTCTCTCTTTCTTTTTTTTTTTTTTTGGGGGGGGGGGGGTGGGAGGAGGTGGATTTGGTAGAGGTGATTAAAGACCTGAAATATGTTTGATATTAATGATCAATTAATTATTCTTTATATATAGGCTAACATATCTTCCTTTATTAGTGGTTACTTTTATATTTATCAAGGTATACAATAAGTTTTGACTGTTCAGCAATTAGCTCCTCTCATCTCATTTAGTTTCTACTTTTTTGGGCTTAAGAAACTTCAAGGTTAAAATGAGTCACAAGAGTCATAGCCATAAGAGTTCTTAAAATTTATTTTGGGGTGATAGTCTTCTTAATCTGAATTCTGAAATAGAAAAGTTTGTGAATATCTTAATATCTGACTTCTGTTCTATTTAAAAATATTTTGTTTTATTATCCTTCACAGTACAAGGTTTCGTAACTTTTTGGGGGATGTGGCGTTTCTTTTTCTAATGGGTATTCTCTTTCTCTGTCTTAGCTAAAAACTACCAAATTCTTGTATGGGTGTGCAGTGAATACCTTAATACTGAAAGTTGATTGGCTTATTGATTCAATTGCACCAGGTTTTATTATACCATCTGAGAACTACGGCTCTTAATTAACTTATCACCAAGTAATCTTCTTCTTTTTTTTTTTAACAAAACTAAAGTATTCATAGATCCAGGTATTTAACATCAAGAAAACTTCAAATTAAAAACTTCCCAAACTGAAATATAAGAATTGCTACATCCCATAACATAGCCAACAAAAAATAAACTTCAATCAACATTGAGATTTTATTCATACACAAAGGAGATTTGCTACAATATTTGGCATTGTAATAAACACACAGAAAATTCTTTCAGCTGCAACAATATTGCCTTATTTTGCAAAGACAACACGAACTAATTTGAGTCACATCACAACACTTAAGAGGCAGCAGGTAGTAACAAAATTTAAGAAGGGAATAAAAAACATCAAGCAATCAAGCAAAAAGAATAGAGCAGAAAACAGATTGGGAATTAGAAATACCTGAATTGAAGCATTCAGCTTTTGTCAGTATTTATATACTTTGAGGAAAGGAGTAAGGAAAACAGAGAGGCTGCCGTTAGAAGGTGGGGAAGGGGAAGGAACACGTGAGAAACCAAACGGGCGTGAGGATTCTGCCGTTAGAAGGTGGGAAGGGGAACCAACACGTGAGAATATCAAGAGGTAGTAACCGTGGGTTTCTAAGGGTTTTCAGTTTGGAAGGCTTGGGTTTGAGCTTTTAAGTTATAATTAAATTTAGAAGAAGTGGGCTGGTGGAATTAAATTTAAAAGAAATGGGCTTTATGGTGGAGATAGGTTGGGAATAATTTTAGTTTTATTAGTATTTTAAAATTGAAAAAATCTATTTTAAAATTGTAGGATAAATTTAGGAAATAGGATGGGAATGGCATGGATGTTGACGTGGCTATATGTGAGCGTAGTAACATTAAATGCCACGCTTTAGCTTTTAGTAATATATATATATATATATATATATATATAGATGGTGGAATTAAATTAAAAAGAAGTGAGATTTATGGTGGAGATAGTGGTGGGAATTAAATTAATAAGAAGTGGGCTTTATGGTGGAGATAAGGGTGGAATTTATTTTATATTTGTTAGTATTTTGAAATTGAAAGAAACTAATTTTAAATTGTTAAACAATTACAAAAAATATGGTGAAAATGACATGGCTACTGACGTGGCTCAATGTGAGCGTAACAACATTAAATATTATGTTTCAGCTTTTAGTAATATATAGATAGATGGGGCACTTATTTTAAATTAGAAAAACCTACAACTTGCTAAAACTATCATATCCACTACCTGTACTTTTGAATGTGTACTTGGCACAATCCATGCAGCCAATTACTGAGTAGCCAATGCCAATACAAACAAATTATTCATTTGAGACTAAAAGGAACTTGCACTCCAAAGAATAACAATGCATGTTATACCTGCATAATTTTAATTGTATGAGTAACAAATTAAAACTTTCCAACCACATTGTCATATATATGCAAAGTTCCCTTGTCTTCTATATAATACCTTTTCACTTTCACTTGTTTTTTTTTTTTTTTTTTTTTTCATTTTGGTTGTCTCACTTCCTAATATCACAAAGGGTTGTTTTCCAAACAATATAAGAGAGCTGAGAGCCCCTTAGGTTTGTTTTGTAATATTTGAAGATTATTTCATTTTCTTGCCAGGAAAGCTATTTATGACAATGAGCTATAGGTCTGGACTGAATCCTATCCTGATGATATAGCTCCTCTAGTGGCTTGTGATGCTTTGTAATCTTTGATCTTTTATGAAATGAACTTGACCTTTGGATTTGGATTCTCAATAAATAAAAAAAAAATCTCATTGGAACAACTCGAAAAACACTAACCTTATTATATAGTCCATGTTCAATTGCCAAACACAATCATACATTTTTAATATATGCATCTATCAACCTTTTGAAAAAATTATCAAATTGCTTTTCAAATTAAGAAACTTATTTTATGTTATAAAATTACAAATAATCCTAGCCTGGTCACAGTCACGTATACCAGTTTACTATTGAAAGTTCAATTAGTGTAGAAACACTAATGTTTGTTTAGATCCCCAATTTTAAATTACGGCTTAAGTGCTTTTACTCTAACTTAACTAAGTATAGAACAAGAGTAAAAGATAAGCAATAAACCAGAACACTATTCTGATGCATAAGCAAGTACAATAAGCAATAAATGTAAAGCTTAAAAAGTAGAGAAGAGAAATGCAAATACAAGATAATACCAAGATGTGTTATTGAAGATAAAATCGAAATACTTGGCAAAAAACCTCTCTACGGCCCTCCAAGCCGGAATCGATCCACTAGTGAATAAGTTGGAGTATACGAATATCAAAAAGACTCTTCAAGCCAAATCTACCCAGTGTACTTGACCTTTCCAAGCTCTAGCTACCAACAGACTTCTAGGAGTCTTGTCTTCACTAGTTATACGGATCCCGCAATTCCGCCCGATTGCATCCGCTACTCAATGGCTTCTTCCAATGCTTCCCATAGGCACTAAAACTTCTCTCAACACTTAGAATGAATGAGGTAAGTGTTTGGGCTAAAAAACTCTCAAGGATGTGTAGATAGAGAGGTAAGAGTAAATGAAAACTCTAGAGAAATGATGTAGAGGATTATGGGTAAACAATCTCTAACTCTCAAGTGTTTGACTAGGGTTTTCTCTCTCAAAAGTTTCTTGTGAATACTCCTTGTTCTTCCTATATTTCGTGGGTAATAAGGGTTTATATAGTATTGGTAAAGGTAAAAGAAAAAGCAAACTCAAAAGTAATCAGGAAGGAAGTTTCGCAGGTCACTTGCAACTTAGCTTGAGTCACAAATGACTCGCGAAATCCAGCCTGTCAAAGACTTTTTAAATTCTAGCATGTGCTCTTCACATGGCCTATTTTGCGGGTTGGCACTAGCGAGCCAGTCACAAGCAAGTCACGAAATCATCATCTTCACAAAATCTTCACCAAACTCTCACACACAACCCTTATATTAGATCCCAAAAAAATATAGGGAAATGATTGAACAGAATTACAATCAAATTTGACATGGAATTAAAGCCAACATAATGCATAATTGTAAATCGCAATTTTACGACTATGTAATTAATTACATCTCCCCCATATATATATATATATATATATATATATATATATTCCATCTCTCTTAATTTCTTGATCGGCAGCTGCCACTAATTTGGAGGAATAAGTATAGAATTAGACTGTATATATTTAATACCTCCTTTTTGTCCGTAACTTTCTATGAGTGCGAGAAAATCTTTGGGAGGAATAAGTTTTGGTAGTGAGTGATTACATGCATGCAATGCATGGTAGTAAGTAGTAACAGCAATATATATAATATAATATAAGATCATATTGCTTGAAAACCAAACCATTATTGGACTATTATAATTTCTAGTCGTCGACAGACTAGAGACTGCACGCCCGCACTTAATTATTCTAGTATTTGTAATTGGGTCTTGCTAATAGGTGCTATTAGGGCAATTCCTAATAAACCAGATTAAGAAAGTTTTGACATTATTTTTATGAAAAGAGAAATGTTAACCAATGCCCTCAATGCCCTTAGGGCATTGGTTTAGGAACCATTTTTAGAAACGTTTTATTGGTAGAATGATAAAATAATAAATGTTGTTAACAGTTTTTTATATTTCCCAAGAAAATTGTGTAAAAATTTTCCTATTCAGTAGCGTTTGGTACGGGGGAATCCACATTATTCCTGTTATCTAGATTCCTAGAAATATGATGCCTTGCAATCTAGATGCCTAGGAATGTAACTATTCTTATGTTTGTTTTAATTGAGAATCTAATAAGATTCCTAGGAATATGATATTATAATATTTGGTTTATTACTAGGAATCATAGCTAAATTATATATTTGTCCCATTCTATCCTTAGATTTGTAAATCCAATATAAGTCTTTTAAATTAAAAAAAAAAACCTCCCTCTAAATAAATAATGAAAAACAAAATAGTATAAAGTATAAATTATGACAAATTCATTAAAACTATAGTCTAAAATAAGAAAAGATGAATATATCAACAGAGTTGTCTATTCTATTTATGTTGTTATGAGAGGAAGAGATAATGTTGTTTTGGAGGGAAGAGATAAAGACAAAAGAAAAGATATTGATGATTTATTTTATATTTTATCTCAATTGCTTAAATAATAAGGAAAAATGGTTAAAATTGTCAATTTATTAAAAATACAATTTTTTTTTTAAGCTTGGAAATATGGATACCCACTTGTTTTAAAGGTAATCTACATTCCTACTGAAGTGAAGTTAAAGGGGGAATCCAAATTTCTCTGGCATCTGATTTCCTAGTGTGATTTGCAACTAAACATAGGAATTTTTAAACATTCTTAAGGATCCTAAAATATTACCACGTACCAAACGCCACATTATGGTTTATTAACAATTACCTTAAGGACATCTGCTAACATGATACTTATGAAAAATATAAAAAAATTGGTTACAAAATTAATTGCTTTCTCATTTTTTCATTAAATGTGTCAGTTCGTTTAGACCCCTGTAAACTAGATTGTTTAACCTAATTAATTAACCAAGTGAATACTTAAGTTTATTATTCAGATCTAGGTTAAAACAATAACAATCATATCAAGTAAAGCAGCGGAAAAATAAAGAACACAACGATATGATGACCCAGGAAAACCAAACCGGTAAAAAACCTGGGGAGGATTTAACCTAGCTATCCTCAAGGTAAAATAGCAAATCCACTAGAAAGAATTGAAGTTTACACAATAGCGACTTAGACCACTAACATCCTATTGCTACCCAGTGTAGGAAACTTACTACCACGACTACGTGACAGCTCCGAGATCCACGGACTCCTTCTTTCTTTATTCTTTACAAAACACAAACACCACCGTTTGTGACTTTGAGATCCCACTCAAAGGTTTAGCAATACAAACTCTCCTGTTTGTGACTCCAAGACCACCCTTGAAGGTTTAGATCATCAGCTCCTTTGATGATTAGAGAAGGCAGCAACTTCAGCAATACCGGATCTTGAGATTCTTCAAGGAACAACACCGGTAGAAGTAATAAGAGAGGTTTTAGGAACAAAATCCTTCTGAACTACGTCTTGACCTGATCCTCTATGAGAGAGGTACATAGGCAGCCTTGCAGAGGCCCGGTTCTAATCACCCAAACAACCTTAGAGAACAAAGTCAAAATAATGTGACAAAATTGTTTGGGTGCATGTTAGGTTAAGCACATTTGTTTGCATTAAGCATGTTTAAACTTGGAGCATTGGCCTATTTATATTGTGTGTAAATATGTTCTTCTTGCATGGAGATATGTTTTCATTTGAGGCATTAATCCATTTATTTGCAAGCATGTCCACACTAAGGACATTGGCAAAAAAATGTTTTCACGATAATTGGATTCTAACAAGCTAGAAAAAGAAAGCCTTTTTTTGCAGGAATCAATTATGGCAAACTGTGATCTTCTTTCATGTTCCCCAATGGCCGCAACATCAAATGAACTCAGCTTCAATCTAAGCATGGAATATGCCTCAAATTAGGGGCATTGGGTAAGTACTTTCAATTCATTTTAATGAATAAATCCATTGCTAATTGAAATTATCTTTTTGTAGGAATTAAGCAAGGACTTATCTAGCAATTCGCATCAACTTCCAGCCAAAGTTATTCTCACTTAAAGGATAGGTTTTTCAACAAAAAAAAAAAAAAAAGTCACCATGAATAAATTTTCATCACTATTACTCCATCTTCATCTTCTTCACTTTTTGATATTGAACAAACCTTCAAATCTCATAAAAAAAAAAAAAATCATCAATCAAAATTTTCAATTCCTTGAAAAAAAAAATTCAATATTTCCAAATTTTTCAAAAAAAAAAAAATATTTTTCAAAAAAAAAATTTTCATTAATAAAAAATTTCAATTCCTTCAAAAAAAAATTTCAAGATTTCCAAATTTTTCAAAAAAAAAAAAAAATTCATCAATCAAAATTTTCAATTCCTTCAAAAAATTCAAGTTTTCCAAATTTTTCAAAAAAAAAAAAACAAAATTCATCAATCAAAATTCAAGATTTTCAAATTAAAAATTTTTTTTTTCAATTCCTAAAAAAAAAAAAAAATCTTATCAATCAAAATTTTCAATTCCTTAAAAAAAAAATTCAAGATTTCCAAATTTTTCAAAAAAAAAAAAAAAAGATTTTTCAAAAAAAATTTCATTAATCAAAAATTTCAATTCCTTCAAAAAAAAAAAAAGTTTCAAGATTTCCAAATTTTTCAAAAAAAAAAAAAATTTCATCAATCAAAATTTTCAATTCCTTCAAAAAATTCAAGTTTTCCAAAAAAAAAAAAAAAAACAAAAAAACAAAATTCATCAATCAAAATTCAAGATTTTCAAAATTAAAATTTTTTTTTCAATTCCTAAAAAAAAAAAATCTTATCAATCAAAATTTTCAATTCCTTCAAAAAAAAAAAAAAAAAACCAAGATTTCCAAATTTTTCTAAAAAAAAAAAAATCTTCATTAAATTCTTCTTCAGGAACAGAAAGTTATGATCCTCTTCCATATTCTCCAGTGGTGTAACATCTAGTCAACTGTCTACCCTCAGCATTCATCGAAGCATGAAATATGTCCCAAACTAGGGGCATTCGCCAGGTATGCCGAATTCTTTTCAATGAATAACTTTGTTACTAATTGAAAATATTTATTTTGCAGGTACTTGGGTAAATGGTCCACACACACATCGGCATGAACCAAGATCCAAAAATCCTAGGTCCTCTGAAAACATGAGCCGGGATTCAAAACCTTTGGTCCTCTAAAAACATGAGCCAAGATCCAAAAATCATAGGTCCTCTGAAAACATGATCCAAAGCCCAAAAAAAAAAAAAAAATCTTAGGTCCTCTGAAAACATAAGCTAGGATCCAAAACCTTTGGTCATCTGAAGACATGAGCCAAAGCCCAAAAAAAAAAAAAATCCTAGGTCCTTTAAAAACATGAGCCAGGATCCAAAATCTTTGGTCCTCTGAAGACATGAGCCCAAGCCCAAAAAAAAAAAAAAAATCCTAGGTCCTCTGAAAACATGAGCCAAAACCCAAAAAAAAAAAAAAAAAAAAAAAAATTTCTAGGTCCTCTAAAAACATGAGCCAGGATCCAAAACATTTGGTCCTCTGAAAACATGAGCCAAAGCCCAAAAAAAAAAAAAAAAAAAATTCTTTGGTCCTCTGAAAACATGAGCCAAGATTCAGAACCTTTGGTCCTTTGAAACACATGACCAGAATCTTCATATTTTCTTCACTTCAGGTAAGCATGTCTTGTACTCATTATAAAAAAAGAAAAAAAAAAAGAAAAAAGAAAAAATTGCATGCGTGAACTACGTTTCGACCTGATTCTCCCACCAAGAGGTACGTAGGCAATCTCCCTTGAGATTCAGTCCACATTTTGATCCACAACATGACCATGCATCACACATTCATCACGGTTAAATACTGATTGCAAAGTTAGGTGTCTCTTTCATACATTGACATTTGCTTTTCAAGCTCTGCCAATGAGGGGCATTCTGTTGACACCCCATTTTGCAACCCGCATTTAACCTCACATGGAGGGTAAAAGGGTATCTTGATTCTGGTCACTAGATCCTTAATCTCATTTCACCAAAATGATTTTGATGTTGTAACGATCAAATCGATTGGTCATAAGCCCCTAATCGAACCATCAGATTAAAAGTTATCATCAAATCAAGTTTTAATGGCTGAGATGCACTATCACAAATTGAGTCTGACTATATGTGATTATGAACATTTGATTCCAATTGGTTATAATTATAATCAATTTGAGATTAATGATGTGTCATAATTTGATTTGTTAGGACTACATTTTATGGTGAGGTTGCATACATCTAATTAATTAGATAGTTAAGCATTAATTATTCAATAAGTAATTTGTGCAATTATCTTTTAATTAGGGTAAATTTGGAACCAATTAAGTATGAAATGGGAATGATTGAAGCCATTTAATGTTAATTGGGAGCTAATTTGGGACATATTAATGTTAATTGTGCTGAAACCATTTTCTAACAAATGACCTCTGCTCACCATTTCATTAATATCTCTCAGAATATTTTGAATCTGTGAATGAGGTTAATTTTCCCAGAAACTAGATATCCGGGGCTTCAATTTGAACACAAGAACGAGCCAATTCCGATCAAAATTGAGTCAGATATGATTTTTCGAAGTTGGCTTTGCAGGCTGTTAGAGCAGCTACGGGAAAACCGAATTTTGGCTTGCTCCTCACTCCCACCAATCTTTCCATTTAATGCACCAGATTTTCCCAAAGGCTAAAATGAGGTCTAGGTTCATGATTCTTTGTCAACCCTCATTAAATGGCCTTCCATTTATATTTCCTCAACCACTACTATATAAACCCCCCTCTCCTTCATTCTTGGACACAAAAACCCCATCTCTTCTCCTCTCTTGAGTTTTAGGAAGTTGAGTAGTCTTGTCATATCTTGGTCTTCTTGAAACTCAAGGTATTGAGTGAGACTCACTCTTCCTCTCCTAACTCTTCTTTTTCTTCACCCTTAGGACCTCTCTCAAGAGTCTCTCCATCCTCCATATAGATCTTGCATGAAGGTATAATCTTTTTCCCTAACTGTTTTTTATGTTGCCATGATGAGAGCTTAAGATTAAAGCATGATAGTAATATTTTAAATTCCCTTGAATATGTTTGAATGCTCTTAAATGTTCTTATATGTTATTCATATGTTCTTGGTTGTTCATCACATGTTCATGCATTACACTAGTTTTAATCTTAAATCCACATCAAAAATATGAAAAACATGTTTGTTTAATAATTTTTTTCAAATCCTTGAATTTAGGATATCACCATTCACACACATCCACTAGAATTTATTTTTCAATCCAAATTCAATGTTTAATAAATTGAATTAGAGTTTATCACATGCACACACATTAAATTCAACATGCAAATTAATTGATAACATATTGGATAATGTGATATGAATGTTGGCCACCATAGTCTAAAAGACCGGTTTCACCGGGCAAGGTGGGTGCCTAACACCTTCCCACTTTGTAACATAGCCTCCGAACTTAGATCAAGGGTTAGTAGATCAAATGCTTATCCATGTAATTTTCAATTTCTAGATTGTAACTAGGAAACAAAGTCATGTACTTTATCTTAGATTGTATCTAGGACCAAAGCCATGTAATTTCCTATGATCAATGTAAATTCAATTTCAAATTAATAAAATGAGGAATTATTTTTCAATTATGGTTTTCTTATTTTTTCAATAATTAAATAAGTGGTGACTCCATTGTAAAACCCTTAATCTAAAGGGGAAAATATAACTAGTCAAACCTCCATTTTGAGAGGCAATAACACGACTCCTCCCATTCACGTGAGTTTGGCCCAACACACCTATAAAAAAGGGGGCCGGGGGCACGGTCTCTCAAATGAAGTCATGAACATGAGCTAGATGATAATACCTTCTGCCTGTCACTGATGAATACTAGATTGAGCTCTTCTGGCCTGCCAATGTCATCTGCAAACTGCTCCAAGAACCAGATCTAGCTGTCCTTGTTCTCTTGCTCAACCACAGCCATTGCCACTAGGAATATATTGTCATTTCCATCCTTGGCAATGGCAGACAATAATTGCCCACCAAACCTACCCTTTAAGTGGCATCCATCCAGCCCAACAAAGGGTTTACAACCACCTAGAAAGCCAACTTTCTGAGCATTATACCTAATGTACATCCTTTTAAACTTGGGTTCTACATTCTCATTTTCCATTTCTGTTTGCAGAATCACCTTGCTTCCTACATCTGTCCTCCTTATCATTTCTGCATAATTTCTAAGTAGGCCATACTGAGCCTCTTCATTCCCAGTAATCAAACCTCTAGCTGCCTTCCTTGATCAATACACCTGACTAATACTTAAATCAACTGAAATTGGCTGCATCACATGGTACTTAACACATGAGACCTCCCAATTAGGATTCTTACCAAAATCCTCCAAATACCTGTTTGCCACATAGACTGATGTAACTTGCCCATTTTAAAATATCAGGGGGCAGGTACATTTAGGATTAAGTGTCATGATCTCAAATGTGCACTCTCCAGTCACCATTGAGGCATAACACCTCCATCCACAATTGTTCTTACAATGCACAAAAATCTTTTTCTTCTCATTCAACTTCCACTTGATATCAATGTGATGCTGAATCACATACTCCCTTAAAGCCTTCCTAAATACCTTGGAGTTTGGAAACTTCATCCCTACCACCAACCTAACATTTTCCATGTTAGTCCTCTCATTGAATTCTAGGTTTCTAGGCCTATACTCATCATCAGAACCATTCATACTTGCAATATCATCCTCTAAAGCTGGTTCAGCCTACTCTTCATCTAAATCTATGTTTGGAGGAGGAATATTGCTTGGGCCAGGTGTATCTGTGTTTGGCTGAGGTGTATTAGTGTTTGGATAAGGTGTATTATTGTTTGGATGAGGTGCATCAGTGGTTGATTAAGGTGTATTATTGTTTAAATGAGGTGTATCAGTGGTTGGTTGAGGTGTATCAGTAGTTGGAATAGTGTTAGGGTCAGATGGAACTGTGTGAGGTGGAGAAGACTCACCAAAAATGTCATCAGCGAAGTTTTCTCCTTCCAGACCTTCATTCAACCAATCAAACTCCTCTTCTACCCCAACGCTAGCATCATCCCCTATAGCAGCTCCTGCACCACCCCCTGCACCAACCCCTGCACCATCAGGTACTTCAACTGCAAGTGAAGCATGACCACTCTCCACATACAGTATGATAGTGTCTCTTGGCCCTCCTACATTAAGCTTGCACATGGGCATCACATCTTTATCATCTTGTATGAGCCTCAAGTCTTGCTCCAAGTTGCCCCCATGACCTAAATAATGAACCCTACACGGTTCATCAATCTCCAATTCCTTACATATACCTTTTATTTCAAAATAACTAAGCCTATCAAGATCTCTATACACTATTTCAACTTTCCCACCAAAGTATTCTAAACTAGGGTTCCACAGAAAAGTACCCCTATAATGTACCTCCAATTTCACTTCCTCATCAGCCATCTGCAATAACAAATTATCATTTGACACGTACACAATTAGCAATTAAAGAATTGTAAACAATATACACAAAAGAGTAAACACTTGCTTGTTTCTGTTTTGCTTTTGGGATGCAACACACACAACAGAGGGACCACATTTTTTGCTTTGCTTTTGTTTCTGTTTTGCTAATAAGCACATGGCAAACACTAAAATTTAAACCCAACAGAAATTTGGGACCACTGTGAGACACAATAACCATGACAGACAAAATGCCCATAAACAAACACAAATCCAAACAACAGTTAACATTACATCAACAAACACAACCAATATTCTCATTACTTACATGTAACATTGACATTGATTGATTACTCAAAAAATTATAAAACAATCACAAGCCCAAATTAAAAACCCAAATAGTGATTGATTTCTTACTAGGATTTGAGTCCCTCAAACAACCCGTTGCTCGTCTAGGTTTATACTTGCAGAGCTATTTCAATATCAGATGCAGAATGGGGTTTCTCTAGGGATTTTCATGTTTCTAGGGCTTGTGAGGAAAAGAAATGATGGATCGAGTTTTTGATTGGTGTTATGTTTTGATTTTAACAAAATGGTGTTTTTCTAACGTCTGAGGGTGAGGTGGGTAACAGATTGAAGTTCAGGTGGGCAAAGTATAAGCTTTTAAATCACAGGTAGGCAAAGTAAAAACGGGCCATAGCACAGGTGGGTTTACTGTAATTATCTCAATTTATTATCATTCCTTATTCAGTTCAGTGACTTTGAACTTTGAAGCCAAGTGGGTGGAAGAACAGGCACTCTGTTGCTTTTCATGCAATATTTGCTTATACCACTCATCGCCAACGACGACTGTAAGTTCACTTCAATTGCTTTCTCCTTTTTCTTTCTTTGTTAATCATTTTTTCCTTGTTATCATATGTGAATGAATTGCTGACAGGGGCGGCCAAACATAATTTGAGGCCTAAGGCAAAAAATTTATGCGGAGCCTTTAATATGTAAATATTAATTAAACAAAATTATTTCATACTAATCAAATTAAGGTTAGTTTGATACATTAAATACATAAATAATACCAACTAGACTAATGTTAATTTCATATAGAGAATTAAATATCATAGTTGAGCTATAAATATTAATAAAAAGAAATAAAAATATATTGCGATTGAAAAAGATACTTTATTTTGGATATAATACAGTGCATAGTTAAATAAAATTGAAATCTAATTTTAAATTTTAAATTTTGATTTTAAGAGAGAGATAGATAGATATTATTTGGTGTGTGGCTTTGTAGGATATTAGTTTACAAAAATCAAAGTCTCAAACTATCAGAGGAGATTAATCTATAATTGATGATTTAACACATTTGCAACCAGGGGCAGAGCCAGAAATTTTGGTTTGAGGGGGCCAAGTTGTGATGCTAATATATTAGTTAAGACAAACCTCTCCACATGCACACATGTATAAATTAATTTCCTAAGAGAATTTATCATCTTCTAAATTTTAATGAGTATATAAAAGTCATGTATTTCTTCTATTTGACATATACAAAAATTTATCAATTTCTACATAGTATAATTTGTTAAACCGCTTAAATTATATGATTTTAATATAATTTCTTTTTCTTTTAAAAGCACTATTGAAATAACTCAAAATTTAGGGGGGCCAACTTCAATTTTTACATGCTACATTTTTTAAAATGTAAAAAACATACATACTATAAATTAATTTTTTAAAATTTTGGGGGGGCCTTGGCCCCCCCACCCTTGTGTGTGGCTCCGCCACTGTTTGCAACATCTTTTTGAAATATTTTAGGGTTTCAATTGAGTTAAGGTTCTATTGGTCTCGTACTTTGAGAGTCTTAATAGAAATGAAAAAAAAAAAAAAATGCGCTAATTAAAAGTACTATAAAATGTTCAAAATATAATGTGACATTGTCTCTCACTAACAAACTTCATCAATTTAACTAATAAATGTTTATATCACTATTTTGTAATTAATAACATGGCAATTTGTAAGCTAATAGTAAAATTTGTAGTATCCTTAATATCGCTAATAAAAAAAAATGTACAACCTTTAGAAAAAAAATATATATATATATATATAATTTTATAAAAATTTGGGCTTTTATCTATGGAAAGTGGGGCCTTTTTTCTTAAAGAAAATTTTGTTTTTTGGTGGGCCTTAGGCCTAGGCCTAACTTGCCTAGGCCTTGAGCCGGCCCTGATTGCTGAGACAGAAACATGGCAAAGACTATAAATTGGATTTTTGATTCTTGAAATTTCTTCTACTCAATAATTTAATCATTCTCAACAAAACTGAAAAATACATTCAGTTTGGTGACCTTCGGACAATGATTTCACCCACCTGGGATGAATTTTCATTTGTTCTTGTTGTAGTAAGCAGATGGAGAAAGAAAAAAATTGTTCTAAATTGTACTGGCAAGGGCTTGGTACTCAGCCTCTGTCTATCTTTTGCAATTTCTGTTCAATGAGGTGCTATACAAACTGTGTATACACACACACACACACACACAAGAGTTTACCTATGAGGTTCCCTTGATTTTAGCACAATAAAGGGCTAACATGTTTACAACATGTGGTTCATGCGCGATATGCAATTCCTCCACAGCACACGGAGGGTTACTGCTTTTGTTAGGTGATTATCAATGATCTCCAGTGTGAAGGTTTTGGATCAGTGCCTTGGAGAGTTACCCTTTGTTCCATTAACTGCATATGACAATAGATTGACACATTCCCTCTTCTAAAGGCACAGTGCACATTTATTTGGTAGCATTCATAAGTTAGGATTTGATAGTGTTGTATAGTTTGATTCAAGTTACATAGCCCATGATATAATGGTTTAGGTACTTTTAGAGTTAATTTGCAGCACTTGGAACTGGGAAGTACTCAGTCAACCTTGATAAGAAAATCATCTCTTGGATGGGGCTTTATTTTTGTTCTTTAGGTTGCTGAAATAATAGTAGATTGCAACCATGTCCTGAAAATTGCTTGCCTAGTATTGGAATAAGGCTAGTCCTAATCCTCCTCTCAGTTTAGTACATATTCAAATATAATGCTTGCTAATGAACTGCACCTCAAATGGCACTTCCTTCTCCCATAATTACATGTGTAACTTATCATCCAAAAATATATATAATCCTTGTATAGTTTTATTTGACTATTCATATTGTTTCTATTCCACCACCCTTTTTGGTGATTCAATTATTAATACTGTTTTATAATTTTTTCTGCAGTTAATGGTCTACTGTCTCTCCAGGATGAGTTGAAGAACACACCAAATTGGAAGGGTAGTGCTGATCCTTGTGACAATTGGGAAGGGATTAGGTGCACCAATTCGCGTGTGACCTCCTTGTAATTTCACCCTATAATGATTTTTTAAGATTTTTAATTTTGTTCATTCTTTATATATATATATATATATATATATATATGTTAATGTGACTATTCTTTATTCCTGAATATTGACAAGCATGAATTTGATGGGGAAACTATCTAGTGAGATCAGCCAGTTGTCTGAGTTGCAGACTTTGTAGGTCATTTATTTGCTTTTATTTGCACTTGGCTGCTTCTGTTTTATTGGTAATCCAATTTAACTATTGTGTTGAGGAAAAACTTGGCTACCATCTGTTTTCATAGGCTTTAAGTACTCAGATGTCTAAAGATTCAATGCTCAACAACATCTGAGGCAGCACATACCTCAAGCCTGGGAGCCCTTTATCTTTGAGACATGCATCTCAGAAATTAACTATTTCAAGGGATTTTTATCATAAATATAGTGACTACGAAATTTTATTTTTTGTTTTATTTCACAAATAGATGAAATAAATTACTCCATTATATGATGCAGTATTCACTAGTTGCTTCTTCAGTCAGTCATCTGCAAATTCATTCCTAATTATCATTTTTTTTTCACACAGGGATCTCTCTTACAACAAGAACATAACAGGACAACTTCCAAGTTCAATTGGGAATTTAATGAACATAATAAACCTGTAAGGAAATATCAATTGCTGTCAGAGGATTAGCTCATACTAAACTTTTGTTTTAGATCCTTTCTGTTAACCTGTTGCTTTTTGCTTGCACACCAGAAACCTGATTGGTTGTAGTTTCTCTGGCTCTATTCCAGACACAATAGGAAATTTACAGCAGCTAATTACTCTGTAAGGCTTTGACTTGGTTTTCTACTATTGTTTTAATTTTTAATGCATGTCTAGAATTACTTATGTCTCTTAAGTGATCATCCATTTTGCATAGTGTTCTGGATGAAGGATCTATTTTTGCATCCTGTAAATCTCCCATATGAAGCTATATCTATTACAGTTTCATTTTTGAGCCAAAGTACACTGAATTTTCTGAAACTTTTCATTCTCTATCAATGCAGATCTCTGAATAATAATAGCTTCAGTGGACGTATTCCTACATTTATTGGTTGTCTTTCCAACCTTCATTGGCTAGACCTAGCTGAAAACCAGCTTGATGGACCTCTACCAGTCTCTGATGGGAATACACCTGGTCTCGATATGCTAGTTAAGGCAAAGCACTTGTATGTCAAGTCTGTAATTTCAAGCTAAATAGTTCATGTTCTCCAATTAATCACAATCTAAGATTCTTTCATCATCTACAGCTATCTCGAAAAGAATAAGTCCTCAGGCGAAATTCCATCTATACTTTTTAGCTCAAATATGGTTCTGAAACATTTGTAAGCTTCTTGAATTCAAGCCATTGTCTAGAATTTGTCGGTACAGCTATGTTGCAAGCTTTATGAGACTTCATATATGACATTTGAAATATGTCTAACAGACCTCTCTTTGGTTATGTTATTGTTTTTCGCATGTATGGCTTGAATTGAATTCAGTGTACTTCATGTTCAAAGGTGTTAACTGAATTTTCACACAGTTGACTTGGGTTATAGACAATCTCGGGCAATGATATTCTCACACTTGTTTTTTCACATCCACTTTTTTACATCCATTTTCATGTTTTATACGTGGAGAATAGGTGTTTCTCTATTCTTTGATGTTTGAGATAGAGAGTTTTTTATGTGTATTTAAGGTTTTGGTTTGTGAGCATGCTTTTGTGGCACTTTTGTAATATCCCTATTTTCATAGTGAAACTTTCTCCTAGATGCCACCTATGGACATAGGCCTAAACCAAATCACGTAAATCTTTGTATTCTTATGTGATTGTCTTTTCTATTTTTCACAAACCACTATTATTTGGTTACACACACAACATTGTTTTCATTTTCAGAGTCTCCACCTCTAATGCCAAATATGAATTCAAACGTCTTGGATATAGAAGCTAAGAAGTTCACTTTGATATTCTCAATTGTATAGCAAAACACTGTCAATTTAGTAGTTATTTTCTACCCCTGCCCGCCCTACAGGCTTCTTAGCAGCAATGTTCTCACCCGCAACATTCCTGAAACCCTTGGATCTGTGACGCCTTTGGAGGTGATGTGAGTATCTAGCTCACATGCTAAAATGAATTCAGTCTAAGATTGTTGTGAGCTGTAAACCTCTTTCGAGTCATTGTACTGAGTATCTTGTTTTGGCTACAGACGCTTTGATGGGAATTCATTAAGTGGGCCCGTACCTTCAAACCTCAATAATGTTGTAAATGTTGGCGAGCTGTAAGTAAAGATGATAGACATATCAAATACAACACTTATAATGAATTTTTTTATTTCAATTTTAAATAATCTTTGGCGGGAAATTTCACTTTACCAATAGAGCTGTTGATGCTCTTTGTTCAGGTACTTGTCCAACAATAAGCTGACTGGTCCTAAACCTGATCTTACTGGCATGAACAACCTCCACTATGTGTAAGTTGCAATAATATTACTAAAAGACTATGAATTTCATTTGTGTTGCAGGGGTAAGTGAGTAGTGTCAGACCATTATAATTTATGATCAGTTAATTATCCTATTTTTTGGGACTAAGGCCTTTGTCGTTGTTGATGTAATTATCCTTTTTTTTTTTTTGAACTCCAAAGTGGATACTATTTGCCATCTTCATTTTTCTAGGTTAAATTTATTTAATATTACTGCTATCAATATGTTTTTTTTTTTTTTTTTTTTGTTGAGATTGTAAGTGTATTCTGCAGGGATATGAGCAACAATAGTTTCAATGAGTCTGACTTTCCTCCATGGATTTCATCCTTAGAGTCTTTGATGACAATGTAAGTTTCATTTTCCCTTCTCCATATCACTGTCCCCTTTCTCTGTCATCAACACATTGATAGCTTCTTCAGTCTTGTCTCACAATTTTGACCTTGCTATGCTGTAGCTCCTTAAGAGTGATTGGCTTCTAATATGCAATTTTTGGTCTTTCTGCACATCTGAATGAACTCACACAACTTCGTCTACTTAGTCCTCATCTGCAGCCTGCAGCTATTTCTAGTTTCTGGCAGATTTGTAGATCTTTGTTATATCATATCTCATTCGATGCCCTCTCAACAATACCCACTACTATTTTTATCGACACAATGCATGGACTTTTTTTTTACTTAATTATGTAAGTATCCAAAGAAAGCACTAGTCACATCTATACTATACCCTAAAAGAACTAGTCTATTACAATTGAGGCTCCTCTTAGTTGTTTATGTTGTGCAACTACGGAAGCTCAAACATTAATTATTGTGATTTAGGACTAGCAGAAGCGCATTCACATAAACAAGAATATCCACTATCAACAACACGGATTACAATGCTTATTTATAAACCCAACATGTTCTTCTAGGAGTTTTTCACCTCTCCCCACATGGAAGAACCTTGGGAAAAAGTCACCAAACCCTTTACAACAATGTCTATTTATAAAGCTTCAATTCTATTCTTTAATGGACAAGTAATTCCCATTATAAACCTTTCTTTCTGCACCAAGGAAACCCAAACCAAAACTAATTAGGAATTTGAGGCAATATTCAACAGTTTATATAGCCCAATTTGACCTAGTAAACACCTAATGTGGAACTCAACAAACACCCACGCAAGACATACTTAACCAATCTAATCCACAAATTCGGGGGTATTACATATTATGTGTTGATAAAGAAACATTCCAAAAAATGCTACTGGCTTTGAAGGCTTTCACTTCATCCATTTAACTATAAACTTTGCTCAATAACCTCTAGAGTCATACCAGCCAATAAATCCTTGAACTGATATAAATCCATTTAACATATGCTCACTATCCTCCCCTTAAATAAATAATTAAGTTTAAAAAAAAAAATCTTTCACATCTTTCTAGTGTTGTTTAGATTGCCATGTTGCATCTCTTTGTAATTTTGACCAAGTGGATCACCTAAAAAAAAAAAAAAAACGAAAAAATAGAACAAGTGTAATGACTCCACTCCAACTGTGTAGACATTGTTTGCTTTGGTTTTCAGACCCTCACGGTTTTGTTCTCCCCCCTACCAAAGCACACAACAGTAGGAGAAAAGACCTTTACTTTACTTTCTACTGCTACTAGTCTACTACTGTTGTAGTATTTAATAATAATAATAATAATAATAATAATAATAATAATTGATGATCCCCACATGTGGTTTATAAGCTTCTGGAGCGACCACATGTGTACCATCTCACACACATGTGTGTGAGATGGTACACATGATGGCCCCCGAGGCACCCAAACATCATGTGGGAGCGCCCTGTCAACCCCTCGCGGCTCTGAACAGGGATAAACCCCCGGTGCTCGTGGCTCCGCCGGCGGGATAAACCTTCTGAGGGTGATGCTTCGCCCTTCTCCTCAAAAGGCGCTTTTCTGATGATGCATTTTTGAGACAGGCCATCATCAGCAAGTTTATGTGGGAGGGGGAGCCAGGCCCCAAGCACTTTATCCTCTATGGGCAATGGAGGGGACTTTGGGAGTTACCACGAGGGGAGTTACCACGAGTCCCACATCGCTTGGGAGGCGCCCCCACATGTGGTTTATAAGCTTCTGGAGCGACCACATGTGTACCATCTCACACACATGTGTGTGAGATGGTACACATGTGGTCGCTCCAGAAGCTTATAAACCACATGTGGGGGCGCCTCCCAAGCGATGTGGGACTCGTGGTAACTCCCCTCGTGGTAACTCCCAAAGTCCCCTCCATTGCCCATAGAGGATAAAGTGCTTGGGGCCTGGCTCCCCCTCCCACATAAACTTGCTGATGATGGCCTGTCTCAAAAACGCATCATCAATAATAATAATAATAATAATAATGTATGTATGTATGAATGGCGTAAAAAGAGTTTACAAAGCTCAATCCTATTGGTTATGTCCCCTTGCTTGTCGATAGGGACTTGGTGCTTTCCAACTCTTTTGCCATCTTACTGGTTTGTATCTATCTATCTCTTTCTTTTTCACATTCTACTTTCCCTATTATATCATCAATTCTTCAAACAGTTTTTAACTAACTAACTTACTTACGCCTCTGTTAAAATTTAGATGTCATTTTTCATGAAATTGTTAGAACATATATGATATAAAGTTCGTTTTTCTGCTTTTCCTATCTACAAAAATACATTGAGGAAAAAGTTAGTCCTGATAAGCAACTTGCTTTTGCTAAACATCATATCGAAAAAGGCTTTGTAGGTAAGCTTTGACTAATCCGGTGAAAGGATCGTACTCATCGTTTATTTGGACGATCAGATTAATGTTCATGTCTCCAAATCTCCCTGGCAACATGTGAACTTTATGTGCCACCATGCGATGATTTTTTCTCCTCAATGGGTTTGAGTCTAATTCAATTATTATTTTCATTTGTTTCAGCACTCGAAAGGCTTTTAAAAGACTATGCTGGAAGATTTGCAACTGGAGATGAAGTTTTCTTGGTTTGGTTTCCTGTTTCTTCTGTGTCTGTGCCTGTAAACTTGATTATAGTATATGCTGCTTCTGTGTTAAGGATTCTTTTCTTTTTTTTCTCTATCCACATTGAATGTACAAAGTACCTAACCTTAAACACAATCATGCACCATAAATCTGTTGAATCTAAATATAAAATTGGCTGCTGCACAGAGAATATACTAAAAGTATCTGCATCGCTCTGAATTTTCATTTTACTACCAAAATATTCCAATATTTCTAGGGATTTGCTACTGAAGTTGGCAAGCATCCTGAAGTTGTTCTAATATCTACAACCAAACAAGGATTTTCTTCTGCTTGCTTGTAATGTTATTTCAACCAAAGTATTGAGATCAACTGCCAACAGAACACGGTATAAAATATTTGAACACACTCCTCAATCTATAAGACTGCAATGGGAACATGGTTCTTCTCCCAAACACAAACCATGGATTATGAGACATGAAGGCACTAAACTCAATTCTAAGCATTAGGTTTTTGACATAAGTATACGAATTTATATAATTGTACTAAAGTCATTTGTATACTCAACATGTCTTAGTTGCACATTGCATGGCATGGTAGAATTTCACTTCCTAAAATGCTCGGAAGAATAGTTTGCATGGAATTAATTCATGAATTAAGGTTTTTTTCAAAATGTAATGCAATGCATTGACAATTATTTGCAGGCAGATTTGTTTCTAGCGCCTCAGATTCATTCAGTAATTAAAAGGTTCAAGATGGACATTGTAGTGCTTGCTTTATAATTATTGTGCCAGTACCATTTGTAGAAGAATATATTTAATTTAAATGTAATGTAATTTTTTTCATTATATATACTAATTTTATCTTCAATCTGCTTTAACATCAAATTCTTTTTTCACCTTGGCCCTCAACAGTTTGTGGAATTACAGTATTCAAAAGCCTTGTAGCTCAGGTGTTTCCAACCATGATTCAAATCCCCCCATTCCTAACTATTGATGTATCAAAATAAGTTTGTGGGATTATAGTAGTAGGAAAGATCTGTATAGTCTTATTCTGCTAGTGTAAATCTTGTTTCTGGTTTGAGATGTTTCAGGTTTGAGATATTTCAATTTCTTCATCCACACCTTTATTCAGTAATCTTGAAATTGGGGTGTGCTTTAAAGTCCATATCTGTATCTGTATTCGCTGACGATTTTTTTTTTCCTTGCAGACTCAATTCCCTGTCTTATCTAGGTTGAATGAGGCATACAATGAGATACCAGCTTTTCAAGATGCTATGCCAGAAAAGCAGCCTGATACTCCTTTAACAAGTGCTAGTTAAACCAATGGGTTGAGGAGGTACAGAGAAACATTGTTGAAATCAGAAATTACTAGCCCTTTCTTATCCATTAGGTGTGTCTAGAATGTTTGTTATATATATATATATATATATATATATATAGAGATGGGTTCAAGTTACACTTGGTGTAACTTTAAAGAGTTACACCTTTTTTAAACCGTTGGATTTAAGTAGATCCAACGGTTAAAACTAAACCCTCATTACTACAAATATTTTTAATAAAATCTCATTAATTGCTCTTATTTATTACCTACTAAACTTATCTCTAAAACCCAAAAAAAAAAAAAAAAAAAAAAAAAAAAAACGTTTGACTCTCTCTCTCTCTCTCTCTCTCTCTCTCTCTCTCTCTCTCTACGTCAGTCTCTCTCTCCGTTACTCTCTCTCTCTACGTTAGTCTCCTCCTCCACCATTGTTCCACCTCCACAGGGTTGCCAGCAAGGAAAAAAAAAAAAAAAAAAGCCAAACTGTTTCTATCTCTCTCTCCGTTACTCTCTCTGTTATTTCTGTCTTGCAAATGTCATGTTTTCTGAAAGATTATAGATTCTTAAATATGGATATCATTTTTTTTTTAGTAATTTAAAGCCCGTGTATGAATGACTAGTCAATTGTGTTGAGGCCTTGATGCTAGTAACAACAATCAGCTAAGATTAGCTTATTTAGGTCTAATGTGACTTTTCTGGAATCTTTAGAGACTATGAGTAAGCTATACAATGTTGGCTCCTGCATCTTTTTTTACATAATGGCTGCTTGTTTTCATTAATGTACAAGAAATCCTCCCGTATTATAGAAGCTAAAGATGGTAGACATGGTGCCAAAAGCTTTCACATGTATGGTTCATTGCCATGGACCTTTCTTCTGCAAGCATATTGTTCTTTTGTTTTTTGTTTTTTTTTTTTGGGTTTCTGGTCAGTGAACTTTAGCACCTTCTAATTTGGATTGATAGACAAGGTCTTTAAGACTGTAGTGGTGACTGAATCTTTCTTTTGTGTACCTCTGCCCCCCCCCCCCCCCCCTCCCTCTCTTCCCGTCCCTTTTGTTGCTTATTTTTGTTGCCTCTGTTCCTTTTGATTCTCATTTTGGTTATCTTTTTGCTTTTTTTTTTTTTTTAAATTATGCTTAGAAATAGACTATATGTGTTGCTTACGGCAGTTCCTGTATCCATCTGAAGAGGACTTGTATAAGCTGATCAGATTCCTGGTGGAGAGGCTTTCTGAGTTATCTGAAGATAGAATAGCTGCTGATGTGAAGGATATAAATGATTTGCCGGCATGCCCTGAGAAAGTTGGAGCCAAATTGAAAGATCTAAAACTGAAGACTGAAGTGCCAGAGTTGTCAAATGCCAAGGCTGAAGATGCCTATGCCGGCATGCCCCATGAGGGTGATCCTATTCCACAAAAAATGGATAAAAAAGATGATGACAATATATTCTGCTCAAGGACAGGAGATTTCAGCAAGGATAAACTTGCTAGTGTATTAAGCAGGACAGATTCGACTGAAGAAGTGATGGATGCCGTCAGAGAGACATCTGAAAATGAAGAAACTTCAGCTTGGAGAGATGATGAAGATGTTGGAGTGTTTGAACAGAAAGGAACTTTTAGAGAGCAGTCTTCAAAGGTACTTTTGTTTGAGCTAATGTAAATTTGGGCAATTGTCTGGATGAATTCGTTCAAATGGAAATAGAAAACAAACTGTGCAATCAACCTGATCTTGTTTCTAACAACAATGTGAAATGTGAAGCAATCAAGACCATGTTATGGTGAAGGGTCCCTTCACCATAACCATGTTAATCATGAGAAGATGTACCTATATCAATGGCACTGTGACTATCATTTAGTCTCCATCAATCCTGGGAATTCAATTGGAATGACTATAAAACAAAACCAAACCAATAAATTTGATGCATTTAACTATAAACAAGTGTGCTTATACAAAACTTAGACACGTAATTACAGATAGTTCAAGAAGTGCTGTAACCCCACGTTTGAACGACTGTAGGCTAGTTCAAAAGTGAATTAATGTGGAACTAGTCTTTACAAACAATCAGATCATTACACGTGTATATAAATCACAGCTAACAATTAAAACTAATCCTAAAACTACAGGTAGTAAAGCTACTTTAAGTTATTGCATTGTCTGCTGTGTTTACTAGAAGCTGTCCATGAATGAGTTAGACACGTGGCGACCACCACTTTTATAGGCACCACCAGATTCTCCAACCCATGCAGAAGCCCAAGGACCATTATGCTGAATAGTTTGGTGAAGACTGTTAAATGTCTCTGATATCTTGCTTAAGTAAGAGGGATCCATTATCTTCTTTACAAGACTGGGGTCATTACCTGAAATGGAGAGAACAACTATAAAAGCAAATATGGACACACCAATAAATATGAAGGGGGAGTGTATGTGAGTGCATGCACAATCATGTGTCAGGGTATGAACAATCTGATTTATTTCCATAAGAAAGACATCTTTCAGAAATCAGAGGCATTAAAATACTTTTGACCTAAGCAACCAAAAGCAATGTATGAAACCAAAACAGACTTATAGTTGACTTTTTGCCTTGTTGGGTTTTAACTTCCACACCAATTTCCAGTCAAGGTACAATTTATAAGAATGAAAGAAAAAACATTAGTTTGCACATCAAATAATTTTTTGCATGCTCTTAACCATTCATTGTTGCTGACATGCAACACTCCAACTCTTAGGGGAGATAAATTAATGGGAAAAAAAAGACATTGGAATATATCCTCCGCGTACAATTCTCCTATGCACAATCAATTTCAAATTAAGCTATTTTTTAATATTATGCAAGTGCAAATTGTCTAGAATGAGCTTTTAATATCACCAGTAGTGAAATGTACACGTATCAACACTAAAAGAAGTTTGGTACCATGGTCACGTACCTGCACCTAAATTATATATATGATGAATCACCAAATTGACTACATTTGAACCTGAAACCTGAAGAATTTTAGCGAACCATTCTTGGTCATAGAAACTAAAATGACTTACGAATTGAAGTTACATGTTTATGCCTTGTTCTTGATACTTAAGAATTTACATGATAACAATCGCATGTCCAAGAATACTTGATGATTAAAGTAAGCTTTTCTCAGGGAAATAGGCAAGTTTCATGAAGAGACCATACCCAAATTTTTTAAAATGGGAAAAAAAAATTCATTGGGGCATTTTATCAAACGGTTGGAGCACAAAAGGAATGAGCCCAAGTTGTGAAATCAATTGGCCATGAATTCCTAATTAGCCAGTACAAAAGTCACTCAAGATACACCATTTTATCAAGGACTTAACTGTAATTATCAAATAGATCAACATGATTATCAAAGGGAATCACAGAAAAGCAAATAATTAAAAAAATCAAGAACACATATGGCAGAACATTTTATTTTATGGGGCAAGAAAATCCTAGAATTTCATTTGGCCAAAAAGAAAGGGAAAGTGGACTCACCTCGTGCGGCGATGAGTGGGTAGTGCCCAAGTCTCCATTGCTGCCGAGTGGGAAGTCGGAGATGAGGACCCAACTTCGGCAGAAAAACATCTTGTTTGGCATTGGGGGAAAATGAGCCACAACCCATCGAAGACAATTGTGAGAGAGAAATGCAAGCTTAGAAAATAAAGAGAGAGACTAACGTAGAGAGAGCAATGGAGGACCAATGGAGGAGGAGATAGAGAGAGAGAAATGCAGGTTTAGAAAATAAAGAGAGACTAACGTAGAGAGTAAAGGAGAGGGAGACTAGTTAGAGCGAGAGTCAGACGTTTTTTTTTTTTTTTTGGGGTTTAGAGATAGGTTTAGCAGGTAATAAATGAGATCAATTAATGAGATTTTATTAAAAATATTTGAAGTAATGAGGGTTTAGTTTTAACCGTTGGATCTATTTAAATCCAACGGTTTAAAAAAGGTGTAACTCTAAAGAGAGTTACACCAGGTGTAACTTGAACCCATCTCATATATATATATATATATATATATATGAGTTAGGTTCAAATGTTGGATTACGTGACCTTCAAATGCCCATGAAGCTTGCTCAATATTGAGATGATTGGAAATTAAGAACTACCTCATCCAAAACATGGTCAAAATTATGGTAAATAAATGTTTTAGTGTATAATGATATTAGATTAATAAGAAATTTAGCAAGCATGATAATAAGTATATGGAGGACATGTAATACAATGATAGACTTGAAAAAATGTTAACCTAATTAAAGTTATTAAGTAATGTAATATCACAAAAAGAGACACCATTTGTAACTAAGACCACAAGAACAAGAACAAGAATAACAACAACAATAGACACTATAAATATATATATATATATATATATATATATATCTGTGTGCGTTGCATAATAGAGGGCTAACATATATTGTTTCAATTGGTCTTTTGCATAATAGTGCGGGTTATAAAAAAGAAAAATATCTAAATTTGATTGACATTGTCATTCCTGTTGAACTGAAACTTTATTGTCTAATAAAATTATGCTTCCAATCTCAAAATTCCAGCATAAATCGCCGCATGGTCAAGCTTTGAGATAGAGCTTTTTGAAGCATATTTGTATGAAGGTGTTGCGATGAAGGTTGTCACCTTATGGAACACAGTGGAATAATGTTAATAATAATGGATGCTAAGCTGATACATACAATAAATGGTTTGGTTACCTGTTTGAAGTCCTTGAAGTTCATTTTGCTTTTGTATCCACTAAAATTATAGTTTTGTTTTCCTGTGTTTTCTTCCTGTTGTACACCAATAAAATATCATATTTCTAGCAGAAATGTGTTAGGACTTCCTTAGAAACTCTTTTACAATTCATTATTAACCAAATAAAAATCTGCAGTAACAAGTTTAGATGTGGAACTTGTCCTTGGAAAGGATGAGAAGCGTGGCTGATAAAAAAAATAATAAGTGAATCAAAGATCAGAACACAGAAAGAAGGAAGATAAATTAGGTATTAGCGTATTTTAATTCTAGCTTCTAGGATTGGGCACTGGGGTCACATGTTTTTTTGCTTCCTCTTTTATTGTAACAATTGATAGTGGGCAGTAAAATTTGTGTATAATCAGAGCCGCAGAGTTATGTCCTAATCGAAAAATTATTAGGTACTTCTAGAAGAAGGAATACGCAATTATGGTACTCCAAGAGTACACAATAATTTTCCGTCCTAATCAAAGGAAAGGAGATATTAAAGCAGCAAAATCAATTAATTTATAAAAATAAAAAAAGCATAATATAGGAAGGAAAAGAAGATATAATAGGAAAAAACTTATATACAATATCTTAGGTGTTGTTCTTTAAGTTCTTCTTTTAAGATTTTGTCATATGACTGCTTAATTAAAAAATAAACTTCCATTTTATGAGAAAAAATCTACATGACAGAATTTTAAGAGAGGAACTTAAGAAACAATACCTAAGTACTGTACTTTAAGTCTTACTCTATTTAATTATTATATAGCGGTGACTTATACCAAAAGAAGAATAGGTGCTTACATACTTATAGTAAAAAATTTATTAGATAGTTTGGGAATATACTCACTTTCTCTCACGTACAGATGAGTATAACCCAATATGTGAGATGGAGAAAATATAATACAGAGTAGCCAGTAATAACCCCTACTATATATATTTTGTGTTGAGCAGCAGTGTACGGTTGGAGGTGCAATAAGAAAATTTCCTCTAAATTTAACAGTATGTATGTGTTGGAATGATGTGGTAAATTCCCATAGGCCATGGAGAACACATTGGCAGAATCAATTTCCTTAAACTTATTATTATTATTATTATTGTCGGTGTTGGATTTGGAAAAACAAAAGCTTTTTTCTTCAAACAACTTTCCTTCCTGTCTGGAGGGGTGGTCAATCTAAACCTTAAAAACGCTTTTTTCTTTAATTGCAGCTGCTCTGTAATTAAAGAAAAAAAAAAAAAGAATTCACAAAACCAAATCTGACTCTTAACTTTGTTGGATTAAATTTAAATTTAAATTTAAATGGTATGCTAGCCTACCACTACCACTGCCACTACCAGTTACTGTATCTATCTATCTATCGTCTTTTTGTTTGTAAAATTAATTAAACTAGATAATTTCCCGCGCGATGCGCGGACACTTTGGAGATTCATTTGAAATAATTTTCACATTTTTTAAGACCTATTTATAATACTCATTTTATTGTATAATATTTGTGTTTTACCAAAATATTGTTGAATGCTTTGAAACTCAATTTTCTTAATTCATATTTTATATATAAAAAAAAATTTGTCATAGAATTGGCTTCCGAATATTGAGTAGAATTGCTCTACTAATCTAAACTTTTAAGGTTGGAACAATCAAGTTTTTTGACATTTGTAGGAGACTTAACATATTATGTTATTTGTAGACTATACTTTTAAAATTGGTTAGATGATTTTGAAATTGAAATTTATAAATTTAAATTCAAATCATAAATACTTTCATATCCTAAAATTATAAAAATTCAGGCAACCTCCCAAGTACTTTCTTAACCAAATACCGATTCTTAAATATCAAACACTCATTTCATTATCTCAACAAAATGAAATTTTCTGTAAATACCGGCATATAGAGAATGTGATAAGATATAGAAAAAATAGTTAAAACAATTCCATTTATCAATATTTAATTGCCTTTAGCTCTCCACATTTTAAAAAATAAATTAAAAATTTAATAGAGCACAAAACACTCTAAAATCATCATTAACTTTTACTTTTATCATCATAGCTTATATTGATATTGTAATAAATAGTAGTAAAAAAACTACTAAGGAACTTATAAATTATTAGTTCTAAAACATTATAAATAAATAAAAAAACAACTAATCTCATCAATAATCAATTATAAGGTTTTTTTTTTCTCTTTAGTTCTAAAAAAAATACATTTATGGTTTTCTCACACTAAATACCCAAAGATGTAAAGCAACCATAACTTTTACAAAATCCAAAACATCTGACCTCAACATTAAAACCATATGTAATCCGATGTCACTCAATAAAAAAGAAAAAAAGAAAAAAAAAAAAAGCAAGCCCTCTTCCTTGGTTTTAGCCAACTCATGTTAGTTAAGATTAGATAAAACGATGAAGTTGGAGTTTGGTAGGTGTCATTGAAAGATTGAAGATAAATGACATCATTCTTGGTCGGAATGTATTTGAGATGAGATGCATGAAGGGTTGTGGGTTATATATAAAGGAGTAGAAGTGCAAGAGATTTATCTTGAAACATTGAACCAAAAAAATATAAGAGTCATGCAAAGAATCTTTATTCTTTAATAGGAAAAGTCTTGAAACATTGAACTAAAGAAACAAAAAGTCTCTATTTTTTTTTTTTTTTTTTTGGGTTCTTATATTGTGGCTTAAGAGGATTTTAATTCTCTTTTCAAATAGTGCGCCACATGGCAGCATCTCATGCTTTTACGCATGAGGTCTCTGCTTTTATATATATATATATATATAAAAAACATTATAAATAAATAAAAAAAAGCAACTAATCTCATCAATAATCAATTATAAGGTTTTTTTTTTCTCTTTAGTTCTAAAAAAAATACATTTATGGTTTTCTCACACTAAATACCCAAAGATGTAAAGCAACCATAACTTTTACAAAACCCAAAACATCTGACCTCAACATTAAAACCATATGTAATCCGATGTCACTCAATAAAAAAAAAAAAAAAAAAAAAGCAAGCCCTCTTCCTTGGTTTTAGCCAACTCATGTTAGTTAAGATTAGATAAAACGATGAAGTTGGAGTTGGGTAGGTGTCATTGAAAAATTGAAGATAAATGACATCATTCTTGGTCGGAATGTATTTGAGATGAGATGCATGAAGAGTTGTGGGTTATATATAAAGGAGTAGAAGTGCAAGAGATTTATCTTGAAACATTGAACCAAAAAAATCTAAGAGTCATGCAAAGAATCTTTATTCTTTAATAGGAAAAGTCTTGAAACATTGAACTAAAGAAACAAAAAGTCTCTAATTTTTTTTTTTTTTTTTTTTTGGGTTCTTATATTGTGGCTTAAGAGGATTTTAATTCTCTTTTCAAATAGTGCGCCACATGGCAGCATCTCATGCTTTTACGCATGAGGTCTCTGCTTTTATATATATATATATATATTGATTGTATTATTATTATTATTATTATTATTATTATTATTATTATTATTATTATTATTATTATTATTATTATGGATTAGGAAAGTGAAAGTGGAAGTGGAAACGGTGAGGTGAAGAAGCCGAAGCCGAAGCTGAAGCTGTATTCATTCTGGTGGAGCACTTGTTCCTTCCGTGTTTGTATTGCCCTCAACTTCAAAGGTAATGTCTCTCTTTCTTTCTCTTCATTAATGCTGCTTTCATTTATTATATTTTATTTTTGATGATGATGATTGATTAGGGCTGAAATACGAGTACAAATCAGTTAACTTGTTGAAGGGAGAGCAATTCAGCCCCGGTGAGACCGCCTCTAAATTCAACAGCTTTTTGCTATTTCCAAGTTCCAACTGCTCTGCTTTCCTTTCCTTAAAGTAAATTGCCCTTGTACTTATTATTACTTCATGTATGTTTCTTTTTACATATCTGTAACAACCCCGCCACAAATGCGTAGATATTGTCCGCTTTGGGGCCATGCCCCTCACGGTTTTGTTCTTTCCCAGGTTGCGCTGGGAAAAAGGCCTCTACACATTAAAGGGAGGTCATTCCTTATAAACACATTATCATGTACTTTCCTAGGCGATGTGGGATTCCATGGAATGCAAGACCCGCTTTTTGGGTCACTACAATCCACCCCCCTTACAGGCACACGCGTCCTCGCGTGTGGGGCCCACACTTCCGGCTAGGGCATGGCTCTGATACCATCTGTAACGATCCAAGGAAAAGCGCTAACCACATTTGCGCTATACCTCAAAAGGACTAGTCACAATTGAGGCTCCTTGTAGTTGTTAATAAAGCCTAGTTCAAACCAGTAAATACCCGATGTGGGACTCATCACACACCCACACACATCACACAATCAATCAAATTAGAGCATCACAATCTCCCCTACTTAAATCCCTAATGTCCTCATTAGGGCCCACTTTGTGGGGTAGTGTCTCCGAGCCCACACGGGGTTACTAGGTCGGCTCTGATACCATATGTAACGACCCAAGGAAAAGCGCTAGTCACATCTGCGTTATACCTCAAAAGGACTAGTCTTAGACAAGAGTAAAAGGTCATAGTTGAATTGGTCAATAAGGGAGGCTATATGTGTGAAAGTATAATAAATTCAACTCTATTTATTCTATTAGTCAAAGTAGAAGCCACGTATGAAGTTCTATCAAGACCATGCCCAAGCCTATATCATACGGCTATATATAAACAAATCCTATTAATATATAGCTATCATCATGGTCGGCTATCCCTTCAATAAAGTGTTAGGTTTGATTTTATGAACCTCAAAGTAGAAGCCACGTATGAAGTTCTATCAAAACCATGCCCAAGCCTATATCATACGGCTATATATATAAACAAACACTATTAATATATAGCTATCATCATGGTCGGCTATCCCTTCAATAAAGTGTTAGGTTTGATTTTATGAACCTAACGCCAATTGTTTCAGTTGATACCAAAAGCACAGATGCAGCGTGGGAACAAAATTAGCTGTAGAATAATTTCTAACCCTCTAAATCTTTCAACTTTCTAAAATTTCAGCAAGACAAACATACCTGAAATTCTGATGCACAGCCGTGGAGAAGAAGAGAAATAGCTCACGCGTGTGATGTGGCTGAACACCAAAAAGGAACTTCTTATGTACATATATGTGTAACTTAAAAGGTAAAAGGCTAGGGTTTTCAAGGCCCATATTTTTTTTTACTTATGTCACCTCACCTGGGCTTGAAATTATTTTAATATCTTAGGCCCAAATCAATTAAATCCATTTAATTATGGGCATTCTTTTTAATTTACGTTTAAGAATTAAATAATTAATAAAAAAAATTTTGGGGTGTTACATCCTTCCCCCCTTAAAAAAATTTCGTTCTCGAAATTGTACATACCTTCATTAATGAACAACTCTGGATAATTCGATTTCATCTCATCTTCTCGCTCCCAAGATGCCTCCTCCACTGTGTGATTCTTCCAAAGGACCTTAACCAAAGATATGATCTTGGTGCGTAGTACTTGTTCTTTGCGGTCAAGAATTTGAATTGGAACTTCCTCATAAGTCAAGTTGTCTTTGATCTTGAGTGGCTCATAGTTCAAGACATGTGAAGGATCAGGGATGTACTTCCTTAGCATGGAAACATGGAACACATTATGCACTCCTGCAAGTGTAGGCGGTAAGGCCAATTCATAGGCAACTTTACCGATGCGTTTTAGGATTTCAAATGGGCCAACAAATCTAGGACTCAGCTTCCCCTTCTTCCCAAATCTCATCACACCCTTCATTGGAGCAACTTTCAAAAATACCATATCCCCAACTTCAAATTCAACTTTCCTTCTCGAGTTGTCATAATAACTCTTCTGTCGATTTTGAGCTGTTTGTAATCTTTTACGAATCAGATTAATCTTCTCAGATGTCATCTGAATGATTTTTGGCCCCAACAATTTCCTCTCACCGACCTCTTCCCAACACAATGGGGATCTGCATTTTCTACCATACAAAGCCTCATAGGGAGCCATCTCAATACTAGAGTGGTAGCTATTATTGTAGGAAAATTCCACTAGAGACAAATATTTTTCCCAACTTCCTTTGAAATCCAATACACAAGCCCTTAACATATCCTCCAAGGTACGAATAGTCCTTTCTGATAGTCCATCTGTTTGTGGGTGGAAAGCTGTACTAAAGTTAAGATTAGTACCCAAAGCCTTATGCAGGCTTTCCCAAAACTTTGAGGTGAATCTTGGGTCTCGATCAGACACAATTGATGCTGGAACTCCATGAAGACACACAATCTCATCAATATATATCTGTGCTAGCTGATCAAGTGAGTAAGTCATCTTAACCGGAATAAAATGTGCTGTTTTTGTCATCCTATCCACAATGACCCAAATGGCTGTGTGGCCTTAGGAGATCTTGGCAAACCAGTCACAAAATCCATACATATATGCTCCCACTTCCATTCGGGGATGGGGAGTGGTTGCAACAACCCTGAAGGTTTCTGGTGTAGTGCCTTAATTTGTTGACAGGTTAAGCATTGCTCCACAAACTGAGCTATCTCTCTCTTCATATTATTCCACCAATAAGTTTCTCGAATGTCACGATAATTTTAGTGCTACCAGGGTGCACTGAGTATGGGGTACGATGGGCTTCTTCCATAATCTCCTTCTTTAATGCAAAATCATTTGGCACACAAAGTCTATTCCCAAATCTCAAAACACCATCATTAGACACATTAAATTCTGGTCTCTTCCCTTCTTGTACTTCTCCCATGATCTTTACAATTTGTGCATCATTAACCTGTGAACTCTTAATCTTCTCAACCAAAGTGGGTTGTATTGTCAAACTGGCCATAAAGGCTTGGGAATCACCCATGACAATTTCAATTCCCATCCTCTCCAAGTCCTTAATAATCTCTTTTTGAGTAATTAACAAGGCAGCTGAGAAACCAGAAGACTTCCGACTAAGTGCATCAGCTACCACATTAGCCTTGCCTGGATGGTAATTGATTGAGCAATCATAATCTTTAATCAACTCAAGCCACCTTCGTTGCCTCATATTCAATTCTTTCTGAGTAAAGAAGTACTTCAAGCTCTTATGGTCTGTATAAATCTCACACCTTTCACCATACAGATAATGTCTCCAAATCTTCAATGCAAACACCACTGTAGCCAACTCCAAATCATGAGTGGGATAATTTTGTTCATAACTCTTTAATTGGCGGGAAGCATAAGCTATGACTTTACCATACTGCATCAACACACAACCAAGCCCTTTTCTCGAAGCATCACTATAAATGACAAAGCCTCCCAAGTTGCTAGGGATGGTTAGTACTGGTGCAGTGACCAACCTTTGCTTAAGTTCTTGAAAACTCTTTTCACATTCTTCTGTCCACATAAACTTGGCATTCTTACGAGTTAGTTGAGTCAATGGGGCTGCAATACGAGAAAATCCCTCCACAAACCTCCTATAATAGCCAGCAAGGCCCAAAAAGCTTCTGATCTCACTGACATTCGTTGGTCTTGCCCAATCAATCACAGCTTCAACCTTACTAGGGTCTACAGAAATCCCTGCCTCAGATATCACATGCCCTAGGAACACCACTTGGTTAAGCCAAAATTCACACTTCTTAAACTTTGCATATAGCTTCTTCTCCCTCAAAATTTGAAAAACAATTCTCAAGTGCTCTTTATGTTCTTCCATGCTTTTGGAGAATATTAGAATGTCATCAATAAAGACAATAACAAAGCGGTCTAAGTACTCATGAAACACCCTATTCATCAAATCCATAAATGCAGCAGGAGCATTGGTCAAACCAAAAGGCATTACCAAAAATTCATAGTGCCCATACCTAGTCCTGAAAGCTGTCTTGGGTATGTCTTCACCCTTGATTTTCAACTGGTGATACCTAGAACGAAGGTCAATCTTAGAGAAGACTTGTGCCCATCCTTCTTTTTCACAAATAAAACTGGTGCCCCCCAAGGAGATGCATTTGGTCTGATGAACCCCTTGTCAAGGAGTTCTTGTAACTATTCCTTGAGTTCCTTAAGTTCAGTGGGTGCCATCCGATATGGTGCTTTTGATATAGGAGAAGTTCCAGGGAGCAAATCAATGGAAAATTCAATCTCCCTATTTATAGGTATCCCTGGTAAGTCTTCAGGAAAGACATCAGGAAACTCCCTCACAACAGGGATATCATCTAACTTAAATACCTCCTTTCTAGTGTCCACCACATGAGCTAGGTACCCTTGGCATCCTTTCCGTAATAGACGCTTAGCTCGAAGGGCTGATATCACCCTAGGTAAGGCATGCATCCTTGAGCCCTTAAACCGAAATTCAAGTTCTCCTAAAGGCCGTAACACCACTTCTTTTCTAAAACAGTCTACACTAGCATGATAAGCCGCCAACTAGTCCATTCCCAAAATTACATCATAGTCATACATGTCCATCAAAATCAAGTCTGCTAACATTTCCCTATCCTCAATTTGGATGACACAAGACTTAAGCATTGAATTACACACCAAAGAATCACCCATAGGTGTGGCCACAGACAAGTCATAATCCATAAGTCCAGGTTTCTTTTCACATAATTTAGCATATCGAGAGGAGATAAAAGAGTGTGTAGATCCAGAATCAAATAGAGTTTTAGCAAAGTTTGAGAATAATGGGAGGATACCTGCAACCACAGTATCTGAAGCTTGAACGTCTAGCGCTTTTCCTTGGGCCGTTACATATGGTATTAGAGCCGACCCAGTAACCTCGTGTGGGCTCGGAGACACTACCCCACAAAGTGGACCCTAACGAGGACGTTAGGGATTTAAGTGGGGGAGATTGTGATGCCCCAATTTGATTGATTGACTGTGTGATGTGTGTGGGTGTGTAATGAGTCCCACATCGGGTATTTACTAGGTAGATCTGGGCTTTATTAACAACTACAAGGAGCCTCAATTGTGACTAGTCCATGACTTAAAGAAATTGTTGGTGAGTCTTGGATGTGGCTGCCATGTTGGGCTGAATATATATATATATATATATATATATATAATTTTAGATGTCCAGCAGCATCAAGGGAGAATATAGGCAACCAGATTGATAAAATTAAGAGTACAATAATATGTGGCTTCTACTTTTGACTAAATAGATATAAATGGGGTTGATCAGATATGTATATATATCACATGGCTTCCAATATTTGGTGAATATATATGATATTAGAGTGAATACATTCCGAGCCACTAGATTGATGAATTAAGACTATACGTGGCTTCCAATATTAAATTGGATAGATGTAATGTTAGAGTGAATTGGATAGTTAAGTGAATAAATGGAGGACTTTGGATATATCAATATTAACTAGGATAAAACCTTTTGAGTGTGAAGATAGATTTTAAGTAGGAAAATGTGTATTGATGAACCTATTTTTGGTGTTGCTAGGTTCTAATCCTACTGAAGTGTTGTGATTCAAGGGAGGTTGATTTCTTTTATTTTCGCAAATAAGAAGTAAGTGGTGTTTACTAATTTTTGGGGATTTTTCTAAAACAGTATTGGTTATTAAACTATTCTATATTAAAGAAATATGTTGATACTATTTACATAAATTGATATTTTATAAATGTTTGATGTGCACATCGACTATTTGCTTTATGAAAAACTTGTGGGACAACCTAAATTTATTTAAACTTGTATATGTGAATATAACTATATAGTTTTAGAATTGTGAATGGATTATTTTGTGAGCATATTGAATATGTTTTGAAAACCTATGGCAAGTCGTGTTTAGAAGCTCAGTATGGTATTTAGTCCTTAGCAAGGGACAATCATACTGCAGCTAGTCTTTAGCAAGGGACGGTCCCATAAAAGGGGACAGTGCACATTTGGTAGCTCCTTAGCAAGGGAGTATACTATTGAGAATCCAAAAAGGAAGCTCCTTAGCAAGGGAGTGCACCTTTAAGTTCCAAATGAGCCATCCTTAAGAAAGGGGATGAAAAGGAGGTTCCAGTTCCAAAAAGGGGACAGCACAACCCTGTCAACGGGGCGTAATCGTTGACCACGAGAAAAGCCTAGGAAAATGTGTGTATGGTGGTATTGATTTTATATATATGATGGCTCACAACATAAATATATTTTCTTTTATATGAAATATTTGCTGATAAAATATTGATGAATTGCGAGTTATGAAACTGTTGTAAAAATCTATTTATTTGAAAGGTTGTTCCTATACCCCAATGTTAGTGAATTTCACTTATTGAGTTATCTCACCCCCCCTTTATTTTTCCCTTACAGATACATTAGAGGGATTATTGGAGTAGACATTCTTGGGAGATAGCAGTTTCGAACTATTTTGTGGAACCAAGGATTTTATTATTATTTTCTTTTATGGCATTAAACTTTGTATTGGAGAATTTTTTTGAGGATATTTTGTTTTTGGTGGATTAGAGCTCTAACATTTGTGATGAGAATTAAGGTTGCTAGTTCCTTTTATTTAATATTTTTATGGATTACTCAGATTGATAGACTTTTATTGCTTATGATTTTGGGGCGTTACAATTGTGGATAAAATATCATATATAACTATACCATATATAAACTTTTATTTAAACTTGTATATGTGAATATAACTATACCATATATAGTTATATTCACATATACAAGTTTAAATAAATTTAGGTTGTCCCACAAGTTTTTCATAAAGCAAATAGTCGATGTGCACATCAAACATTTATAAAATATCAATTTATGTAAAGAATATCAACATATTTCTTTAATATAGAATAGTTTAATAACCAACACTGTTTTAGGAAAATCCCCAAAAATTAGTAAACACCACTTACTGCTTATTTGCGAAAATAAAAGAAATCAACCTCCCTTGAATCACAACACTTCAGTAGGATTAGAACCTAGCAACACCAAAAATAGGTTCATCAATACACATTTTCCTACTTAAAATCTATCTTCACACTCAAAAGGTTTTATCCTAGTCAATATTGATATATCCAAAGTCCTCCATTTATTCACTTAACTATCCAATTCACTCTAACATTACATCTATCCAATTTAATATTGGAAGCCACGTATAGTCTTAATTCATCAATCTAGTGGCTCGGAATGTATTCACTCTAATATCATATATATTCACCAAATATTGGAAGCCATGTGATATATATACATATCTGATCAACCCCATTTATATCTATTTAGTCAAAAGTAGAAGCCACATATTATTGTACTCTTAATTTTATCAATCCGGTTGCCTATATTCTCCCTTGATGCTGCTGGACATCTAAAATTATATATATATATATATATATATATATATATATTCAGCCCAACATGGCAGCCACATCCTAGACTCACCAACAATTTCTTTAAGCCATGGACTAGTCACAATTGAGGCTCCTTGTAGTTGTTAATAAAGCCCAGATCTACCTAGTAAATACCCGATATGGGACTCATCACACACCCACACACATCACACAGTCAATCAATCAAATTGGGGCATCACAATCTCCCCCACTTAAATCCCTAATGTCCTCGTTAGGGTCCACTTTGTGGGGTAGTGTCTCTGAGCCCACACGAGGTTACTGGGCCGGCTCTGATACCATCTGTAACAACCCCGCCACAAATGCGTAGATATTGTCCGCTTTGGGGCCCATGCCCCTCACGGTTTTGTTCTTTCCCAGGTTGCGCTGGGAAAAAGGCCTCTACACATTAAAAGGAGGTCATTCCTTATAAACACATTGTCATGTGCTTTCCTAGGCGATGTGGGATTCCATGGAATGCAAGACCCCCTTTTTGGGTCACTACAATATCTATCTATCTATCTATCTCTCTATCCTAGAGTTTATAAACCTCAATCCTAGTGGTAATGTTCTGGTTCTTGTCAATGGAGACACCCTAGTTGCCAACTCTTTTGCCATCCTCATGGTATCGTATAAAATTCCTATTTTCTATACATCCATCCCTTTTTACCAATTAATTCTTCATTTTCTGTATTATTCATCAATCTCTCAATGGAAAGCCAATTATTGTGGGTTTGGAACAATGGTCCTTGGTGTTTTGACAACCAAATCCTAGCTCTCCGGTGATGGGAAAAAGGCATGACTACTAGTGTTGTGAAATTTTAAAGTACTCGCAAGTGTACGAACTGTACCGAAGTATAGTTTGACAAGAACAAGATTGAACTCAAAGGGACTTGAATGAACGTAGGAAATTAATTAAACCTTAACCAAATTAATACTAATCTAGTTTAATAAAAATTGTTTGTTTTGAAATTAAATAAACTAAGCAAATAATTAAACTAAGCAAAAGATATAAAGCAATAAAGAGATGTAAACAATTAAGAGAAAGGAATTAAGGTTTTGGAATCCTTCTTGTAAGTCATATCAGCATATATTTATGATCATTAATTTTTCCCAACTCACTACATGATAATCTAGAAATCAATCTTGCTATTATGGAAAATATTTTCATTAAAATCCTAATTTTAAAAATCAAAAGCATGTTCTTCTTTGCTTCTTAATTATAAAATCAAATCATTAATTGTATCCGTAGCCGAACAAATCACAAGATATATCCAATTCTAAAAATCAAATCATAAATTGTATCCATTGACAGACAAATCACAAGCGACATCCAATTTTATAATCAAGAATTAATAAACCAAGCATTCAATTAATTAAGACATATCCTAAATCATGAGAAAAACATGGTTGAACTCATATCTAGAATCCCATCTTAGTCAATTGATATGAAGCAAAAACAATTTAAATCATTAAAGAATAACTATTGTGGGAAAAAAAAAATCACATAAATATTATTGATAATCCTTAACAAAGTTTCATCCTCAACCCTAATTATAAATTAGCTACTTATATTAATTGAAAGAAAACACAAAAATAAAATACTAAACATTAAAACTAGAAAAATAATTAAAACTATCTGTCATGGAAGAAAACCAAAGAGGTAGCCACAGCCGCAGCTCTCTATAAGTTCAGCCCTCAGTCGTCCTAGCACTAGCCTGACAAAGGGCATGGCTTTCTGATTCAATGCAAGTTTTAATCAGAGTAGTATTAATTTTCTTCAAATTTTGGTAATAGTGCTTACCGTTAAACTATTCTATATATGTTAATAATTTTATCTACTAGGAAAAGGGGTATTATGCGTCCTGGTGATTTGGCACAATTGCAATTTAGTCCACAAAATTTCAATTTCTAAATTTAATTATTTAAGGTTTGAACTAATTGAAATTTTTTAGGTTCCACTCAAAATACTTCTCACGATTTCATTTTCGTCCTACCACCTTAGAGAGTCAAAATCTAACAATTGAAAAAGTTTTTGGGACTAAATTATAATTGTGTCAAGCCACAAGGGGGTTTGTCCTAAAAATGGAAAATTTGGACAAAGCCTAGAAGTTTCATTTTAATGTAAACTTTAGAGGTCTAATGTAACAATAATTGAAAATTTTGTAGACTAAGTAAATTATAACACATTCTCTACTCATTGGGATAGCTACAATATGTAGGATGAACTTTAGGATATAATGATTTATAACCGTGATTTATACCAAAAGAATAACCAGTGCATACATACTTATAGTAAAAAATTTATTAGATAGCTTGGGAATATACTCACTCCTCATGTAGGGATGAGTATCACAAAATGTGTGAGATGAAAAAAATATAGTCCAGACAAAGATTTTTTTTTTTTCTTTTTCAGCAAAAAAAAGAAAAAAAAAAGAAAAAAAGAAAAAAAGACTATGCTTTTTTCTTCAAACAACTTTCCTTCCTGTCTGGGGGTGGGGGGTCAGTCCAAACCTTAAAAACGCTGATTTGCTGCATTGCAGCTGCTCTGTAATTAAAGAAAAAAAAGGAATTCAATTATTATATTTTATTTTTGATGATGTGTAGGGAATTCAACTTGAAATTCCTAACCTATGAGAAACAAAAATAGAGAAAACACACTCCAAAGAAAAAAAATCACACACACAAGACAATATTTACGTGGTTCCGCTCCATGGACTAAGCCTCAGAAAATCTCCCATTAAAAAACCACACAACATTATTCGGATCGGGTCGTCAACCGGATCAAATATAAACTAGTCTCCACAAAGCCCAACATGATGATGATTGATTAGGGCTGAAATATGAGTACAAATCAGTTAACTTGTTGAAGGGAGAGCAATTCAGCCCCGGTGAGACCGCCTCTAAATTCAACTGCTTTTTGCTATTGCCAAGTTCCAACTGCTCTGCTTTCCTTTCCTTAAAGTAAATTGCCTTTGTACTTACTATTTCTTCATGTATGTTTCTTTTTACATATCTATCTATCTATCTATCTATCTATCTATCTATCTATCTATCCTAGAGTTTATAAACCTCAATCCTAGTGGTAATGTTCCGGTGCTTGTCGATGGAGACACCCTAGTTGCTGGCTCTTTTGCCATCCTCATGGTATCGTAATCGTATAATATTCCTATTTTCTATACATCCATCCCTTTTTACCAATTAATTCTTCATTTTCTTTATTATTCATCAATCTCTCCATTTCACAGTATTTAGAAGACAAGTATCCTCACCACTATCCACTGTTGCCCCAAGATATTCACAAAAGAGCCATCAATTACCAGGTACTATCTACTCTACTATCTGCTTTCTTTACTCTTTCTATTTTATGCTCTGTAACCTTTTAACAATAACTTTATCAACCACCACCTCCACCAGTGGCTTATGCTTATACTCATGTCAGTGTCACTTTAGGAGGTGCATGCACAAATTGAACAAGATTTCTGACCCTAGTGTCTTTGGGCTCATAACACGTGAATGTGTATTTGGAGTTTAAAAACAGATTTGGGTTAGATAAATTGGGTTGGGTAAGGCCATTGTGTATTGTTTAATTTTAAAATTAAATAAAATGCCACATCATCAAACATAGAACACCTTATGAGCTCCGTTAGCCACGTACACAAGAAAATTCATGAAACTAGTGGAAAGGACCATTAGGGCTCATTTTTTAGACTTTAGAGACTAAAATTGCTCATTTGAAACATCATGGACTAAAAACATTCAACATGTAAACTTTAGAGACAAAATGGCCTTTTATATGATAAGTTTAAAAATCAAATATGTGAGCTCATTCTACTTTTATTTATCATTTGTACTCAAACTGTTATGACCAAAACTTCTTGCCTCTTGTTTGGAAGTGACTGCAGTCTTTCATTTTTATTTTTTTATTGACTTCACAGAAAGTAATAATCACGTAGTTTAAAGATTTTTTTTTTTTTTTTTTTAAATTATGGAAAAACTTTAGAATGTTGAACTCACAAGCGTGATTCTCCTACCATAAACTCATTAGCAAAGTAGTGCAGTGTTTTGAGGCATAGACTTAGTAGCATTCAGATCTATCTATGTTTTTGCTTTGTAATCTCTTTTCTGCTGCCTTCTATTGGTTATGATTTTCCTAATCTCCTTTGGCAAATTAGGTTGGAACAAGTTAGGGATTAACTTGAAAACCTCTTGATAGGGTCAATTGACATGATGTTGCAAGGAGCTGATAACATGTAATTGCACTAGGAACTACCTCTGGCATTTTTGCCACATTAATAAGATGAAAATTGTTTCTGTCTCCTATTCAAGCCTTCCCACTTGGTGAAACTTATGCAGACAACTACCTATAATTTGTATTAAAGAATGCATATAAAGTCTACTACACATACTAAGCGAACTGGGGTACACATTGACAAGGATGGCTGTGTCCGCTATGGTAATTTTGAAATAAAGTAAATTATGCCTGATGCATGAACTAATGCAGTGACAAGTTTAAATATAATCCAAATTAACAAAATTGACTTGAGCATGAGTTTTAAATTAAAAATACTCAATTTTGAAAAACCCAATTTTTCAAAACACAATTAATTGATAAATTGATCAACACAACAGTTATATAACTCAATATAATGATCAAATTAATCAATCTAACAAGTCAATTTCATCAATTTATATCTATGTGAACAAAATCCCCAAATTCATCAATTTCAAACCCTAGATTTTCAAATTGACCACAAAACACCAAAGTAATCAAATTAAACCACTTGTACTGCTTGTTTATAGTGTCCCCACAAAAACCCATGATTAATTTGAGAGAGAAACACACAAAAACAATTCCAAAATCACCAAAACTATAAATGCCGAAAATAACCCAAAAATACATAAAAAAATGCATGAAACTTGAAAATAAAAACAAAAGAAAGGGCAAAAGAGTCCTACCGGCCTTGGGAGAGAGGATTGATGCAAAAAGAACGGAAGAAAACGACAAAAATCAGCAAAAGTAGGCTTGACCGGTTGGTAGAGTGAAAAAGGATTTGAAAAGTTTTTGAAAAAGTGAAGAATTACGTGAGAAAAATCCTTTTTAAAAAAACACTCAGCCTGATTTTCGATCGATCGAAAATTACATTCGATCGTTCGAAAATCCTTCAATTGATCCAATACCAATCGAGGACCGATCGAAACAACCAGAGACTTTTCTGAGATTTTAAAAACATTTTCGATCGGTCGAAAAATACTTTCGATCGATCGAAATTCTGGAAAAATAGATTTTTCAAAAACCAAGCAATTTTAGTGCTGAAAATCCTCAAAGCCTTAGATTTTATGAATAGAATGTATGAGTATGAGATGAAATGTTTTCCAAAAACCCATGTTTTTAACCCAGATCTCTCAAAGTAGGATTTTCTCTTCATATCCCTCAACCATTTAAACAAGCAAACAGGTTCTGCATCAATTTCCAGAAATATTCAAACTTGGTTGGTCAAACCAAAAACACACAATAACATGTACACAGTTTAGCAAAGAATAACTTGTGTAGTGTGTGCAACTAGCATAAGCTTGAGAGACATGTGAGATGATATGCACATAGTAATTAATCACAATTTCTACAAAATCCATCACATGAATTTGAAAGAGATTATTACTTAAAGAGTTACATCATATAACTCTCACATCTCCTAGAATAAAAGCTTGCAATCATGTAAGTTTTTTGATTTGCCTCAAAATTAATATTCAATTTAATTGATTAGAAACTTAATAATAGCCGGGATAATGTACACATCAATTTTATTTGAATTGTGAAATTATTATAGCCCAATAATGTACACACCAATTTTATTTAGAGGCTACACCTTATGTTCTTTTTGTGCATGTGCTACACTTTCTCGAGCACAAAATCTTATGATATGCACTAAGGTGTTCATGATTGGCTAATAAACAGTGGTGAGATGATTATTTCTGCCTTTCTCATTAAGATCAAGTCCGGCAATCAAAGACATAAGACTTCAAGATCAAGATCATGTGATTAACAAATATAGCATCTTCCCACACAACATGCACTACAACACTTTAGCTAGTAAAGTGCAATGATAATAGTACATCAAAACTAAACAAGGTACATACATATGTTATGTAAAATTTGATTGACCAACCTTGTCTTCAAATTCAAGGAAAATATAGCAAACACACAATTTGCAAATTTTTTTTTTTTTTTTTTTTTATATAAAGGGAATAAACATCCTAGAATGAAATGCGTGAATGTTATGCAATGCAAATCCTAGAAACAAAGGTCATAAAAGATAGAGCAATGAAGCACAAGGACCATGTCAGACAGACTCAATTAGGTCGAGCCTTTTGCATCCAAAACTTTTTAGATGCAACTCTTGCATTGGAGTTATGATTTACATTAGAATTCTGAGCAACTCCAGGATTGGAATAAAGGTTTAACGCCTTTACCAGTTCACCAATAAGTACCATAGGATCTTGTGCTTAAGGCACAGGTACTTTACGTTTATTTGCTCGCTTTGCAGCTTGCAACTTAAAACAATTTGGACGAATGTGTCCAGACTTTCCACAAAAATGACAAACCCATGCATGCTTATCATGCAACTTGCCCTTAGTAGAAGTAGAATCTCTAGAATGAGACTCTTGGAGATCAACCCTAATCTTCCTAGGTGGAGTAACATCTACAGATTTAACAGGTTCACTCACCAAGGGTTTGACAATCTCACTCTTAGGAGGTTCAGAAGAGGGAACAAAATTTGTGGAATGAGATTCAAGCACAGAGATGCTTTCCACAAAACCTAAGCCAGTCTTGTCAGAAGGAGACTTTTGAACACTCAACATGTGATCAAGTTTGGAGCTTGCAGACCTATTAGTTTGTTCTCTAGCAGCAGATAATTCAAGTTCCAAACATTTAACTTTATCAAGTAAAAGCATGTTCTCAGTTTTCACATTATTCAAAAGCTCATTTGCATCAAACAATTTCACAAGCAAATTCTTCTTATTAAGTTCAAGAGATGCAATTTTCTTCAAGCCTAAATCAACATTCATGGCATCCTTTGCAGCAACTTTGCAAAGTTTATTATAGGCTTCCTGTAAATCTGCATCTTCAGAGAGTTCCCCATTAGAAGGGTTCTCTTCAACAGACGTGCTTTCATTAACTACAGTAGTAGCAGTGAAAGCAATGAAGTTTCCATCCTTATCACTAGCGGATTCATTGTCAGAAACTTCATCATCACTAAGGGTTACAGTCATAGCCTTACCCTTAGACTTCAAGTATGTGGGACATTCGGATTTCATATGACCATACCCTTGACATCCATAACATTGTTGTCCCATAAAATTACTAGAAGGTTGACCTACTTTTTTCTTTAGGTTTTTCAGCGTTATTAACCTTATTGGGATCATTCCTCCTAAAATTTCTAGGTTCAGTAGTGTTCTTGCCTCTTGCCCTTCTGTTATTGTTCCTAAGAAAATTTCTAAAGTTCTTGGCAAGATAGGCAATCTCTGTAGCAGAGAGTTCATCATCAAATCCACCATCCTCAACATCATCAACAGACTTAAGAGCCATTGATTTGGATTTGTTTGTCTTGGGTAAGTCCAACTCATAGGACTGAAGAGATCCTACAAGTTCATCAACAGGGATGGAATCCACATCCTTATTTTCAGTGATGGCAGTCACTTTGGGTCTAAAGTCCTCAGTCAAAGATCTAAGAATCTTCCTAACAATTTTAGGTTGATCATAGATTTCATCCAAATTATATGCAGAATTAACAATATCATTCAGTTTAGCATAAAACTCATCAAAAGATTCATCATCATTCATTCTAATGCTTTCAAATCTAGTAGTTAATTGCTGCAATTTATTTATTTTAACTTCCTTTGGGCCTTCATGCACAGTCTAGAGGCTATTCCAAGCAGTATGAGCAACCTCAACATTAGAGATTCTCTTAAATTCTTCCATAGAGACAGCATTGAAAATAGCATTCATAGCTTTGCTATTAAAAGCTACTGCCTCCTTTTGAGAAGTTTGCCACTCACTTACAGGAGTAGTGGGCTTCTCCCATCCGTATTCAACGGAGTTCCAGACTCTCTCATCAATGGATTTCAGGAATGCTTTCATCCTTACTTTCCAATAAGCATAATTGTTCTCATCAAAATGAGGTGGAACAACAAGAGAGTTTCCGTGTTCCATGACAACAGGGGTCAAGGATCAGCTCAAAGATCAAAGGATCAAAGACAAAAGCTACCCGCTCTGATACCACTTGTAAGTTCGTTTAGACCCCTTAAACCCAAACAAATTAACCTAGAGAATTAGCCAAGTGATTAACTTAGGTAATTTAAATAGATCTAGGTTAACACAAATATATCAAATCATGTAAAAGTGCAGAATAATAAAGAACACATGATATGATGACCTAGGAAAACCAAACCGGTAAAAAACCTGGGGAGGATTTAACCTAGCTATCCTCAAGGTAAAAAGAATTCACTATGAAAGAATCAAAGTTTACACAATAGAGACTTAGACCACTAACATCCTATTGCTACCTGCCTGTAGGAAACTTACTACCACGACCACGTGACAGGTCCGAGATCCACGGGCTCCTTCTTTCCTTGAATTCTTCAGCAAAGCACAAGCAACACCTGCTTGTATATCTTGAAGCTCTTTTGTTCTGCAACTATATGATTTACCAGTCTCTTGACATGAATCTTAAGTTTAGAAACCCTAAGTGTATGTGAAGGTAAACACTTCTAGATCTAACAATTAGATTCACAAACACAGCATTCAGAACTCTAAAAACGTGGCTAGGATTTTTCCTTATATTAGGGCAAAACATAAAACCCTATACATTAAATGGGCTAGGGCTGAGTTGGAAAAATTCTGCAGAAAAACGTTCTGCACGATTTTCGATCGATCGAGTCAGGCAGAAAGTGCACAGTAATTCTGCAGTCAACTCGATTCTAACTTTACATAAAAAGCCATACTTTGAGCAAGTCTAACACACAACTTAAAGAATGTTTTGATCATGGTTTGCCAACATTACAAATTGAAGTTCTAATACATTAGTTCCTAATTCTTAGAACCTAACAAAAACCAAAAACCCTTAGTCTTTTAGTTTAAAAAAGAACTTTACCGGTAGCGATTCTGTAAGTCTGATAGTGGGTGGAGGCTTACGGTGATGAAAAAACTTGTGGTGGCGCCCCTCTCTCAATCCATGGTGCATTAACTTAACAGTCTAACGATTATTCTTCCTCTTCTTCCAAAAAAATCTCCAATTGGTCGATCTCTCTGCACCCTGTGTCTAACTGACTCTCGCTCTACAGTTCTCGGACTTTTGGCCTCTAAACCTTGATTATCTAGAGCCAATTACAAATACCCTAAAATTAAACCAAAATCAAACACAAAATTAATTGAATCCAAATACTCTAAAAACTTTTTAGTATACTGAGAAACTAAATCGAATCAAAAAAATCAAATCAAAACCTAATGTAACCCAAATACCTAAATACTAATCAATCCAACCAAATTTCTCAAAACTAATTCATATTTCATTCCCATATCTAAGAAAGAATGAAAAAAAAAAAAAAAAAAAAAACTTACCTAATGTAACCTAGATACCTAAATACAAATCAATCCAACCAAATTTCTCAAAACTAATTCATATTTCATTCCCAAATGTAAGAAAGAATGAGAAAAAAAAAAAAAAAAAAAAACCTTACCAGTGGTAGTTCTCTCTCTATGTTCGTATCTCAAATCTTGCCTGCACCTTTAGGTTACTGGTGCCGGTTCCGGTAGCCTAAGTCCGGCGAGGGACGAACAGTGTTGAGAAAATGATGGTGATAGCCAGCTGGCCATACAAACTCTGTCTCCTTCTCAGTTCTCATCTCCGTATCGCAAGCTTCTTCTTTTTTTCTCCTTCTCTGCTTCTTTCCCTGTTTCCTTGTCGCCTCTCTCTCTCTCTCTCTTTCATCGCCTCTCTATTTGTATTTCCATGTATCTTTAATTTTAACCGGTTATATTTATTTATTTTTTGTTATTTATAATGAGAGGCTTTCAAACGGTGTATAGATTGACAACCAACATAATTTATCGCTTTTTAACTTATATGTGGCAGAATTTTAAGGGGTCATTTTTCCTACATGGCAGTTAAGGGTGGCAAATGGGCGGGTTGGGTCATAAATGGGTTGGACGCGTAATTATCCATTTATGACCCGTTTATATATAATTATCCATTTATCCATTTATGACCCGTTTATATATAAAATAATTATCCATTACCCGTCCAACCCATTTAATTAGTAACCCACCTATTTAACCAATATGACCAAAATAAATAAATAACTTTTTACTAGATTTTCTCCTTAAGTTAGCAACTATATAATAATAATAATAATAATAATAATAATAATAATAATAATAATAATAATAATAATAATAATAATAATAAACCCTCAAAATTGAAGAATTCCAATTTCCCGGGAAATCAAATAATTTCCCGAAAAATCTCCTACAAACAACTCTCCATTGAAACAAACAAAGAGAGAGAGAGGAACGATTACCTTGATTATTGAAAGAGACATGAAGCAAAGCAGGCCTTCATAGGGAGAGCTGAAAATGGAGGCAATTTTTTTTTTGGGAAAATAAAATCTTCTTCCTCACATAAAATTCAGATCCGGAAAGAGGCCTAGCAACGAAAAACCAAAAAAATGGCTTCAGCTACTTCACTGTTTTACTCTTCTCTCACTCCTAAACCCAAACTGGTTTACCAGAACCCCATACCCAAACACTGTCCTTCACTACTTATTGTATCCAACGCCACCAACGACAACAACTTGGCTCCGCCGATGGCTTTGAAAAAGTGCCAC